>CM072516.1:42689320-42896820 GCA_036898135.1 Oncomelania hupensis
TTCAACAGGTCGCTTCTTACAACCCTAATGCTGATTGGCTGCAACATGTGGGGCAATTTTATAGCGATGACATGTTTGGTTATGGTCTTCAGTTTCGTGTTGCTATCGTCTCTGTGACCGGCAGACTCAGAGATGCAATTTTATTAGCGAAAACCTTATTGGTTGCATTTGACACGTGGTTTGTTATCACCTCTGTGATTGGCGAGTTTGAGGTTATCTACACGCACGTGTTTTTTGTTAAATTACTGTCGGGAGGGTGTGAACGTCGAGAGATAAGATTTTTACATATTTATCTTAAATCAATCTCTTAAGACGGGGTTTTATTTCCCCGCTGCTGCTACTACTAATTTCTCATCCTCCTTCTCCTCCTCTTCTCCTCCTCTTCTTCTTCTTCTTCTTCTTCTTCTTCTTCTTGCCAGCACTGCACAGCCCAGCAAGCCTCAGCGATCTGATGTGACGTGGCAGCCGTCAACAGCGTTATAATTTCTTGCCCGCCCCGGACGGATCCTGGACTTCAGCTCCCTCCATAACCCATAGGGCGGGGCTGATTGCTGCCTGGAAACGCCAGACCCTATTCGCCGAGATAAAGTTTAAAAAAAAATAAAAGGGAAGGTAGTGAGAGATTCCCGCACTGAGCATTCTATCGTATAGTAGTTAGTTGCTGTATGTATATCATCATCATCATCATCATCATCATCATCATCATCATCATCATCATCATCATCATCATCATCATCATCATCATCGACGAGGGTCTGACCCGGGGTCCAGTGTGTGCACGCATGCATTCCATAGCACGGACCTTTAATAAAAATCCTGACGCTCAGTCACGCTCCAGACGGGTGAGTGCTACTGCTAGTTACACTGACACCAAACAAGCACTACATCCCATTCCCTGCCTGTCGTCCGGCATTGCTCAGTTGTCTGGTGCGTTAGACGCTGGCATAAAGCAGCAAGTTGACGGCTAGGGCGGCTTGAGTTAGATCGTGTTTCGGTGAGCGCCCTGAGCAGTTCTTGATCTGGAAGACCCGACATGGGGCTCGTTACATTACATGATTATTGCTTTAGGTCCAATGGGGCTCGTTGTGATTCACGACTGTGGTTAAGTCTTTCCAAACAAACCTGGAAATATATCCATTCTAAATCAACATAATATAATTACACACCTAAAATACATATTCAGATACGCCAGAAGCATTTGAAATCAATGCACGGGGAAAATAACGCTGTCTCCACGGATGGTGCAAAAGGCACATAGACCCGACTGCCTTGCTAATCCTCACAGCTTGTAATCACACGTACCGAACATGCAGGTCCACTTACACCAATCAAATCACAGCTGCGTTAAAATCAATATCACTGGCAGCCAATCAGAATGCGGCTTGCGATTACCGTCTGTTTTGTCTCCCAGACTTTCACAACTGACATAGCTTTTACTCTGAGAAATCATTGGTGGTTTTGAGATACTGCTGAGTTGTCCTTTCAAACTATGAGCGTGTCCAGGTTTTTTACAGGATTTGGTTTCTAAAGATATATACAAGCATCTGTCAAACAAGGTTGTTGGTCAGAATGTTTTGACTAGGCTATTAAAGAAGGGGAGAGAAGGAAGTAATGACGAGAGAGAGGGAGAGAGAGAGTTGTGGAATGGCAAAGAGCAAGAATTCCAATCCTATCTTATCCCGTAACTTGAAAGTCGTTGGGGCACCACAGATGATGGTTTAACCAGCGTACTCCATTTTTCTCTGTCCTCAGCACCCTCAACGCTTCGCTCGGTGTCAAATCAGTCCATTCTCGAATGTTGCCCTCCCACTTCTTTTCTGTCTCCCTCTTCTTCTGCCTCTATCCTTGCACCGTGCCTAGCAGGACGGTCTTTGCAAGGCCTGATACTCAGGTGACGTGACGTGGTCATACCGGAGCGAGGAAAAAAAAAGAGGAGCAGAGAGAAGGATGCGAGAGAGATTATGTAGAGATGAAGAGAGAGCATGGATGATTTGAAGTGATAAGAAAAACTTTACAAGACAGAATTCCTACGAGAACAGAACAATTCCTGTTAACAAAAATTGGGCTGAATCTAAAAACTTACTAAACAGATTTTGATAATGTTTAGCTTGCGTATTGCTGACATAGTGATAGTGACTACTTGTTACTGAAAAGCTTCTCCAAACTCGACACCTCTGAAATGCTCGTTTTTAAGGGTCCTAGTTCCAAGGCTTTGTTTACTTTTAACGAAAATGATTGTAGCCTAAAATCTGCATTGTTATTACATAAAACAATGATAAAGTATGCTTTCGTTTCTCAAACCAACCGCTTAAGTTTGAATCTACCATTTCTGTTCTGACAGGGAGTTATTTCCCCTGTTTATCGGTACACCTATATGTTCTACGATATCCTAGATCCTATTTGTAGCGTTAGAAAGGTAGCTATAGCGGTTGCTATTATTAGACAAAAATACATTGATTTAAATGTGAAAATACTTTCGAAAGAGCAGGGGGTGGGGAGGGAGGGTTTGCAAGATAACTGTTTTCAATGGGGTAACATTCACTGTGAATGCTTAGGGGATCTGTCAAGGGGGCATGGGCAAAGTGGGTCTCTTTAATCTAAAACAATATAATATCTAGATCCATACAAAATGGAGATTATATAATTATTATAAGGTCTTCGCGCCAGTAACGGCCTGTCTTAACTAAAAACGGTGTGTGTGGGTGGGTGTGTGCGTGTGTGTGTGTGTGGGGGGGGGGTGTCCAAAAGGGTCGGGAACCAAGGTTCGGGATCCGAGATACTAAAAAAAAAAGACAGACCGTAAAAAGGTTTAGTTCCCCTTATGGATCATTATTAAGATGCGGAGTGTGGCCAATGCCTAAGCAACAACTTCTGACACCTTCAACAGCTATTAGCGCTTAAAGGGTCACTTTCTGTCTGTTAGCCTAACCATGGACAAAAATAAAATGCCTAAGCAACAACTTCTGACACCTTCAACAGCTATTAACGCTTAAAGGGCCCCTTTCTGTCCGTTGGCCTAACCATGGACAAAAATAAAGGTTCTCATGGAGCAACATTAATATGACCGTGAACCTTTCAGTAGCGTGGTTGCGATCGCAGCAAAAACCTGTCTTATTTCCCAAGTGATATCAGCATTTTCCACACAAGTAGATCTCAACAGCCAATTAGCTGTAGATGCAACCCACACCCAGTCCATTTATTATTTCTCTCAGCGTGTATCTTCCTTGCACGTCAAAGCACCCGGTAATGCCGACCTAAATTCTAGGTGACAGGCTCCGATAAACCCACACACTCTTAATAGTCTGCTGATACAAAAAAAAACATTTCTGTCTCTGTCTGTCTGTCTGTCTGTCTCTCTCTCTCTCTCTCTCTCTCTCTCTCTCTCACTCTCTCCATCAACGCACACCTCCACACACACCCTACATTAACTTCGCGGCAGGTTACTTCCGAAAGAAAGTAAAGTTCAAAGGTGTTCCCGCAACCTTTCTATCGTTGGGGAGAAACGCAATTGAGAAATCTCTTATCTCTAGGCCAGCTTAATGAGGGCGGTGTCCATATCCTCTCGCTGCTTCACCTTCCTTGGTTTCTCAACAGAGCCAGAGGTGTCCATTCAAAGCAGAGTGGACTTGGGGTGTGCGCTGCGCTTCTTTCATTTTTGTGTGTCGTGCGGTGGCGAACGTATGTGACTTAGGTACGAGACTATTGAGGTCACCGAGGGTTTTCTCCGGGCACTCCGGTTTCCTCCCTCCCTTCAATAATGGTACAGGACGCAGTCAATATAAAAATTTCAAAAATAAAAATTCGATTTTCTTTCCGTCTTCTAATAGCGATCTCCCTGCCTTTACACCACCTGTTTGAGTGATGGATGTGTGTTTGGTATGTGTGAGGGTGGATGAGACAGGTGAGCGTGTATGTTGGTATAGGTCGCCGCGCTTTGAGCCTGAATGATTTGGGGTAAGGCGCGTATAGCATCCTGTATTATTATTATTATTGGTTGCCCGCTGGCGACTTTTTTTTTTCCGAAATAAGAACAGGTCCTGGCCTAAAAATAGCTGCGCCCGAACATTTCCGAAGTTGGCAGTATGCAAACGGCCACTCGTTACTTCCGCCTTCTGCCCAGAAAGTTTGATCAAAATGGCGCGATCAGCTCATCTATCTGTGTGTTAGTTATGCCCCCAAATTTTAATCGATGAAGCACTATTACCTGCACAGGTCTAGATGTAAATTGTAATGCTATAGTTCACTTTTTGTTCATTTTATTTTTTTTAAATATCTGGAATCGTTTTATTAGTACATAATAATGTTATGATCGCTTGTCCTATATATAGATATTTTGATTATTCATCCTTTCAGTGCTGTATTTGTACATGTATTTATGTAAGTAAAAAAAGTTGTTACTCTATTATTTATTTGTAAAGGACACTATGAAATAGTTATATATACACATAATATTGTAATACATATATGTAAATATATAATGTGTGTGTGTGTAGTTAGATAGATCTAAGTTATATAGATACAGATATATATTATCTCTCTTTAGTATTCATGAGCAACTGACACACGAATGCAGGAAGGTAATACTATATAGGATGCCACACAGTAATACTAGTAATATTACTATAAAAGTAATTATACTTTAATAATACAATTTACTGCTACTATAATAGGTTGGTTGTTTTTTTGTTAACATTTTATAATTTTATTTTGGAGTTTTATGTACTTTGCAGAAGCATATTATGTTCCTTAATTATATATATTTTTGACAGTTTTTTTGCATTTATTAACTTTATACTTACTTCATAGGCTAATGTATCTCTACTTCTCTTTTTTTTTGTTTTTTTTTTTGTTTTGTTTTGTTCTTTCATATCTATTTTCAGTTGCATGAGTGTGTAAGTCTACTACTACAAGTGTGTTTGTATTATATGTATTATAATAACAGATTTTTTTAAGTATTTTATCATATCATGCACACATCATAATACGAATTGTGGTGAGATCATGTGCCTGTAATCCTATATATAGTACTGGGTTTATCCGATTGTCTGAATAGAACTTAGGAAATGTTCGGGCGCAGCTATTTTTAGGCCAGGACCCGTTCTTATTTCGGAAAAAAAAGTCGCCGCTGCCCGCTCTAAACATGCTCATCCATCCAAGTACTAACCGTGCTCGACGTTGCTTCGCGAAATATTTTCTATAATGTATCCAAACCACTACGCGACGTTACTGTGGATACACACTTGACTGCTAAATAACTTTAGAAGGAGTCGACCGTGACTTTCACATTCTCGCTATCATGGAAGAATATTAGGAATTTCAAAGCAATCGAAGGAAACGACTTTCCTTCAATACGTGGTGGAGGAAGCCCCAGACATTGGGAGAAATTGCTGGTCAAATCCATTTTTCTCTAAAGGTCCCCAGTATCACCCATTCAACGTGACAGCTCCTTACCAGTTACAGTGAGTGTTGCCCCACTGGAAGAAAACTAACATCAAGCCAAATGATTACCTATTTCACAAGTACGCTTTTCGGTATAAAAAAAAAGGCGCAATCACATCACTCCACTACTCCGTAAGCTTCATTGGCTTCCCATAGAGGCCCGCATTAAATACAAACTGTCCGTACTGTGCCACAATTTCGTTTCTTGAACCTGCCCTTCATATCTGTCAGATCTGCTCTCTAAGTCCCTTCTCGCACTCTTCGCTCTTCTTCTGACTCTCGCACACTCTGCATTCAAAAAACCAACACTAAAATGTACGGAGAACGGGCATTCACCTATTGTGCACCCAGACAATGGAACACTCTTCCAGCCAACATCAAACACAAGCAGACCACACCCTCATTAAAGCAAGCTCTAAAATCTCACCTCTTCAAACTCTACTATCCTGACTAAAGCCTTCATTCTATAGACCCTAGCCCCAACACATATTAATGTGTTCTGTTTTTGGTAATGCTTGTGGAATTTGTTGTGATTGTGATGACATGTTTGCAGAAGGTTAACTTTTTGTATTGTTTGATTTTGCATGTGGGTTTTTGTCATTGTATAATTTCTAATGCAATAGTGTAAGTTGTTTCATGCTTGTTTCTTTCTTTTCATGTAAAGCGCTATGTGCTTGTCGATAAAAAGGTAAGTAATAGCGCTATATAAATGTCCATAATAATAATAATAATAATAATAATAATAATAATAATAATAATAATAATAATAATAATAATAATTATTATTATTATTATTATTATTATTATTGTTATTATTATCGGTAAAATCCATGTTTACATCTCTATAAAACAGCATCAAGGGGTCCCAAAAGGAGCTAAATATAGCCGCACTGTGTGCGAGCGTCAGGCTTAACATAGCTGACCAAGCCTGAGAGCGAGCAAGCAAGAGAGAGAGTCACACAGAGACAGACAATGAAGGTAGAAGTTGCATCATCCAATAACCATCAAATCATACACACACAAACACACACACACACGCCCACACACACACACACTTCATAGACAGAAACAAATGGATAAGAATAATTGATAAGTATACTATATAAGATGTGTATACTACTCGTATCTTACGTCTGCAAACCAGTTTACTCCTCCCCATCCCTCCCCTCCTCTCACGCCCACTCTTTTTCCCATTCAAACAGTACCGCGCAGACGAACAACAAACACATACAATCAAATCGCTATACCAGAAAACCAAGCGTGCATTCCCATCATTCATCTTCTTCCGGTGTCCCACGGGTGATATCCGGTTCCGGTATGCGCGTCTGGGATGCGCAGTTAACAACGCGGAACCATCTGGGTCTCGCTTTCGACCTAAAGGAAAAATAGACGTGATTTACCGTCAGGAACCCCCCCGCCTCCCCCCAACACAAACACACACACGCACACACACAACTATTTATTCGCCTTCTTTCTTCTACTTCTCTTCTTCCTCCCCTTACTCTTTCTTTTCTTCTTCTTCTTTTTTTCTTTCTTCTTCTTCTTTTTCTTTCTTCTTCTTCTTTTTTATGTCTTGTAATTTTGTTTATTTTATATTTCTTTCTTCTACTTCTTTCTTTCTTCCTCCGTTTCTTTCTTCGTTCTTCTGCCTTCTTTAAGTTTTCTTTCTTTCGTCCTTCTTTCTCTTTTCTTAGGCTATCTTTCTTCTCCTTAAACCTCCTCTGCAACTTTCTCTTCCCAGATAACTTTTCTAAACATAACAGACAACTGTTCCAAGTGTGGTAGTGTGATCTCTGATGTTCATGTAGGCTTGTCCAGTCTTTCAGTCAAGCCGTTTCCAAACAGTTATAATGCATTTTTAGTAAGCTTCTTTACAATTACTCCATACGAGACAGAAGAGAGAGAGAGAGAGAGAGAGAGAGAGAGAGAGAGAGAGAGAGAGAGAGAGAGAGAGAGAGAGAGAAAGAGAGAGAGACAGACAGACAGACAGAAAGACAGAGAAAGAGGTAAACAGAGACAGAGATAAATAAAAAGAAACCGATAGAGATAGGCAGAGAAACAGACAGACAGGCAGACAGACTTTCAGACAGGTAGAGACAGAGAGAGACAGACAGAACATCTAATAATTATCCAAGTTGATGTCACTGATCTCCAGTCCCATGTTTGTAGGTAAGACAACTACTACCAATGTTGAACACCAACTGTGTGTCTCCTCAGGGGTGGATATGGTACATCAAAGAAAAAGAAAAACAAACAAACAACATTTTAATTTCATCCGGCAGATGGCGTTCCGTGATTAGTTCCGGCGAAGACAGACCCAGCGTACACACAGTGTACAGCAATCTTTGCTTTAGCCCACAACCTCTGGCGGATGAGCATCCCTTTAGATCACCACTAAACTACATCAACACTGCGTTCAACAATGGATGCCTTAGTTTCACTGTTCATTAGCCGACACCCTTTTTCTGCTGGAAGGCTTCGCAACGACGATTCTGTGGTACGTGAATGGTATTTGGTGTTGTTATTCTCATATAAATAAAGCGCTTTTCTAGCTTAAGAGCGGCTCAAGGCGCTGACCAATACAGGATTTAATTTAAGCCGCCGCGTCCGGGACGCTGCCTTAGGCGCATCGTCTGACGTCCCAAACAACAGAGCACAATCCTTAAAGACGCGGGGATGGGAGAGAAGTAACCTAGTGCATGCTGGGTGTATTTGTATAGCTGGCACTCACCAGCCTACCACAACAGCGTCAGGATCTTTAAAGTACTGCGACGAAACGCGTGCGCTCAAGACCTCGGTTTATACTCTCACCCCAAGACCACCATGCCGACACGTGATAAACACTAAAGTGCAGCGTTTGAGACTGACTGGACCAACGGGCCAAGTTGAAAGTCTGTCAGTGAGAAGGCAAAGGGGAGAGAATTGCTGTCATACAATCTTGACACTTCCTAGATGAAGCTCGCCATGCACCCAGATTGCCTGTCTGGCCGTCAGAAAACATGCCTCCCTCACACTCCATCCTTCTTCTCACCCCTTTCTCCCACCCTCCTTCTCCCCAAGTATATTCGGGACCGCAATGTGGTTCAATGATAGTGGGGTGGTCTGGTAGTGCAATGGTTTAGGGCGCTGGTCTCCTATGCCAAAGGTCGCGGGTTCCAACCCCTCAGGAGGCGAACCTATGAGACCTAGTTACGATCCTTCTCAGGTCGCCGAGGGTTTTCTCCCCGTGCTCCGGTTTCCTCCCTTCCTTCAAAGATAGTATGGGATGCCGTCAATCAACAGTAATTTTTGAAAAATAAAATAAGCCTACGATTACCATTCCGCCTTCTCACTGCAATTTGCCTCTAAATCTTTGAGTAATGAATATGGGTGTGTGTGTATGTGTGTGTGAAAGAGTTTGTGTGTGTGTGTGTGTGTGTGTGTGTGTTGCATGTGAGCGTGAATGTTGGTTATAGATCGCGCGAGCTTTGAGTTTGATTCGGTAATGAGGCGCGAAAACTATATAGTATCCACTATTACGACTGATGATGATGATGATGATGATGATGATGATGATGATGATGATGATGATGATGATGATGATGATGATGATGATGATGATGATGATGATGATGATGCTTGCCATGCGTGTTGGAGACCTAATTGTGTTGGAATTTCTGGATTTCTTTGTGAAGTTGGTAGTTAGTTAGTCATTGTTTATAGGGTCCAGCGGACTACAAAGAGCCGAATCAAGATCACTTCTTTGTGAAGGGAGATTTTTCTCTCACACCAGTCGTCTTTATGTAACGACTCTTTATACATTGGTGCACTACCTACTTGTAACAGCTAAAAGAACCCGGTCATGTTGTCAAATGTGCAGGCTCCAACAAACAGGCGGACATCTGGGTTGATCCGGGGCAGCGCATTTGCAACCCGAAGCGTTTAACTGAACCCACCACAATGGCAGTCGGGGATAACCATCCCAATGAACATGGGATTGGGACCTTAAATCAGCACTGAGCCACCAGAGCAAACATACCGCTAAGACGGACAGCGAAAATGCCCACTTTTATCTTGCCCACCAGGGATTCGAACCGGGGTCATCTGTGTGCCAGGCGAACACTCTACAACTGAGCTTACCTTGCCTTACATACTGACGCAAACAATATTGGATTACGTACATAAATATGTGTGTGTGCAGAACAGAACAGAACAGAAAATGTATTGCCATTGCAACCTGTAGGCTACATGACAAAATGTTAGAGTGATAACAATTGTTACTATCACAGTAGCTTGTTGGACGCTATCTAGTATATCTGTGTATATGTGAGCATGCTTATATATGTTAACACGTATGCATGCATATACAATGTATATGCATGCATACGTGTTTGTGAAAGTCTAAAATCAGTATATCAATTAAAAGACTTCAATTTTTTTTAATCTAAAAAATTTGAACAACGGCGGGGTAGGGTGAGGATGGGGGTGGGAGTGGGGTGGGAGGGAGGGGGTGGACAAAGGAGCATACCTATGTAACTTAAAGTGCGTTTTATGGTGCAATGTACCGTTTTGGGTGGATAAGATTCAGACTTTGTCCAGCATCCTGAGCAGCTCTTTTGAGTGGATAACTGTGCTACATAATTATTAAAATTAGTTTAGTTCCATCCTATGTTCTTCAGACTAACGTCTGGCATTTTGTTTCCTCGGTCTTCATCGCTTCATCTCCTAATCTCAACTCTCAACTTTATAGCTCCTCTCTCTTTTCCTTCCTACTTCAAATATGAACCCCAACGCCCAAACTTGACCACCCCTCTGTCATTCTTTCATCCCCTCGCAAAAGCTCGTCTCCCATCACATTCTTGTGTCTTCTTATACATTTTTCTTTCTTCGTGCTCCTTCTGTAGTTGAAACCATCACCACATTACCCTCTTTCGTTATAGTGCTTATCACTTGTCTTCCCTCTCTGTCTGTCTCTCTGTCTGTCTGTCTGTCTCTCTCTCTCTCTCTCTCTCTCTCTCTCTCTCTCTCTCTCTCTCTCTCTCTCTCTCTCTCTCTCTCTCCTTCTGCCTTTTCCTTCCCTTCACCCTTCTTGCTACTGTAGCAATTGGCCAGAGTGCGTGTGGGCGATTGACGGGCCGTCAGCAGATTGACACACTGATTAAGAGGGCGGCGCTATACAGGCCTGGAGGGCAATTTATCCAATTTTCTTCCGTGTCAGCCCTCTGTTAATAGGCTGTCAGAACGACTCCATTGGCCTTGTGAGAGCCAATATCATAACAAGGATAGAACTCACTACGGGAATAAGACATTAAATAAATCACTACGGGAATACGGCGATATGATTACCAAAGAAGAACTCCTAACGGGAATATGGTTTTATCATAACAAGCAGAGAAATCATAACGGGAATATGTCTTTGTCATAGCAAGCAGAGAAATCATAACGGGAATATGGCTTTATCATATCAAGCCTCAAAAAGTTACAAAGCGTAGACAGTAAGGCAATAAAATTAGCTTTAGGAGTGCCTATTCATACAAAAACAACAGAAGCATATAAACTTGCAGGAATTATGAACTTAGATGATTATAGGAGATTATCTTGTGCGAAATATATTATCAGAGCAAAAGCTGTAAACAATAGTACAGATGAAGAGCTTTTTATTAGATCGGATGTAGATTTTCCAAAACATGCCCAAAAGGTGCACTCTTTTCAAACAATAGCAACATATACTAAAGATCTTATCCAGTTAGATATAACACATATTGATAATTTACGTAAGGATATAATATCGCCAGTTCCTCCATGGGAACTTGAAACAGCACAATATGATATACATTATTGTAATGAAAAAAAGAGTCAAAATCAGAACCTTCTTGCAGTTGAAGTTCAGAATCATTTATGTGAGAAATATTCAGAAACATTAAAAGTATACACTGACGGATCTGTTTTAGAAACAAGGGAAACAGGAGCTGCTTTTGTTATCCCAGATTTGAAAATATCAGAATCGTTTTATATAGGAAAAGGTTATTCTATTTTTACTGCGGAATTAATTGCTATATTAATGGCTCTAAATAAAATTTCTAGTTTATGTCTGAATATATTTAGTATAGTTCTATGCGTAGATTCTGTATCTGTTTTAGAAGCTCTAAAAGCTAATATTAACTGTGAACGAAAAGAAATTATTTTTGAGATTAAGAACATTATTCATGGATTGATAATTAGTGGTACTGAAGTGACCTTTTGTTGGATTCCATCACATTGTGGATTTTTATACAATGATTGGGCTGATCATGCTGCAAAATTAGGTGCATTAAATATTAATTCCTTATCAATTAAATTAAATCTGTCTTCCAAAGAAATTCAAAATAATATTGAAAATGATCTTGTAAAGAAACTTCAGTTCTATACAAACTATATAAATCTTCGTGGATTTCCC
Source organism: Oncomelania hupensis (assembly GCA_036898135.1). Taxonomy (NCBI): domain Eukaryota; kingdom Metazoa; phylum Mollusca; class Gastropoda; order Littorinimorpha; family Pomatiopsidae; genus Oncomelania; species Oncomelania hupensis. The sequence goes on from CM072516.1 coordinate 42,701,175, forward strand.
AGATCAGTTTCATCTACGGCAAACAGTATATTATTAAATTCAATTAAAACCAAATATTGTAAAAATGTAAAGTGCATTTGTGATGAACCTCTAACTCTAAAACATATATTATTTGATTGTATTCAGATTCATCCTCTTTTGCCCCTTGAAGTAAATACTATAACATCAGTTAAAAACATTAGTAATGAATTAAGTGTGGGATTGGCAAAAGCTTTAATCAATTCTCCAGTCGCTCGTTTTATTTAATTGAAATTGTTATTGTTCTGTTAGATAGATATTAATAGTCCCTGTGTGCATGTATGTGTTTATATGTGTCTGTTTAAATGCGTGAATCTGTATGTATGGTCTTTATCATCTTGATGAAAAAAGACGTTAATAAAACAACCAACATCATATCAAGCGGAAAAATCGTAACAGGAATATGACGATGTCATAAAAGGAATGACCCCTCAAAACGGGAATATGGCATGTTATAACAAGGAATGACCTCAAAAGGGGAATATGGCATGATATAATAAGGAATGACCTCAAAAGGGGAATTGGGCATGTAATAACAAGGAATGACCTTTAAACGGGAATATGGCGATGCTAAAACAAGGAATGACCTCAAAACGGGAATATAGCCATGGCGCCAAAATGAGATAAATCAAAAAAGTTGGAATGGGTTGTTTTATTATCATCTATATTAAATTTTACTTAAATTGTATCATTCTTTTTGGATAGCGCTGTTCCATATCAAGACCTGCTCAAGTCGCTTGCCGATACAGAATCTAATTCAAGCCGCCCGAGGCGCCCAGACATCCGAGCACAATCCTGGGCGACCAGGGATGGAGGAAGGGGAAGGGGTCATGGGATTAGTGATTGCTGGGTGTATTCGTGTAGTTGGAACTCATCCGTCTATTACATGAGAGTAAGGATCTTTTAAAGTCCGTGCGATATAAGGCACAGACAGACTATACTTTACGGCACAGACTATACTTTACAGCACAGACTATACTTTACGGCACAGACTATACTTTACGGCACAGACGGCACAGACTATACTTTACGGCTTATACTCTCATCCTAAGGAGTTGCGAGACTTTGCAGCAGATGTCGGGAAGTAACTCATAATCATTGCACTAAAGCCCAATTCTAAAAGTTCCTTACAACACCAAATCAGTCGGGCATCTTCTGTATCTTTTTCTTTTTTTCTCAAAAAAACAATAATCTGTTAAAACTAATCAAGAAACGATGTTCTTAAACTAATCCGATTCTTTAGGCTTCTGCAAAACAGAATCCCTCAGAATATAAGTCTTAAAAAGAGAAGGGGAAAAAAAGTAACATTTTATGACTTATTTGTAATTCTAGACTTATGTCGGGAATCACAGCGTGACAAATGTATGTCAACCTGTCTGTAAGTACGTCGGTCCGTTGCACACTATATCTCCAGAAATACTGGATACATTTTGTTCAAACGTCGTAGAAACATTACCAAGGTTAGTGGCTAGCTAGCTCCCCAAGGCCGATCATTCCGTATTTTTAGTTTGCTTATTTAGGATAAAACGTAGACGGAACAGCTCCACAAAATGTAATACGATTGAAAATGCTGGTTTTCAGCTACTCGCGCGCGTGTGTGTGGAAATACGTTTGAATGGCTTGCCGTCTTGTTTTTCTCAAATATTTATATTATTATGTGCTAGAACTTCGTAAACTTGGAACTTGTCTGAGACGGAATCTGAAAAAAAAAATTGCAACTACGCACATACAATGCAAAATAGTAGTCGAGAAATAATAATTCGACCCAACTGTGATGTAGAATGCGGTGACCAGCGGCTTTATACACAAGAGGATAACAGAAATAAACCATGAAAAAACAAGATGGCAACCCATTCAAATGTATTTCCAGACACACACACTGAAAATACAAAAACCGAACCCACCAACTAATTACATGATTATTGATTTAGGTCCAGCCAAATCAGGACCGGCACCAACTAACCAAACCAACCAACCAACAAATAAACAAACAAAACTCCATACATAAATGCTTAGCACACGAAGTCAGTCAATCAGCCCTAAGCGGGCTGATTCCACAGCACAAAGCCCCATTGTTAGAACGGAGGATCTTCCCTGCTGCCACGCCGCGAAAAATAATCATATCATGCCACTGTTTACCCAAAACTGACACAACACTGAAAAGGGCAATCACTCCTTCTCATTCGGTGGTCTTCCTTTTCCTGTCCAGAAGTCACGTGAGCCGTTGATGTCTCGCCGACCTGTCTCGGATCATCCAAATCGCGTGACAGCGAGAAAGTGAACGAGAAATGGCGATGAACCAGGCTGGCCATTGTCGTCATGAGAAGAGCTGTCGGGGTCCCCTGCCAGTCACCCGCCGGGTCAAGACTGCACGAAAAATCTCCTTGCAATGTTTCTGGTAAAAATAAAGGATCCTGTAAGCCTATTCTGTATTCTGTAAGTCTGCCCGGGACGTGCCGCGAGACGATGATTTTAGCCACGGTATCTGTGTGAAATCGGAAGACTAACGCTAATAAAATCTTAGTAATCTCTTCTTCCCATCTTGCTATCTCCTACAGGACTTACCACCATCCTATCTCCAACATGACTTTCCAACTTTCTATCTCCAAGATGACTCCCCGTATTCTATTTCCAACATTACTTATCTGCAAAGACTTCCCATCTTGCTATCTCCAACATGACTTCCCAAGGATGAAGGATTATGTCCAAGAGTGCTCTCACTCATTAACTTCAGTCCCGTTTATTTTAGCGAGACGACCTACTCATTGTGTTGATCCCAAATCTTAGTTTGGCTTCTCGGAGTTTATGGTTTTACTCTCTCTCTCTCTCTCTCTCTCTCTCTCTCTCTCTCTCTCTGTCTCTCTCTCTGTCTCTGTCTCTCTCTCTCTCTCTCTCTCTCTCTCTCTCTCTCTCTCTCTCTCTCTCTCTCTCTCTCTCTCTCTCCCCGAGTTTGTCTCTCTTGGCGTTAGTCCTAAAGTATTTGCACCCTAGCTTAATCATCCGCCTACCTCATCCGTGTGGCGGCAGTGAAGTGTTTCTAGGGTGAGCGAACCAAGAAGTCGCTTGGACTAGTCTCCAGTATTATACCACTGGGCCGAGTTTCAATTCAGCGAGACTATCTAGGTCACAAGATCTCGTTTTTGAGTCAGACCGATCATTGAATGAAACTACCCACCATGCTGCCTCATTCTAGCCTCGTTTTCAATTTGTACACAAACGGCGGTTCCTTCGAATGTGTTGGACGATTTGCGAAAATAAAATCAAATAAAGTTAAAAAAAATCAAATGTATCATCAAAATCGATTAAAAGCAAAATTGTTCACTTACAGTTCTTCACCCCCTCCCATGATCTGGTTGAAACTCGAAGATTTACCATCGAATTATCACCGTAACAGATTCCAAGTAGCATAAACCGCGTACTTTCCGCCATCTTGATCTTGCAGGCAAAGTACCCCAAGAGGCTCCTAGCTCTTTCTCGCCTCGCCTTGCGATTGACTAGCGAGCGAGCAGCCGTAGAAACGACCCAATGAGCAAGATCTACCGGGATCTACCGAGATCTCGCTGTTTTGAAACTCGCCCCTGGCTGCATAGCCTAAACCCTGTCCCGCTGGCTCAACAGGACAACATACCGGGCGCCTACACCACTCTTCTACACATATAGCGCCACACGCCGTTCAGGTTTCTGGGTGTCTTCCGCTGTTATTCTCGGCGATTCCAGAGACAAACTGCAAACCTTTTTGTACGCGTATCGGAGAGCTTTCGCCTCAATAATGTGAAGGGAAAACTCTTGCAAGATCATGCATACTATATAGAGTAAAAGCTTGACAACATTGCCTCGTGCTCACTGTAACAATGGTCACAAGAACTCGACACGATGACGAGAGACCTTTTTTAAATAGCGAAGAAGAAGAAGAAGAAGAAGAAGAAGAAGAAGAAGAAGAAGAAGAAGAAGAAGAAGAAGAAGAAGAAGAAGAAGAAGAAGAAGAAGAAGAAGAAGAAGAAGAGACATACAGAAAGAAAGAAAGACCGAAGAAGAAAGGAAAAGAAGAAAAAAAGGAAAAGAACAGGAGGAATAAATTTCTCATAGCGTACCAGACCGATGGGAAAGGGCGCACCTTTTCTCGTGGACAATGGCGCGTGCGGAGCGCAAGCGGGGCTATGATTAAGTGCTCAGCCGCCCGCATCAGTAGTCTACCTGTCGCCTAATTTGAGCGGGCGCTGCTGGTACTCGATAGCGAAAGGGCACGGACTGTCTGAACGCATCTCTTGTCAAGAGTAGCAAAGGGCAGAGCAGACACTGAACGAGGCCAAAGCGGCGGTATTATCACTTGACGCGTCCGTTTCCGTGCCTGTCCGCAACTACAAAGAGCAGACTTCCGATAATTTCCAATTCTAATGACGACAACATCATGGCGACAATAAGATGGCGACAGGCAATCCGCAAACAACGCCCTACATCACCTTCTCGTGCTTAAAAAAGGAGTCACGGTTTAGCGCATGAAAGTAGACTACCACTCCTTCGGTCGATCGCATAAACTGACACTACCACACATAGCCAAATAAAATGAGCAAACAAGAAGAAACAAAATTCAAATATTCTCAGGAAATGTTTAGATACAACGCCAAACGTGTTTAGAAAATGGTGAAGAACAACGGCCTTGACCTTTGACAAAGTACACATGACCACAGTAGTTGAAGTATCCGCAAAGTAAAAATGATCAATTTCGGTTCAGTTATTCTTCAGATAATTCAAAAAGTGTGTTTGGAAAAAAAAAGAAGTAAAATTGGGAGCGACGTAGTAACCGACCGACCGACAACCAGAGTGTTACTGAAGGATGGCCTATGATACATGTATACCTAGGTACCTGCATACCAACATTCAACAAAATCACTGTAGCCGTTTTGGAAATATTGAGCAACACGTGTGTAGCAACAAAATGACTCCTGTGACCTTGACCCTAGTGGTTAGAGCGGATATGATGACCTCAGAGGCAGGCCACTAGCCTAGGTAATGTTTCTACGAAGTTTGGTTAACATCCGCTCAATGGATTTTGAGATAAGGCTTCCAACCGCCTGACCGACATTAATTTTTGCTCGTTCCGATTCCCGACTATTTGAAAGCAATATCAAAACACGGATGCATTTCTATATACTCGCATTTCCCTAAAAATAAAAAAAATAAATTAAAATAAAAATTCCCTAGGCCCCCTATTCCACCCCACCGCCGCCACCCTCTTTCGCAAATGTCAACCTTGGCATTGACACTGACACGGACAATGACATTTGACTTCATCACCATTAATTAGCAGTAATCTGTTGTCAGGGGCAAGATTGTATTATAATTAGTACATCATAAACGACGACGACGACGACAACAACTATAATCATGGTGTTAACGATTTTAATTCGGTCTGACACTTGTAACTTTTAGAACTGACCTGAATAATGCCAGTTCATAGAGACGTTTAAGGTGAACTGAAATCTGAATTATTAATGAAGACGACGACGGCGACGATGACAACGATGATGATGATGATGATGATGATGATGATGATGATGATGATGATGATGATGATAATGATGATGATGATGATGATGATGATGATGATGATGATGATGATGACGACGATGATGCTGATGATGACGATGACGATGGTTTGTAAAAATACGGCTGATGTGTTACTGACGGTAATAGCACAGAATTACTTGAGCATATCTGACTTTATTACGTATGACATTATGACATGTCAATCGCCAAAGTACAATTTAATTATACTTCTAGTATCTGATTTGCATGCTCCTTTTGGAACGGAACTTGTTAACAATAAGTTTAAATGAAACTGATTGCCCAGTATTGATTAAGTATTATAGCCTAAACCTGAAACGAAACGTTTGTACCAAAACACAGAGTAATATTGACTTTTATCTTACAATGACCTGAACCTCAGGTTTTACATGAATACTTATGTATGATTAAAAAATAAAAAACCACAGAAGTTCTATCATGTCAAAAACAACAGTGACTTTGCAGTGTCTTTGACCTAAGAATGGCCTTGACTTTCACATGACCTCTAAGGCTCAAATATGATCAAATAACCCAATGTTGACACATATTGTGGGTCAAATATAGAACCATTCCACTGTACAATTAAAATGATTTGTTGTTTTTCATAAGACCTAAAATGACCTTGACCTTCAAGATCGACAATAAAACGGGACACATACGAATGAATAATCAGTGATCCCTACATAGAACAAGTTTGGACTTTGTACCTCTCATAGTTAAGGGTCAAAGCCACTTGAAAGTACTACTATGAACCGGCCTTAGACAGCCTGCAGTGACCTTGACCTTGAAATGAAGTTGACCAAACTTGAATGGTTAGTGTGTCTCATTGATGATATGATGATGATGATGATGATGATGATGATGATGATGATGATGATGATGATGATGATGATGATGATGATGATGATGATGATGATGACGATGATGATGATGGCGACTTGTAGGGCGCTTAATCCACGAAGATCATGCTCGAAGCACGCAAAACATAATAGGCACAACTGAGGAATAACACAGATAAAAACCTACAATGGTCCTTGAACAAGAAAACGCTCTAAACATGAAAGAGACACTACACATAGCGGTGAATACTTGAAAATTCCCCACCACCTTTTTCAGTAGTGACCTGTTACATTACTATACATTACAGTAGTGAGAAATGGAGCTGGAACGTGCTGTTACTATGCTTCATAAACTAGCTATCCTCCATTTTTATTTTTACACGAATAATGTTGTTGGTTACCTCCCCTCCAGTACCCTGCCCCCAAATGCTGTTTGTGCTTAGTTCGTGTGAATGAGCGCTCGAAGCAAACTATAAGTTTGGTTGTGCGCTATATTAGAAAAAAATGCTGCTGATGATGATGATGATAATAACAATAATAATAATAATAATAATAATAATAATAATAATAATAATAATAATAATAATAATAATAATAATAATAATAATAGTAGTAGTAGTAGTAGTAGTAGTAGTAGTAGTAGTAGTAGTAGTAGTAGTACATTACATTACAATACAATACATTACATTACATTACATTACAGTACATTACATGATTATTGCTTTAAGTCCAGCGGACTCTTCCGAGCCCAATCAAGACCAGACTTCGCCTAAAGAGGACCCACCCCCGATCCGCACAAAAGATCTGCTACAACAACCCTAGTTGCAACACTAAAGGCACTCCACCAGCTGGTCACTTTACAATAAAGACGCTGAGGCTATACTCTAATTAATCGAACCCCCGTTTACAAAACAAAATAGAATACAAACATCATTATAAAATATCAACAAAACACATCATAGGAAGCCCCAGTGACCACCCGGCAGAAAGCGTCCAATATTTCCAAGCTGATCCAACAGACCTCATATTTCAAATGAGGAGTTTTGTCCCAGAAGAGTTTTCGAGGAAAAAGGTAGGTAACTGGTCTAGAGAAGAAGAAGATAGCATAGTAGATTTATAGAACAGAGTAGGAATGAGACAGAACAAAGGAGAAAGACAGCGACAGTGGGAATTTAAAGCACTAAATTTCCAGAAAGTGGGGATACTATTTATACTGAAACCCCGGCACCCCCACGGGGTGGGGGGGGGGGGGGTAGTAGTAGTAGTAGTAGTAGTAGTAGTAGTAGTAGTAGTAGTAGTAGTCGTATTAAAATAGTCAGTCCTAAGACATATTAACTAATTAATGGCTGAAAACAGATGTATTTTTAGGCGATGGCGAAAAGACAGAAGACTGCCAGTTTCCATTACAAGTTTTAGTTTTTGAGTGTAGGAGCAAAATATGAATATGACCTATAGCAAAGACGCTTGTTCGTGTATTCAGACGAACTTGGAATTTACGTGTGGGACGGTGTTGCTGAACGCAGTGGCCGGGCTGGACTAGGTCACAGAGATACTTACTTCCTGGATCGAGACACTTCTTGTCATTTTTTTACTAACATTTGTTGACCCTGTGACCTTGACCTTGAAGTGAAGTCATTCATTTAATCACTGATAATTTTCGAGCTATTAAAATAAAATATCTGGACTGTTTAGGACTCATCTCATTGTTATCCAGGGGAGTCAATGAATGAAAATGGAATATATGAATGTTTATAACAACAACAACAAACAACAACAACAACAACAATAATAATAATAATAATAATAATAATAATAATAATAATAATAATAATAATAATAATAATAATAATAATAATAATAATAATAATAACAATTTGGTTTAAAGCCAGGGAGATCGCTATATAAGAAGACAAAATTATAACTTTTTTCCAGCTCAAGAGCGGCTTAAGATGTTCGCCCAGAAGACGATCTAACACCAGTTACCCCAAGCGACATCAAGTTACGCGTTTAGCCCAATATGGTAGGCTTGGCCAAATTCATTATTCTTGGCACACAGACTGGGTACATTTTTGTACCGCAGTATAGGTCTCATCTTTGACAAGGGAAATAACTATACTGTTCATTGCCAATGACGTGGACAGATGACGCGCATAAATGAGTAAATGACGATAGCGACGATTCACCAAGGGACGTAACTCCAAGCTTCGCTAAAACGAAGACAACGCAACACCGACTTAGCTCACGGCAAATGCCAAAGAGAGGCGAGAGCGGAGCCATTTGTCAAAGTCGCAGGAAATGACCACACAAGGTCTGAGGAAATGACCAAACGAGGATTTAATGACTGCAGAGCGCACGCTGGAGATGATAGCTGACGGAATCGCAGTGTTACGATTGAAACGCACACGATAAATCCGATCGTTTTATTTTGCAAAGCGTGCAATAATAGTGTGTATTACCTTTGATTGATTTTGCGGTGTTGCGAGAAAAAGCTTTATACAATGTTAATAATTTTCGTCGGTGGATATTGTTGAGAATTTTCTGGAATTACTTGTTTAATATCAATCAAAGTTTCCAGATGTGTCTCGTAATAGCAAAACAATTCTTCTAACCTAAAGAATGTTCTATGACGTAAGACAGTGCGTAGTTCCGGTGACGAGTTTTACTTTGATTGAGTGTTATTGCGAAATGCTGGAATATTCGAATTTTCTCCATTGCAGAGAGGCTATATAAGTAATGCACTGTCCGCTTGAAAGTTGATTTCTCTAGTGATTTTTGGAAAGCGATCTTGTATGCAGTTGTTGATGATGTTTGCTGAATAAAAGTTGGAAAACTTTATACGACGACTCCCGCCTTGTTGCTGAGTGAACAGGCTGCGTGCTATAAACAAATTCGAGTTACACTTAGCAAGATTCAAGAATCGGGGCTGAATCAGCAATGGATAAATAATGTGTAAGACACAGTGACTTATTCATAACACGGGATTATTGATTGTGATACAAATGTCCACACTAACAAATTACTGAAACCATGTAGTTTACCTCGGAATCCAAAGGCATCTATCTACACTGTGGTTTTCTCTATATGTAATTTAGCAACTCTTTGTGTGTGTGTGTTTGTGTGTGGGTGTGTGTGTGTGTGTGTGTGAGCGCGCTCCCGCGTGCGCGTTATCAGCAACATATCTTTTGAAATGCTACATCAATTTACTTCAATCGTTGCACAACTACAGATTCCAGTCTCCAATTTGTTTTAACATGATCTATTCTGGCTCAACTGTTCACAAATACATATACCTTCTTTTCAGAGACATATTGTTTAATCGACGCATTCCGAACTACCACCACAAAGAAGCCGTTCTAAACTCACCGACCCAGAGAGACACAGAGAGATAGAGACAATTCGAAGATAGTTAAAAAAAAGAAAAAAAAAAGAGGACAGTTCCAATCAAAGAAATAAAGAAATCAATCAATCAAATTAATAATTATTTTAAAATGAAACTGAAGATTTTACACAATTGCATCAAATAACTAAATACATAAATACATACAGAGTACATTTATAAGCATATAATACATACAAATATACATACAAACACAAACAAACGAACATCACCTTCACGATACAGTGAACAAATTAAACAGGGAAAATAACTTACTTAAGGGAAATAACTTACCTGAGAAAAATTTAGATCGTTCAAGGGAAGGCATTGCTCCTCAACCCTCTCCACAGCGCCAGTTATCTTCCCCATCCTCTCCGCTTCCTGCGCCAGGTGGAGGTCAAGGACGGGTATCCCACGTGACTTTATGTCCCCCTCTGTGAGTGTGTTGACCATAAGCATGACCCACACTGGCCGCTTGCGCTCCCAGTTGCCTGGAAAAGTCCAGAGGTGAGAATTTTTCGAAAATGGGAGAGCATTCTATGGGGTGGAAGACTGCGCTGCCGAAAAATATCGTCGTCATTGTCACAATCATCATCATCTATATCATCGTCATCATCAAGAGCAACAACTCACCTGCTATGGCGTTGAAGAGGTAATCGGCGTACAGTCCCTTGTCTTTTTGGTCACGTGTCATCCATCCGGGCATCATATCACGCACGTATTCCAGATGGCGCTTCAGTCGAGAGAACAGGTTTGCCGGAAGCACGTTGGCCAGATTCTCTCCCTTAGGTAAAAGCTGGGAACGATAATAAAATAAGGATAACAATCAATGAATGAATAAAACAATTGACTGAAGAATGAATAAGCTTAAATAAATGACTAAAATAACTACAGAATTAATAAAGAAACAAACTAGGCAATGCAACATGAAATCATCAGATGACCAGTCACCACTATCTCAAGTTTAATTTATTATTTTAATCATTCCTATATAGCGCTCTTCCAGCACAAGAGCTGCTCAAACCGTTGGCCGACACCGGAGGATACCGTCACTAACTCTAGCTGCCGAGTAGGGCAGGACGGTTTTACCGATACGAAACTGTATTTCAGGTTCGGAAACGCGACGGTACGGTATACCGTTGCGGGTGTCCAAGGTCCGGTTTACTGGGAAATCTCGACAACACATAACCCGACAGTGGGCGACATCTTGTCCGCCCAGAGAGCGAGCCTAAAGCCCAAACACGTGGATAGGCAGCTATTCTTGAAGAAGAACTTATAAAAACAGCAGCTTATCGATATCCACGTGTTTGAGCATGGTGGCAGTCGCCAATCCTTCTGAACTCTTAAACTTCTTAAAGACCTTTCCCGTTGAATGTTTTTGTTTGATTTTGATTTTGTGGTTTAAAGTTTGCTGATGTTCTAAGCAGTGAGTTATCATAATTTGTTTTGAAGGCGTTCATGGAAATGTGGTTCTTTGAAACTGTTTTGAAGTGTATGACAATCTTTTTTTTTTGCGTCGGTCACTACTGTCAGTGCCATATCCCATTTGATTGTAACACTTAAAATCGCGGTATACCGGTACGAAATACCGATACGACCTAAAAATACCGCAGTAATACCGGTACGACTTTGACCCACGGTACTCAGCTGTACTGCCGAGGGGCACATTTGCTCTAAGGGTATAATACTCTACTAGTACTACTACTACTACTACTACTCTACTATTACTACTACTCTACTACTACTACTACTACTACTACTACTAATCGTCAAGGTAGTCATCATCTTCGTCATCATCATTTATTTCATCTAGCGTAACTTCTGCAGAACATGCATGTGGCCACGCTGAACAACCTTTTAGGCTAGAATTGCGCCTTAAACATAGTAATAGACAATTTAATATATATTTTTGACTGTATAATAAACATAATGAATTTAAGAAAGTAACTTTTGTTTGTTTGTTTGTTGTTTTTTTGCAAAGAAACATAATTTTTGCCCAGCAACCCGAGTTTAAAATGAAGTTTAGGTGGCCGTCGTGGTTTGTTGGGAAGAGTATGAACATAATGTAAGCATACATCAAGCTAAGCCGTTTTGATGTCTGCAATCAAGGTTTGAAATAATTTTAAACCGCAGCCTGTTCTGTTATAAATTAATTTTAACTAATATTCGAAGACATACACGATCTCTCCAGATAAAGAAGATGAAGTTAACAATGATAATGATGGCGACGACGACGACGATGATGATGACGATGACGCCGACAACTATGATGATGATGATATGCCAACGACGACAATGTGCAAGAAAGTATGAATTCCCCCAACAGCACAACCAGGGCGGCCCGCGGTAGGTTTTTGATCGGAACTTGTCGGCGTCATCGGCCGATCTTTGCCGATTGTCTTATCACATTGGGCCGCCTGCACATTTGATCGGAACTTGTCGGCGTCATCAGCCGATCTTTGCCAATTGTCTTATCACATTGGGCCGCCTGCACATTTTAGTCGCTATAAGGTAGACAATCCCATATCGAGCGTCAACAAGATATGATGAAATAAAATTAACTCCCTTCGTATTCAGTGCGAACATTTTTACCGAATTTTTATTTGTCAAATCATAATAAAGATTAAAAAAATATGTCCCTGTGAAGAGTTATATCCCTATAAATTGTTTACACTTGCGTTATCGCCTTCGATTACAGAAATTAGAAAACTTTTTTAAAAATATATCTGTGCGGTTCAGCAAATGACGCAATTTTCTTCTGGAGGTGACTTGAGTGGAAACGGAAAAAATCGGGTGTTTGGTTTTTGAAATGTAAGTTTTATATTAATAGCTGAGGTGATACGGTGATATATAAATGGAAGGAACAAATCAGTGCAACCTGTCATATCGTACGAAAAGAAGAGGTTTTGTAGAAAAGGTGCAGGAGCACATTAATTGTTCTTAGATCTACAAATAATATAGGAATTAATTGTTCTCTTAGATCTACAAATAATATAGGAATTAGATCTACTAATGCAGTCTTGGAAGATTCTTCTTGTTGTAGTACTGCTAACACTATCAGCAACACTTATACAGGCGACAGCGCTGAATGTAGTGCTGTTAAAGGAGATAATTATATTAGACTATCGTCTATTGATGTCTTAGCTTGTGCAGATGCCACTGATCGTGTAAATACTAGCGTTAGGTGTACTTCGTCAGGTGAGGCTATAGCCTAATTTTGTGAGGGAATCTGACAGTGATACTGATAGTAACACTGACACTACAGTGACACGCTGATTGAGAATAAATCACACGCAAACTGTAAAGAAAATTTCACAACCCAGATTTCAGAATGGGCGAGTAGTCATGACATTTCTCACAGTGCTGTTTCAGATTTATTGTTTATTTTACGCCCTGCTCACCCTCATTTACCAAAAGATCCAAGAACTTTAATTCCCACGTTAAGAACATATGCAATCAAAGAAATTTAAATTAAAGGTTCATATTTCCATTTTGGACTCTATACTCTTTTTAAAATTATAATTTTAAAGAACTATCCTCAGTTCAGCTCAACAGATAGTACAAGAATTCAAATAAATATTAATGGATTGCCCATGTTTCATAGTGCAACAAATCAGTTTTGGCCCAATCTCGGCAGAATTACCATTCTCGTCATCAGTGAACCATTTATCATTGAGCTGTATTGTGGATCTTCAAAGCCAGCCTCTGTTGATCGTTTTCTTGAAGATTTTGGGGAGGATATTATGCATCAGTTAGAGGCGCAGCCACTGCATGACTGTTTAAAACATGCATGCGTCTGTTCATATTAAATGTTTTATATGTGATGCACATGTTCGTGCATTTTGCAAGCAGGTTAAAGGGCATGCAGGATAGTTTGCGTGTGATCATTGCACACAGGAAGGAGTGTGGTTAGGCAAGATGACATTCTCTGCGTCTACTGCTGAACATAGAACTGACCATGATTTTGCCACACGACAGCAGCCACAACAGCACATTGAAACTTTATCCATTCGAATGGTAACACAGTTTCCACCTAAATACATGCACTGTATTTGTCTAGGTGTTGTTAGGCGACTCTTGAGCTTCTATTAAGTTTTCAAGACTACCAACCATCAGAATTTTTAATGGAAGCGTAGTCTCTTGATCATTAGATAGCTACAGAATTCCGCCAGTTTCTTCTGTATAGTGGCCATGTTGCGCTCAAAGGAATTTTATCAGAAGAAGTTTATTCCTACTTTTTACTGCTGTTTGTGAGTGTGCTGTCTTGCCAGTATGTGTACTGCCAGAGTCACGGTGACTATGCTGACCAACTCTGGTTATTTTTTTTTGTAACAAACATCAGTAGTGTATGGCATAAATTCTATTTCTTTCAATTTCTTTCAATTTTCACAACCCATTGCACCTTGCTGGGGCTGTTAGACGCTTTTGTCCGCTTGATCACTTTTCTGCTTTTCATTTGGAATTGGAGAACTTTCTGGGAAAAATCAAGCGACTTTGGAGGAAACCATGCAGGCAGCCCACTTCAGAGCGACAGCTAGGTGGCAATACTGTCTAGAGTTTTGACCAAACATCACTTTTTGTCATTTTTGAAAGTAATTGTTGGCTTTGTTTAAAAAGTGGTCCACTTCTCACATGTAATTTTTTGGGGGGTGGGGGTAGAGAGGTGAGGTGATGACGGGGGGGGGGGAGGGGGGTGAGCGCTACGTTTATTAGTTTTTAAGCTCTTCAACATTAAACATTTGCCATTTAAAATAATAGGAAGGGTGGGGGGTGGGAGGGGAAGCCAACTTCGGCATCAAAATCCCAACATTGGTATCCCAACTATATGAGCTGCTAATATAAAATAACGAGCCACTGCCGCGAAAACGGCAAAATACGAACCGCTCCCCGGAACCTCGTGCTACTTCCTGTTTCAAGTGTTTGCTTTCTGAATGTTTTGTCGCTGCATCTGGACTCACAATTCCATTTTCGAGCAGAAAATGTGTCTGTTACACAAAGTAGATGAAATTCGAAGGAAATCAGCATTTCCCAGGGCTCTGAAATGCGAAAACGCCGCGTGCGATCAAGCCAGTTCGAGATGTTGTGTCAGGCAAAGACAGCCATAGACTAGTGAAAGTTCTCATGATCATGATTCATCGTGATGTGTTGCAAAATCTTGAAAAACCCACATTGTGACATTGTCAACAGAGGACACGCCCACTTCATATGGATGAAGAACAGAATGTTGTAGAGGATAAGAAGATTGTTGATTCTGATGTTGACAGTTTTGATGATATGACAGTGCATTGTGAGCCTGCAGGGAATAGAATTTAGTAACATGACACTTCTTGCTAAAAATATTAGTGTATGTCACTTGTCTGCAGATTTTGTCATGGTGCTGTCACTCTTTTTGAAGTGAAATGACAGGGACTCAACACTGTTGGCATTTCATTGCACAAATAGAAGGTGTAATGAACTTGAACGTCGTTTTAAACATATCTGCTCAGATAAGTGTGTCAAACTTGTCGGTGTCATCTGTGAATCGATGGTATTTTTTTTCGCAATGCGGACAATTGGCTGTGACCTTGATGAACGTTCTATGTTTTGTGGAATTATGGACCTTCCTCCACCTGTCTAGAAAAGCTCCTACAATTTAATCAACAAAACAATTGAGGAATGAGACAGGCAGAGGTTTCCCTTACATTACTAAGCTTCAGGCAAGGGCAGCAGCTCCGATTTGTATAGATTTTGAGGGTCAGAAATTTTATAAAATGTATCGTTTTGCTACAGTGTGCAAAAGATATTTCCAAACTTATTTAAGATAAACACTTAAAACTTTGCACACTTAACTAAAGTTACATGTTTTTCTTGTGCATGAACCTCTGGGGTTTGTTGGGTCAGCTTTGGGGATATTGGAAGCTTTCTGCCAAGTGATCACTAGGGTATTATTATTTAGCATTGTAGGAATTTTATATGAACATATTTTGTTAATATTTTGTAATGATGTTTATATTATACTTTGGTTTTGTAAATGGGGGTTCGATAAATTAGAATAAGCCTTAAGTGTTCCCTGCATGTGATGCCTTTATTGTAAAGTGGCCGGCTGGTGGAGTACCTTCAATGTTACCATTAGATCTGTTTCAGCAGATCTTTTATTCGGTTTAGGGGTGAGTCCTCTTTCATCCAAGTTGTGCTCCTGATTTTGTGGTCCTGATTTGATTTTGTGCAGTCTGCTGGACCTTATAAACAGTGAATAACTAACTTTTCTGCACCCAACTTTAGGAACTGAAACGTAAAGTTTAAGGACTTAATTTAGAGGTCGTTGTTCAGTTATAACATTTTAAGGCAGTGCTTTTGGTGTTAAAATATCGTACTGTTGTAGCAAAGTTTCATGGCGAAATTGTGCAAGAGAAATGCTTATGACATACACGACTATAAATTATAACTTTGGTTTTGTTGTTCCTAAGCTCTAAAAGAATTACAGTACAAAACAAATAAGTGATTTTCGAACTATAAGAAAGTGGAAGCTTAGCCAATTCATGAACTGAATAGACATACATGTGTATCTATATGAAATCATTCATTAAGGAAAAGATTGGAGGTGATCTACAAGAAGAGAGTCTGGATTTATAATTTATAGGCTGCTAAATCTGCCAATAGCCAGATTAATTAACCCAAACTCTGTATCCAGTCATGCATTAGTTTAAGTTTGATTCTTTCGGTATTTAATTAATCAAGTGACAAGGTTTAGTAATAATAGTGTATTCAATGGTGTTTTATGTCTCCTGCACCCAGATCTTATGATTTTGTTTCTCTAGTAACTTCTGAACACACTTCTTTGCCTAGACGCTAGAAGATGTATGCAATTGTCAACTTCACCGATGAAAACGAAGTCGCAATTATCCCCACCAACTGGCGCAATGGCAATAGTTGTGCGCAGTGTGGCCGAACTACAAAAACTCCCAGAAAATAAACAAAGCTGTGAAAGAACGTCAAGAGCCGGATCCTTTATGGCACGCTTACCCTATCAGGGAACTCTTTGTCGATGGTGAGTTCAATTTTGCTTCAGATAAGGCCCACACAAAAAAAAAAATTAATGTCTGTTTACGGTATCCCGACCAACCTTATATTTTTGGCCTGACCCTAAACTTATTTTTTTGATATATATATCTGGAAAAAAAAGAAGAAATAAGCCAAAATAATCGCACCCGATGTGAAAAGGGGTTTAGAAAAAGAAAAAAAAGTAAACCAACTGACTGACAATTTTTTTTCTCCTGAGTCCTATGTTACCGTAAACAGACTTTTTTTTGTTGTTGACCTAATGCATCGCTTTGGTAATTACATTATCATAACAGCAACATATTACTTAGTCTTGGTTTCTTTGTCTTTTTATGAAACGTTTAAAGTGCAAGCAGCAAACATTATACTCACAACACATACACATGTAGGTATATAGGATTACGAGAAATGTTCAGCACCCTTAACCGTGTGGGTACAATCCAATCTGATCTAATCCATGTGCCTAAGGAGAGAGAAGTTATGTATTTAAATTTATGTACTCTTTCTAACAATCTCAGTGAATATTTTCGCTGGAAATTATGTTTAGTTTGTCATTTTTATAACAGAATGTTTTAGTACCTTGCATTACATTACATTACATGGTTGTTGCTTTAGATCCAGCGGCAGTACCTTGCAAGTTTATGAGGTTCCCGCAACATATAGACACACACACTCACACTGTGTGACACATTTGTTTAGGAGAACAGTACATGTTTGTATGTGCCTTTGGGGTTAAAAAAAAATCCTACTTGAGAGCAATGTGTATGTGTTTGGTTCCACTTCCAGTAAATAATTGGCATTCTACTAGCAGTAGCAGCTGCCCTATCCAGCGCCTGAAATTTTGGGGTTTGTCCTAGAACTTGTTGGCCCAGTATGCTTTGACTAGTGAAAAATTAAACCTGTGCTGCAACTTCTATTATGTGTTGCGCAAGAAAGATGTCTAAGCAGCAATGCACCCTGACCTGATCATGTGCCTGTGATTGAGGGAAAGTTAAACATCTTTATCATTAGTACAAAATGTATATAAATGTATATATATATGTATAGTCATATTATGCTATATAAGATTAAAAACCTCTATGCAATAATGCATAACTAACTTTTTTTTTTTTTTTTACAGATGATTGGGACTATGTACGGCAACGTTTGAACAAGTCTCAGTACAAGTCTGACCTGCAAACATCTGGTGATGAGACACAGGATGATGTAAAACGACCAAAAAGGCGTAAAACCCGGTAAAATGATTCATTACTTTTTGATTCATGTACCCAAAGTTTTCTTTTCAACACTTTGTATTACGAAATTGATAGAAAATCGCCCTAACAACTAAATTTAAATAATAGGTAAGGATAGAGAGATTAATTTAATTTTGTTCTACACCAATTATAAGTTACACAGTATTTTATCAATAGGTGATTCAGCCCCGATGCTTGAATCTTGATATGTGTAACTCGAATTCGTTTATCCACGCAACTTGTTCACTCAGCAACAAGGCAGGAGTCATCGTATAAGGTTTTCCAACTTTATTCAGCAAACATCAATAACTGCATACAAGATCGCTTTTAGAAAATCACTACAAAGATCATCCTTACTAGGGGTGTTCGGTTTTACCGGTTTTCCGGTTAAAATCGGTTCGACTTACTCACGGTTCGGTAAACCGGTTTGGCCTTAAAAAACCGGAAAACCGCGGTTTTTCTAAGGGACATCACTCGTCTCGTAAAGCACTAGCAAAATGGCAGAAACAGAGAAATTCGTAGCGAACACGCGTGGGAAAGCTGACATTTGGAGATTCTTTCTCCTGCTAGAGACAGAAGCAGGAAAGGTTGACCATAATACCGGTTACTGTAAAGAGTGTAAGGCAAGTATTAAACTTGGCGGTGGCACTTCAAATCTGAATGCACACATTCGCCGACACCACCCTTTGCTGCTGCTAAAGCCAGCCAAGCCTGCGGGCCCTGCACCCAATAGATCTAACCCACAAGTCCTACATGCTAGATCTAGTCCGTGTACCAGCAGCGCTGACGCTGACGTGAGCATTGTGACTGAAGGAGGTGCCAGTACAAGTAAAGGCGACACAAAACAAATGACAATCAGTGAAGCACTCAAAAAGAAGCAGGTATATCCAGCTAACTCCAGATTCCACCAACGGTTTCACAAACTCAAAATTGAAAAGCAAACTCCCAAATCTACCCACAGTGGAGGAGGGAAATAGCCTCTGAGTTAAGTAGCTAGCGACATAAATTCCAAAAAAAAATCAATACAGAGGTTATTTCCCTTGCTTACTATGCGCCTTTACCCGGGGTAACCAGTTGTAGCTTCTAGCCGGTTAACCGGTTTTAAACCGCGGTTTTCTATTGGAAAAACCGGTTTAAAACCGGTTTGAGAAATCGTACCGGTTCCACCCTCTAATCCTTACTAGCAGACAATCGAGAAAACGTTAGAACGTTCCAACATGAGTGACACAATAACATTCAATCAAAATAAAACTCATCACCGGAACTATTCAATGCCTTGCATCATGTAATGTTTAGATTCGACCAGCTGTTACCCGTAAGGTCTAGAAGCTTCGATCGATAAGAAACAAGTAATTCCATAAAATTCTCAATATTGACCGACGAAAATTATCAACATTTTGCAAAACAAAATTGACAAAAGCTGACTTATTTATCATGTCCAAAAGATGGTTACAGTTTTGAAGAACATTCAGCCCAGAGACTTTGAATTGATAATACTATTACTAATGGAGATCTTCAGCTGAATCGCATGGAATGATGATTCATCTAAATTTATCTAATTTTAAACATTTAGCACCTGGTTCCTCCTTCCCCGCCATAAATATTAAAAGGCAAATTCACCCTGGTTAGACCATGTTAATATGATTGTTATATAATGCCAACATCAGGATTGCATTAATGCATATTTTTTTTGTGTATTCAAAATGGATGACACATTTTTACAGCACTGGTGCGTAAAACTTGTGCAAAACATCTGCTCAAAATCGCATCTGAATATATTCATCACAATATTGGCTCCAATATTTACACCATTTTTGATTGACAATACGTAGACATCAAGCAATTTTAAAAGCTCTAAGCACGATCCATGTAACCTTTTTTTTTTTTAAGTTTGGACTGATAATCTACTTTATCCAAGCCAGTTTACGCTTGCTGATTGAATTATGAGACGGGTCAAACTTGTCTGTCTTACATAGCACTATTGCATGACACTATCATCCTTTGTTCCAGAATGGATTGAATTTAGAATTAAGATCTGCAACAGATTTTCTATCTTCAATGCAGCATGGCCTTAAAGTCCTATTTAATGCATTTATTTAATATTGTATTTTGTTTTAGGCCAGCCTTCTTGGATGATGAGGAGCAGAATACTGATGAAGTTATTATTGAACCTACTCCTTCTTCCTGTAAGATTTTATAATATTTATAGTTTTTTAAGTTAAATTTTATACTTGAACTTTAGGGGTTGAATTGGATATATTGATATGTTTATAGAACTGTCTGATCGACAGTTAAAATTATTACTACTACTAGCATGAATAAATAAATATTGTTGATTATGTTTGTTAGAGAGTAGTGTCTATCTAGTTGTTCTTAAGGTTTTATTGAATTATTTTTAAAAAAGATTTTTATAAATTTTTTTGGGGTAGCAAATTTGCCTCAGTGTCACGAATATAAACATAATTTATGAATATTTGTTTTGCATAGTGAAGCATTCAATAGCATTTATTTACCTTTCATCTGGTTCTATGTAGATGCAGGAAAAGCTTTGCAGAATGTTTTCTTTTGATTAATATTGTTGTAGCAATATCTATATTTCTGGAATTGTTTATCACCGAATGAAAGTTCGAATTTGATCTCGCGGCGAGCAGCCAGCCTCAGAATGATGTAGATGATTCTATGACGTAACACAGTGTGTATTTTCTATGAGGATATGTTTTTGATTGACTAATGATTAGACCTATACCATTCTGGATTGTTCTAAAGTTTTATAGGCCACAATGTACTATGTTATATATATATACAGTACTTGCCTGTGTGTGAGAGTTTTTGAAAGCAGTTGGTGCTGTTTGTCTTTTGCTGATTAAAGTTGCGGAGATTATACAACGACTCTGCCTTGTTTATGAGTAAACGGGCTGCGTGTATAAAAATTCTAATACAATTTACACAGATTCAGGCATCGGGGCTGGATGTATATTTCACCTGTAACAATCAGTGGTCAGTTAAATAAAATAATAGTAGTGGTAATTTGTACCGATTATATATTTCATGTGACTGTCGCTGATGAAAGAATTGCCAACAACTGTAGTCACTAGCAGGGACGATAATATGAGCTAAACAATTTACATATTGTGTTTAATATAATGTTCTCCCTGCAGATCATCGGTCTCAGACTCCAACCCTGACCCAAAGAACTGCAATGCCACTACCAGTACCACCCTGTTTACTGCACAGTCTATTCATTGCAGAGGTATATTCTGTCATATGATTTTGATGCTTATTCTTTTTTCGTATGCTTTTTCTTAATCCTTTATTTCCATTTTCACCTATCATGTAACAATATGATTTATGTTAAGACATCCATTTGATTGATTAAGCTCATGGCTTTTTTGGTTCATATGTAAATCCAAATGACACTAACATGAACCAGAACTGTCAATAAGTATTGTAGGAAAAAATAAGTTTTATTATTTCAACTTGTAAAGACCGATTCGCTCACCCTTATGTTCTAGAGTTACTCTGATTCCATACCTATCCTATCCTATCCTGTAACTCGGAGGTCGTAGGGGCACCACAGATGATCGTTTCACCAGCATACTCCATCTCTCTCTGTCCTCAGCAACCCTGATGGCTTCGCCCAGTGTAAAAACCAGTCCATTCTCGAATGTTGTCCTCCCACCTCTTTTTCTGTCTCCCTCTTCTTCTTCCCTCCTTGCACTGTGCCTTGCATGCTGGTCTTTGCAAGGCCTGATGATCTGGTGACGTGGCCATACCATTGGAGTTTCCGTTTCTTCACCACTGTGAGCAGCTCATCGTGTTGCCCAATGGCTTGTGTCATGGTCTGTCGGACTTCGTCGTTGGGGATGTGCTGGTTATAGGAAATGCCTAGAAGTCTTCTGTAGCACCTCATATCCATGCTTTGTAATCTTCGTTGTGGATCTGCTGTGATGGTCCATGTTTCGCAAAAGTATAGGAAGATGGAGATGAGAAGGGAGCGCAGCACTAGCAGTCTTGCATTGGAATGTAGACTGATGGTCCTGTCTTCCCAAATGGGTTTCAACCTTGCCAGGGCAGCAGTGGTTTGTGCGATCCTGGAGAGGACTTCCTGTCGGGACACATGGTCTGATACAATGGCTCCTGAATATTTGAAGCTACTGTGTTGAGGAATTGGCCTTGGACTTTGATGTCCGTGTTAATGCCATTGGTGTTGTTGGTCATCATTTTGGTCTTCTCTGCACTTATTTCCATCCCATAGCTCTTGAGGTGGTGTCGATCCTCTGTACTAGCTGTTCTTGTTCTTCTCCAGCCAATCCACCAATTTCATGTGCAAAACGGAATGCTCTATCCCCTATGCTGAATGTGCCCGTGATCTGCAAAGGCATGTAAAATGATGCGCTCTAGGAAGATTTTAAAGAGTGTTGGAGAGAGTAGGCATCCTTGATGCACACCGATGGTTGTTCTTAACCAGTTTCCGATAGCGCTGTTGTGGAGGACTGCACTGGTAGCCTTGTCATACAGGCTTTTGATGACTTCAATAATTTTAGGGCTGATGTTGTACACTCTCATAGTTGCCCACAGAGCTGCATGCCAGACTCAGTCAAATGCCTTCTTGAAGTCTACGAACACATGATATAGATGTTGTTGGTGCTGTAGGTATTTCTCTCAGATCATTCTGTTCAGTGGTACTTCACCCTGCCCTGAATCCTGCTTGTTCTTCAGCTATGATTTATTCAGCTTGGGGTTTCAACCTGTTGAGTATTATTTTCAGTAGGACCTTGCTGGGATGGCGGATGAGGCTGATGGTGTGGTAATTTTCACACTACTGAAGGTTATCATTTTTTGACGAGAGATGACAAGCGACTGGGTCCATGGTGTAGGCCACTCCCCATTCTGCCAGATCTTGTTACAGATAATGGTGAGGGCGTCAAGCATTGCTTCTCCTCTTCTGGATCATACTTGAACTTTTGGATCTGTTTGATAAACGAAGTGAGATGAAAAAGAAAAAGAACACCTCACAGGGAGCTGATGCCTACCGAAAAATCAATAATGACATCTGAAAAGGTATGCACACAGCCAAGGAGAACTGGATAGAAGATCAATGCCAGGAAATAGAGAACAGTCTGAACAAGAACAACAGCAAGAAGGCCTACCAGACTGTGAAGCGGCTGACAAGTGTTAAACCCCAAGGTCTCCATGATCCAAAGCAAGTCTGGCATATGCTTTATAGAAGAACAAGAAGTCTTGGACACATGGACAGAGTACTGCTCTGTCCTTTACAACCATACACCACACACAACGGAGACCCATCAGTTCTAGCATGTCCCCTGATTTGGCTCAGAAGAGTCCGCTGGACCTAAAGCAATAACCATGTAATGTAATGTAATGTCCCCAGAACAGAGAAGAAAAAGAAATCCTCTCAATTCTCCGAGAAGAAGTTGAGGCAGCAGTGCAATCGCTGAAGAAAGGGAAGTCAGAGGGAGTGGACACCATACCCGCGGAACTGCTTCAAGCAGGAGGAAAAAGATGGAGTACGCTGGTTAAAAGATCATCTGTGGTGCCCCAACGACCTCCTAGTTACAGGATAGGATAGGATAGGATAGGATAGGGATAGTTAAGAGACAGTGTGCTTTCAATCCAACCTTTTCTAATAAAGAGTAATCATAATTTTGTTGAATTGTGTAAAACTGCATGTTTATAGCAAAGAAAGACATTCTCTGTTATCCTCTGCCTCCAGTATTTGGAACAGACAAACTGGATTGGCAGCGATAAAATAAGACATCAATGCTTATAGGGCCCAGTGGACTACGAAGTGCCGGATTGGCAGTGCAACCACCCTTGACTCCTTGTGACAGTTCTCAGCAAGGCAAGACATTTTGATTTTTTTAGTTCTTTGTTTTTCTTTATTACCATACACGTAAAAATTGTCACTCGTCGTTTTTTTTGTTTGTCACACTTTATGTGTCACACTTTGTGATATTGGCGATTGTGACTGATTGGTAAAGCCAATTTCTAGAAAAACTTGTGAATATATATCTTGCTAGATGGGATGCGTCATGCACTAGTTTTTAATTCACAAATTTAAAGCACAGAGCCACTGAGGCTTTTTACACATTTTGTGTGACAATTTTCCCACACTTTTTGGTTGGGTTTACTGTTTGGGCAGGGATGTCATACACTGAAGACAGTCCTGTCAAAAACCAAGGCGTGTGACGTTTGAGACCTTTCTTTCATGTAAAATATGATGAGAGTTGTCAATGAAGCAAAGATGAAAGCCTTTCAGATTAGAGCCTCCTTGCAAACAATATAACATTTAATTGCTGCAAAATGTAAAGTGGAAGTCACAACAACAAAAATGTAATAAAATATCGTTTACAATGTGTGGAATAATCCAATTTCTTATATACTAGTACTACTCGCATAAATATAAGGGCCAGTCTCCTATAATGGTTGCTGTTGTTATTATTTTGTTGTCGTCTGTAGTTGACCAACAGTCACAGAAATAAATTGTGGGTTGTACAATTTAGGAGCCTGTTGCATGTGCCAAACAATTAAGTGTTTGGTCCACTCAGATCAGCCAATGAGCGTTTTACAAAATAGTGAAATATTTCAAATTTATGTGAAATTCAATCTTGTTCGTCTGACCTATCAATATAACTGCAGAAATGTTTAGGATTGCATGTGGAAGCCCCGTCAACACTTTTCTCCAAACATTAGTCACAAGTTAGTTCATTAAGGGAGCTGGAGGAAGGGGGGGGGGGGGGGAGTGAGTGGTAATCAGGTGATCAAACAACATCGGCCCTAGAACTCAAACTATCCAGAGAGGATTGAGGCAAAGCCGGTGCAGCTACATGGTTTTGCCATACAGAGTTTGGTCAGGTACCTTAGAGTAAGCCATTCGACGGGTATATGCATAGTGTGATGGAATTTATGGGTTTTGGGTGATCTGCATTATCCGGAGAGGTATAAACATGTTGTTCTCAGTCAAAATTGTCACTAAGACCCATGTAAATATACATTTCCAGGTGAGGTGGATCACCCAGGACCCATACATTTTCTTCTCAGAGATGCATTATAATGTAAGGGTTGTGAGAAACCTGTGTCATATGATATGGATCGGAATGTTTAATGCGTGATCCGTTAAAGGTCAATGTGGCAAGTCGGCATAGCCACTGAGAAAGTCCCTTCCTTGAAACTGTCAAAGAATGTTTTCAGTTGAAAGTCGAAGCCAATGAAATTTTTAATCTATTACATATTTTATCATGTTTCAGATCCTTTTGTTCGGATCTTCACTGCTGTTGAATCGCTCAGGCAGGAAGTGAGAGACCTCACTGGGTATGTGCGGCGGATTGAGGATAAACTTACGGGAAGTTCAGCAGCACAGCCTGCGCTAATTCTGCCTGCCAATGCAGAATTTCCATTGACTTCAAAAGAAGCTCTTAAAGAACCGGAGACAGAACTTCTTAAAAAAGAAGTTGAAACGAGTGTAGTAAGTAGTAATACTAGTTAGAACATTTTTGAAAACTACTGAACTACAGCTAAAGATCGATTTAGATGATGCTTTCGCAGCGATAAATCTGTGCACTATCCTATCCTATTTCATCCCGTAACTCGAAGGTAGTTTGGGCACCTCAGATGATAATTTAACCCGTGTACTTCATCTTTCTCTGTCCTCAACATCCCTCCTGGCTTCGTTCATTGTCAAGCCAGTCCATTCTCGAATGTTGTTCTCCCACCTCTTCTTCTGTCTCCTTGCACCTTGCCTTGCCGGATGATCTTTGCAAGGTCTGATGCTCTGGTGACAGGGCCATACCATCAGAGTTTCCATTTCTTCACCACTGTGAGCAGGTCATCGTGTTGTCAATGGCTTTGTGATGATCTGTCGGATTTTGTTGTTGGTGATGTTCTGGGTATAGGAGATGCCCCGAAGTCTTCTGTAGCGCCTCATCTCCATGCTTTGTATTCTTCGTTGTGGATCTGCTATGAGGTCCATGTTTTGCAAGCTTATAGGAAAATGGAGATGACATGGGAGCGCAGCAGCCTTACCTTGGAATGTAGACTGATGGCCTTTTACGGTTTACCTTGGAATGTAGACTGATGTGCACATAGTCTCCAAATTCTACCAGATTGACATCACTTATTCATTTGTCTTCAAAATTTCACTTTTGCGCGATCATCATCACAACAACATTTTTTTTAAGAAGACCAAGACTTTGTCATTAGATTGAGGATATGACTGGGTTCGGAAATGGATAGTGGGGCCGATCTGGGCCTGGAAGGCTCGCCCACATGTGAAACACATGTGGGTAGGTAGTGCAGTGGAGGTGGAGATCCCTTGAGCCTTGCGTGCAGCACATCTTCTCTGGATGTCTGCAGTGTGTCTTGTCTCCTATGCACGGATCCTTTGGGATCTTGCTTCGCCAAGCTGAACGATCCTGGTCAAGTTTATTCAATGTACTGATATTGATGTCCAGGGCTTTGGACATTCACTTTTTTATATTTTATGGAAGGATGTTAAATTTAAAGCAAGTAATTTATTACCTTTTCCAAAAATAACTTTTAAAGTGGGGCAAGACTAACAAATGTGTTTTGATTGCAGTTGAATCACAAGACACGTTGGTGGGAATAAAACATCAGACACCACCCGCAACGTACTGAAGGCTGTGATGACCAATAGCCTGGCAAAGCAGTGCTGCTGGACCGGCGCAGGGGGCAAGGTTGCATTTTCTACAACACGTCTCAAGACTGTGGTAATGAGTAAGTATACGACAGACTTTGACATTCACACAAAACATTAAGTTGGTGCGCAATTGTTAGTGAACATAATGGTCTTGGAAAATTATAGAAATTAGGTATGTGTAGACTTGATGGGGTGTGTGTAAAGAATCAAGTGTGGGTTCGGACTCTTCTATGTGATGAGGATGGGACAGAGGAGAACACACAGAAGACCTGAAAAAATGAAGCAACAAAGTAAGAATTACTTTCTCTGCTGACTTCCAAAATACAAGTCTCTTTAATTTTCATTAAACATATTTACAACAAATGAACTTACTCAAATTTATACATTCTAAATTACTTTAACTCTATAATTATTCATCTCTTGTTATCTAACATTATATTATTTACTTCACTACTATTTTAAATATTCTGGAAAAACAACTATAAGTATCATTCCTGAAAAAAAATGAAGCAACGAAGTAAGAATTTCTTCTCTGCTGACTTCCAAAATACAAGGGACTAATTTCTTTCTGCTAACCAAAAGTAAGACCTACCTTGAGAATAACTCACTATTATAATATACATTTAATTACTTCTACTGTTCAAGTTCCAACTAGCTCTCCCTCCCTCTCTCTGTCTCTAATTTATAAATGTTTGCAGTCAGTCAGTTAGTGGGAACTGTCCTGGCCTTCTAATATTTACACAGGGTTACATAATGAATTTTGTTTGTGGGAACCCTGCCATTTATTACTTAAAATCTGATTACATTGGCTACATCAGTTCAGCTCAGCTCATCAGAAACACAAGAGTTGCCTTCATACGATGGTTAGACGCCCACCTCGAAAAAGAAGTTTAGTCTCCAGCACAGATCTACTTTAAATAGCTGCTCATCCTGACATCTGGCATTATGGGGTTATTGTTAGGACTAGTTGGCCTGATATCAGTATACATTGAGACACAAAGGGGAATGGAATAAGACTGAATATCTCATAAATAATACATCTGCTGAGTAACTCGTTTAAAGGACACCTTATTATTATGCTTGGTTGCAACAAAGTGTAGGGTGTAACCATTTTTTTGTTTCACTACTCAAACAGAAATTGAAATACATCTATGGTCCAGAATGGAAAGGCTCTGTTAGGTGTGAAGAAATATTTAGAGACTATAAACTATACTACTCAAAATAATTGAAGGGCCACTCTCATATTTCATTTAGTTTAATTATTTTTTGCTGCTATCAATAATATCGCTTATATTGCTTATTTCAAAACTTATCCTGTACAGTAACATTCAAGACAATCTTATTCTGACAAGTAATCACATGTGTGAGTTTTGAACTTTCTGCACTGAGTTGAAAAACAAACCCAATTTTTACAAAACAATGACCCTAATTTACTGTTGTCTTGCTAATAAAGCAAAATTTTCAACATTAAAAAGTGATTTGCACGCAAAAGGCTTGCATTTTCTGAGTTCAGTTCAACAATCGGCGCTTTTTTCTGGGTATAAATGGCAGCGCTTTTGCTGCTTTTCTAACCATGCCCCCAAGGCAACGATTGACAGATGCGGATAGAGGCAGAGCTATTGCATGGCTTCAGGAAGGGATGGGGGTGAGAGAAGTTGGCAGGCAGCTGGGAGTGTCCCACTCCGTTGTCCAAAGGCTGCGGGAGCGCTTTAACAACACTGGAAGCGTCCAAGAACCAAGAAGGTCCGGACGCCCCCGCGTTACCACTGCAAGACAAGACCATTTCATCACCCTGTCAGCTCTGAGGTTGAGGTCCGCTACAGCAAACACCATCAGAAGACAGCTTCACACAGCCAGCAATGTTAACGTCAGCGACCAGACAATTCGCAACCGTCTACACGAGGCAAACCTGCGATCAAGACGACCAGCAGTACGGCCTTTGCTCACCCCAGCTCACCGTGCAGCGCATTTGGCCTGGGCTCAGCGTCAGTTGGTGTGGACTAGGCAACATTGGTCAAGGGTGCTCTTTACAGACGAGTCTCGGTTATCCTTGTCTTTCAACGACCGTCGAGTGAATGTTTGGAGGCGTCCACGGGAGCGTTTTGCTGATGCGACGGTGCGCGAGCATGACCGCTTTGGTGGTGGATCTGTCATGATGTGGGGTGGCTTCGCATTAAACTTCAGAACACCCCTGCTCCAAATTCATGGCAACTTAAACGGTATTGGCTACAGGGATGACGTCCTACAACCTAGGGTTCTCCCAGCTCT
Organism: Oncomelania hupensis; assembly: GCA_036898135.1. Lineage (NCBI taxonomy): Eukaryota > Metazoa > Mollusca > Gastropoda > Littorinimorpha > Pomatiopsidae > Oncomelania > Oncomelania hupensis. The sequence continues at coordinate 42,730,191 of CM072516.1, forward strand.
GCGGGCCATTGGGGAAGGTGCCATACTACAGGACGATAATGCCAGACCCCACCGAGCGCGTATCGTCAATGACTTCCTGCAGCAACAGCACGTCATAAGGATGGATTGGCCGGCTCGATCACCCGATTTGAACCCCTTAGAACATCTGTGGGATGTCTTGGGTCAACAGACACGGGCAAACCTCCCTCCAGGAGCTAACCTTGAAGTTCTGGCCCAAGTTCTCCAGCAAGAGTGGTTGGCCATCCCAGGAAACATCCTCCATAACCGTATACTGTCCATGAGACAACGATGCCAAGACTGCATTGATGCAAACGGTGGCCACACCCGATACTGACTCTATAGATTTTTGGTTTCTAAAGTTTTGATTTTGTAAATGAGGGGTATGTCCAGTTAAATTGAATTTACTCGAATTTTAAGCGACTGATGTCTAAAATCGTTTTTGTTATTGATGCAGAAATGATTGCAATAAAATATGATGAACTCATAAATTGAATTCATGTTTCTGATTTAAAGAGAGACCCATATGTCCAAGTGGCCCTTGTATTATTTTGAGTAGTATATTTAAGAACACATTTGAAAGTAAAAGGTATTTTGAACACATATATATTAAACATTCACATTTTTCACAAGTTATTAATAAAGGACTTGTGACTCTTTGACGCATGAAAGATATTAATGAGACACACCAACCATGCAAGTTTGGTCAGCCTCACTTCAAGATCAGGGTCACTAGGGCTTTCCAAATTCAGATTACATGGGTTCTTTGAAGTGACCTTGACACAAACTATGAGAAATAAAAAAGTCCAAACGTGCATGTAGAGATCTTAGATTGATCTTTTATATATGTTAAGATTTTATGTTGATCTTGAAGGTCAAGATCATTTTAGGCCTTATGAAAAATGTCAAATTTTGTGGTTGTACAGTGGAATATACATCAACATTGGTTTATAATTTGATAATACATGAACCTCAAAGGTCATGTGAAGGTCAAAGTCACAGGGTCAAGGTCATTGCAAGATCTTTGTTGTTTTTGACAAATATAACACTAATTTCATGGTTTTCCATTACCGCATGCTAGTCAAATGGGCTTTACCATCCTAGTTATTTTCTTTAATAACACATTTCTGACACTGTTCCAGCACCTCTCAATTTTATGTTCCTGTAAACATGGTCCATCTTTGGGGTGTTGACACATATTCAATGATTTTTTTTTTTTTTAGTAGACATTGTGGATCGTCCTGCGTAGTCAGCTGGATGTTGAGGAACGGAAAAATGAAAAAATAACTACTAGGGTGCAGTATGTTGATCAATAAGGATTGTACATTAATCGTGATTATCCTACTCAATTGCAGAGGCAGTACGGCAGAATAAAGCAACAAAAGATGCGACTGACAACGACATTAAGCAAGTCGCTCAGGAATATTTCAGGACTGCTGGGGACAGGGACGGGGGACGAAAAGAGTGTCTCCTGCGTGCCATCCACATGCAAAACTCCAGCGCAACACTGAATGAATTGTGACTCCTGCATTCAATATCTCCAGGAACTGACAAAACTGTTTAATATTCTTTTTAATAACGGAATTTATCCAGCTGAGTGGGCTAGGGCTGTAATTGTACTGAATTTTAAAAACAGTGATGTATATACAACAGATAACTGTCGTGGTTTATCTTTGCCTAGCTTGTTAAGCAGATGTTATACCTCCATGCTGAATAAGCGATTGGTAAAATGAACTGATAAAAAGCTGAGTTACAGGCAGGTTTCAGGCTGTTATTACTCAACTGTTGATCAAATTTTTAACTTTAAATGTTTTTGTTGAAAAATGTTTTTAAAATACAATGAAGTAAGCTCAATACATGGTTTGTCTTTCTGGAAAAAAACCCTTATATTTTGTACAGTGAGAACCACTGTTTGATGTTTTATTGCCTCATGGAATGAGCGGAAAAGTTATTAACGCAGTTGTAGCCATATAGAGATCAGTTTTGTCATGGGTTCGTATAAAAGATAGGTTAACTGATTTTTTTTGAAAAAGCTTTGTTAGGGAGAAGAAATATTTAGAGATTATAAACTATTTAAGAACACATTTGAAAGTAAAAGGTATTTTGAACACATAATTTTTTGCTAAAGCTTGGTTAAGCTAAGGCTTGTTCTACCCATCGGTGCATCAGTTTTTTGGAAAACGTTTGGCAATTATAGTAATAATAATAATAATAATAATAATAATAATAATAATAATAATAATAATAATAATAATAATAATAATAAAGATACATTGTGCAAACTTTCCAGAATAGAAGAAAATGAGGATCATATCTTATTCTTGTGTCCATTATACAATAATTCCATAGATAAGTTTTGGAATATAAAGCATCGATCGTACATTAAGTATAGATACTTAATGTACGATCGATGCTTTATATTCCAAAACTTATCTATGGAATTTGTAGTGATTCTTTGTCAGATACTTGTAAGCGTGGTGTTTTTTTTATTTAACAAATTACAGATCAGACAGGAATTCGTAGAAAGCCTTGAGAACATCGCCTAACTTGTTTTTAACGAGTCTTGATGTCCAGTATTTTTTTATTTCAATACTCTTCTTTTGTTATTGGTCTTATACGTCGTTGTACATCTGTTTTGTACTGTTTACTGACCCCAACTAGGGGCCGGTGGCCTATAATAATTAAATTTTGTTCGAGATATCCAAAAACTGTTTTGTTCTGTTTTATAGATCACTTCACAAATTATGTTGTGTTGTTTTTTTATTTACAGTGTATGTGTTTGATTTTAAACAGGTATGATCTACTACATAAGGCTGACTTTGTGTGTGTGTTTGACAGGAATTGAAAGCCACATTTTTACACGTAGTGAGCTAAAATTTGGGACATGGGTTCATTAGTACATTGCGCAGCTTTCTAGTCGCGTGGAAAACAAAAAGTTTAACGGAAAATAATGGACTTCTTCAGTTTTAACTGCTTGAGCTGAAATTGGTTCACATATATGCATATAAACGCAGGAAAATAATTGGTGAGCATTAGAAATTCAAAAACCTTACCAGTCAATTATTATCACAGATATTAAGCTGATTTTCACAGCTTTTAACCGATTGAGCTGAAAATAGGGTACACATAAGTATTCCAACGCTGAAAAAATTATTGCTAAACATGAGAAAACCAAAAAGCCTATCACCAACCGTTATAATGGAGAATCACAGACTTTCTCAGTTTTTAACTGATTGTGCTGAAAATTATGACTTATGCATTTCAATGCGGTAAAATGATTGGTGCACATTAATTAAATAGAAATCCTGTCAGTTATTTGTTATAACACAAATAACAGACTTCCACAGTTTCTAAACAGATGCGTTGAAAAAAAGAACCCAATTGAAAGCATATATATATAGCATGTTATTAATAGAACTTGTAACGCTCTTTGGAGGATGCCCTCTTCCACTAAATGCTACCACCCACATTATTCATTAAAATGTATTTAATGTGGGTAATGGCATTAAGTGGAAGAGGATATCCAAGGATGGTCAAGAGGCATCCAGGTGGTGGTCAAGAGGCAGGCTGGCGGTGGTCAAGAGGCAGACAGGCGGTGGCCAAGAGGCAGGCTGGCGGTGGTCAAGAGGCAGACTGGCGGTAGTCAAGAGGCAGACAGGCGGTAGTCAAGAGGCGGACAGGCGGTGGTCAAGAGGCAGACAGGCGGTAGTCAAGAGGCGGACAGGCGGTAGTCAAGAGGCGGACAGGCGGTGGTCAAGAGGCTGACAGGCGGTGGTCAAGAGGCTGACAGGCGGTAGTCAAGAGGCAGACAGGCGGTAGTCAAGAGGCAGGCAGGCGGTGGTCAAGAGGCAGGCAGGCGGTGGTCAAGCGGCAGACAGGCGGTGGTTAAGAGGCATTTAAGCGGCTCATTGGCAAATGTGCGGCTCTGCATCAGAAACCCTGGTCGGGCCGACTAAATGCCGCCCATCGGACCACCATCGCGCCTCCTGACAGCCGCTCTGGTGCCAACAGCGGTACGCCCTCATACCGCTGGGTGCAGTCGGCATGCCTACTATTGGCCGCTTGTGGGCCGATTCTTCAGCCGCTTGTGGGCCGCTGTTGGCCCATTGGGCGTGTGCTATCAGGGTCTGTAAAAGGACACATCTCCCAATGCTTAGACTAGAAGGCACAGACACACACTGACACAGGCAGACGGGCGCAACGAGGCAAAACGAAGTAAAAGTCAGCGCGGTAATCAATATTCAAAGTTGTTTATTCCTTAAACAAATATGACAAATTCATAGTTTATTGTTATTAATATTAATATTAATAATAATAATAATAATAATAATAATAATAATAATAATAATAATAATAATAATCCTATCCTATCCTACCCCGTAACTCGGAGGTTGTAGGGGCACCACAGATGATCGTTTAACCAGCATACTCCATCTTTCCCTGTCCTCAGCAACCCTGATTGTTTCGCTCAGTGTCAAACCAGTCCATTCTCGAATGATGTCCTCCCATCTCTTTTTCGGTCTCCCTCTTCTTCTACCTCCTTGCACTGTGCCTTGCAGGATGGTCTTTGCAAGATCTGATGATCTGTTGATGTGGCCATACCATCGGAGATTCCGTTTTTTCACCACTGTGAGCAAGTCATCGTGTTGTCCAATGGCTTGTGTGATGGTCTGTCGGACTTCGTCGTTGATGATGTGCTAGGTATAGAAAATGTCCAGAAGTCTTCTGTAGCACCTCATCTCCATGCCTTGTATTCTTCGTTGTAGATCTGCTGTGAGGGTCCATGTTTCGCAAGCATATAGGAAGATGGAAATGACAAGGGAATGCAGCGGTCTTGCCTTGGAATGTAGACTGATGGTCTTGTCTTTCCAAATTGGCTTCAACCTCGCCAGGACAGCAGTTGTTTGTGCGATCCTGGAGAGGACTTCCTGTCGGGACCCATTGTCTGATATAATAGCTCCTAAATATTTGAAGCTATGCACTTTGTTGAGGGATTGGCCTTGTAATTTGATGTCCGTGTTGATGACATTGGTGTTGTTGGTCATCATTTTGGTATTCTCTGCACTTATTTCCATTCCATAGGCTCTGTAGGTTGTGTCAAGCCTCTGTACCAGCTGTTCTTGTTCCTCACCAGCCAATCCATCAATATCATCAGCAAAACGAAGGTTGAAGATTGCTCTTCCCCCTATGCTGACTGTGCCTTCGTGATCTGCACGGGCATCTGACATGATGCGCTCTAGGAAGATGATGAAGAGTGTGGAGAGAGTTGGCATCCCTGACGCACACCGATTGTTGTTCTGAACCAGTTTCCGATGGCGCTGTTGTGGAGGACTGCACTGGTAGCCTTGTCATACAGGCTTTTGATGACTTCAATAATTGTAGGGCTGATGTTGTATACTCTCATGGTTGCCTACAGAGCTGCATGCCAGACTCGGTCAAACGCCTTTTTGAAGTCTACGAACATATGATATAGATGTTGGTGCTGTAGGTATTTCTCGCAGATTATTCTGAGGTTGAAAATCTGTTAATAATAATAATAATAATAATAATAATAATAATAATAATAATAATAATAATAATAATAATAATAATAATAATAATAATAATAAATCACATTAATAATAATAATAATAATAATAATAATAATAATAATAATAATAATAATAATAATAATAATAAAGGATGCTATCACGCGCTTTGTCTTCAAACTCAAAGCGCGGCGATCTGAATGGATCGCTATTACAGAAGCCGGAATCGAAAACAATTTTGAATGTTAAAATTTTCGATTGACTGCGTTCAATACCATTATTGAAGGGAAGTACCTGGAGATAACTCTAGGTGTTGTGAAAAATCTGGTACCTAAGTCACGTAAGTTCGTCCCAAGCGGGGTTGGAACCCGCGACCTTCGGCTTAGGAAACCAGGTCTCTATCCACTGAGCTACCAGACAACACACTTATTCCGTTTTTGAATGTTATTCTTATTTATATTAATGTCCCGGGGACCATTGAGCGTGTACCTGTTATTGTAGAGATATAGCTGAAAGTATGGTAAGGCCTCGACCCCTCACGACCACATTAAAATCAATTAAAATCGGGGGTAAAGAAAGGGAGCATTCATTTCATTCATACCACAGAAGGGTAGTGAAGACTACAAGATTTAAGAATGAATGAATGAATGAACATTGAGGTTTAACGTCTACACCCACCATTGGCGATATGGCAGACGGGGAAAACCATCATAGGAAAAGATGGGTAGGGACCTAAATCATCACTGAACCACAAGAGCAATCACAATGCTAAAATGGACAGTGAAAAATGGCCACTTTTTATTTTGACCACCAGTGGGTTCGAACTTGGGTCATCGGTGTGCCAGGCGACCGCTTTACCGATGAATTAAAAAGACTAAAAAGGAAAATAACAGGGTATATGACCGCAAATTAACTAAGTTCACTATTAAGTTGACTATTAGTGTACCGGAAAGGGAGGCGACTGGTTCAGGCTTGGGCGAGAAGTTTTCTACCTTGCATTTCTTGGTTAGTCCAGCCTTGGGTGGTTACTGCTGTGCAGAATCCTTTGGTGTGGCCATTGGGTTATGCAGGACAAGGCGACACGACATTTGTTCTCCCAGGCTGACCATTCGTCTTCTGCTTTTTGGTGGTGAGCAGGACTACATTGTCGGCAGTCATTTTATGCAAGTCAGTGGCAATGACTTAGTAGCGAAGTGTCGTGGCACTAGTAGCCGGCAAACCGGTTTACCTCCAACACGCTTCACCGCCTTGCAGGGCAAATATTTTTATGTCCCTCTAATGAGGGATAAAATGAAAATAACAGCTCAGGTCGGGCCGTGTTCCCAAGGTAGTGGCCGAGAGACGGAAGGTCAAATATTCCGCTCGGCTACATTAGTAATATGTTTTAAAATCTTAAAATTATTAAAACTTTCGTTTACCTTATTTAAAATAATTTAAATTAATAAAACAAATCGTATGTATGAACAAGATTAAAACTGGGACAGTTATATTGTATACTTTAATTCATCCTGTTATAAGTTAACATAAAACTACTTAAAGGTGGAAACAGTTATGGTAAAACTCACATGCAACATTGGGAGGGATTAAGATTTATTATTGTACACCTTGGTTAAGAGTCCAAGGAGAAGTGAACTCATCATTCACGAGAGAAAGAAGAATGGGAAGCCGGAGAAGTGATGGTCCATATTCAACCTTTCGATTATACCAGGTTGCTATTAGAGCTGCGTACCGTGGATCAAAGTCGTATTGGTATTACCGCGGTATTTTTAGGTCGTATTGGTATTTCGTACCGGTATACCGGTATTTTAAATGTTACAATCAAATGGGATATGGCACTGACAGTAGTGACCGACGCAAAAGAAAGATTGTCATACACTTCAAAATAGTTTCAAAGAAACCACATTTCCATAGAAACTGAAGCTTTATTTTTGCTTGAACGCCTTCAAAACAAATTAAGATAAATCACTGTTTAGAACATTAGCAAACTTTAAACCACAAAATCAAAATATAACAAAAACTTTTAACGGAAAATTTCTTTAATTAAGAAGTTTAAGAGTTCAGAAGGATTGGCGACTACAGTTGCCTATCCGCGTGTTTGGGCTTTAGGCTCGCTCTCTGGGCGGACAAGATGTCGCCCACTGTCGCGTTATGTTTTGTCGAGATTTCCCAGTAAACCGGACCTTGGACACCCGCACCGGTAAACCGTACCGTCGCGTTTCCGAACCTGAATACAGTTACGTGTCGGTAAAACCGTCCAGCCCTAGTTGCTATACGCAGACACTCTTGCGATAAAGCCGGGAGAAGACCCTCATTCACACACATCCATTCCTCCGGAAAGACGAGATGAAGAACACCTTATCATTCACACGCAGAGCTATACACAGTTAAACTTCAAGTGATTAAAAGTGTGCACCACCTCACTCACACGCATCCACGCACGCACACACACACACAAAAGGGGATGGGGGGGGTAGAGTTGTGTGCACTTTTAAACTTTATAATAAAGAAAATTTACTGCATCAGAATGATACCCGAGTCTTGCAACAAGGACAGGGAGACCTACTGCCATCGGCTCTATTGATGGGCCGAATCCCACCATGTTTGGGGGATGGCCCTTGCCTGCACTTATGTCGGTCAGAGCACTAAACTGACTTTTGACTAAGAGGTATAGGAACAGGCAGTGTTCGAATCCAGGAGTGGACCCACATAGGCTAAAGGCCGGGGAGTATCGGGTCCGCCAATAGCCAGAGCACAACCTGAGCGCTATGTTTTTAATGTAAATAGGAATGTTATGGTGAAGAATTGTGGGAGTACGGGAAGTGAGAAAGACCAGAGAGGAGCGTCCGACGCTCGAAATCCACAGCCCACTCTTTCCAGAGCTGTTCCTAGACCCTCCCCACCATTTCCGACACGGGAGGGTGAGGAGTGTGGGGGAGGCAGAAGGGGGGTGGGGGGGGGGGTTGTCATCTGCCGAGGAGAAGGCCCGACCGGCAGAGCCCAGGGCGGCAGCCATGTCAGCAGACTCGTCACAGCCTATGCCTACGTGTGACAGTATCCAACATATTGCGACCATGATGCCGTCAGCCGACAGGGCCGCAGCAACGTTAAGGGCCCGGTCACCCAGACCAGGCCTGGCATTCGAGTGCCCCTTTCTAAACAACTTGTAATGGCGGCCTGGGAATCGTTCGCTATGTTAACCCTCAGGCCTGGCATTCGAGTGCCCCTTTCTAAACAACTTGTAATGGCGGCCTAGGAATCGTTCGCTATGTTAACCCCCAGGCCTGGCATTCGAGTGCCCCTTTCTAAACAACTTGTAATGGCGGCCTGGGAATCGTTCGCTATGTTAACCCCCAGGCCTGGCGGGAGATCCCTCTCGGATCTTACCAAGTTTGGTTGTGATAGTTGAAATAGGTTCTGAGGTATTAATCCACTAACAAGTTTTGCACAGACAGACACCGGACAGCGGACAGACAGACGGATGGGCGGACGGACAATGTATGTTTTTAATGTTATTTTTTGACTATTTAGGACTCAATTCGTACAGATTTGCAAAAGTCTTTTTTTTCCTTTTCGGGGTGAATATATAGACTCACATTGCTATGCATGTCAGTCACAAATTTGGTTGTGTGTGTGTGTGTGCGCGCGTACGCGCATAGAATCACACTGCTGCACGCATGTGAGTCAAAAATGAATTTCTGCATATATACTTTCACACATATTTTATACTTAACATTAGCACTCAACGCACAGCCTAGTGAATAAGTCTCTTTCAATGAGCAACACCTTTGTTCTGTACATTTTTCGTGACGACTGGAACATTCTTGAATGCTTGCCATTTTGTTTTCAAGAGCGAGGCAAAGGATCAACGCGATGGACATTTGCGCATTAATTAAATTTCTTAAGGCAAAGATTGTGCAGTTATATCTTCGTTCTGGCGTATTATCCACACTATCCTGAAGAAGATGGGACTTTACCAAGACAGAATCTTGGTTATGAAATGATCTTGACTTTTACAAGACCTTCACAAATATAATTATGCAATTAGCCCAAAAGTTCAAGTCTCTTGTTGCACAAGGTATCCCGTACTAATTAATCCCTTAACTGGAATTTATACATGTACTACACATTCATTGTGGACGACTTTCACATCTTATTATTGTAGTCTTTTCGCGAAAATTATGCTTGTGAGAAAAGAAACTTTACTACAATCAATGAATTTAAATGGCCCCAAAATCACACATGTCAGTGTCACAGATCCTCTTGAAAGTTACAGTGAATGTAGCGCCACCGACAAAAAACCCAACAATATTAAACCCAAAACAACCTCCTTCAAAAGTACGTTGTTGATGTCAATCAATAAATTCGTATGCGTATGTGTTTCAAGGTTGATTCTAAATATATCTCTGCAGCAAAAGTATATAGTACGCCAAGATATTCATTTGCATAACAAGGAGGAGACGGTTAACATTCAAAGCTTAGAAATCGAGTTGAGCAACGAATGTTTTTGTCATCATCTTTTAATGTGACAACAATAACATTTTCCAAATAAACTCCTTTTCACAAACACTGGCCCTTTAATGTACCCGTGTTCAATGCCCTATCAATAACATTACATTACATTACATTATTATTGCTTTAGGTCCAGCGGACTCTTCAGAGCCAAATCAGGACCAGACAACCCCTGATCCGCATAAAAGATCTGCCGAAACAACCCTAGGGGTAAAACTGAAAGCTCTCCACCAGCCAGTCGCTTTACCATACAGACATCCCATGCAGGGGACGCTGAGGCTGTACTCTAATTTATCGAACCCCCGTTTACAAAAACAAAATAGAATACAATCATTATAAATTATCAACAAAACACATACATTTAAAATGTCTGCATTGCTAAATAATAACATCATAGGAAGCCATATTGACCACCTGGCAGAAAGCGTCCACTATTCCCAAGCTGATCCAACAGACCTCATACACAAATAAGGAGTCTTGTCCCGGAAGAGTTTTCAAGAAAAAAGGTAAGTGACTGGCCTAGCGAAGAAGAAGATAGTATAGCAGATTGATAGAACAGAGCAGGAATGAGAAAGAGCAAATGAGAAAGACAGCGACAGTGGGATTTTAAAGCACTAAATTTCCAGAAAGTTGGGATACTATTTATACTAAAAAACCCGGCACCCCAACGGGGTATCAATAACATTGGCGCCAAACCAATCACAGACGGAGGTACAGACACAAATGTGATTATTCACTCTAACAGAATGAAAACAACAACTAGAAAGGCAAAACCCATATGACTCACATGTTCCTTATGGTACTCGCAATATTTACCATGGAAATGAGTGCCTAGAATAAAACAAACTGAAATTGTGGCATTAAAATGCAAAGTAATACCAACTTTAATCTTTCTATGCTCTTGACATTGAGGTAACATTGACCTCCGGCTTCAAATGCACTCATATACTTTCCCAAAAAAAAGTACAGCAAAAGAGGTATTATGCAAACAAAACCCATTATTTGGGATGACCTTGACGTTCAGTGACCTTGATTTTGGGATAGCCTTGACCATCACGTGATCTCACATGCATGTCTGATCAAATAATCCAATGTTGTTGCATAGTATGCGTTAAATAAACAGCAATTCCACTGTACGATTACCTATTTTTTTGTATGTTTTTGCAAGGCCTAAAATGAACTTGATCTTCAAGAAAAACGCAAAAACCGAGCATAAAAAAAGAAAGATTAATCTATCATCTGTAAACAAAACAAACTTGGACTTTATATCTCATAGTTTAGGATCCAGGTCACTTCAAAGTACCTAAACAAATTGACTTTGGACAGCTCAAGTGACCTTGACCTTGGAGTGAGGTTGACCACATTTACATAGTATGTGTGTCTCATTGATATCTATCAGATTTCAAAGAATCATAAATTCAATATTAATAACCTATTAAACAAGAAATTGAAATTTTGTAAAAAAAAATTGTCATTTTTTGACTAACATTTGATGACCCTGTGACCTTGACCTTGAAGATAAGTCATTCATTCACTGATCAATTTCCAGGTTTTATGGGTATATATATCACCTTACCATGTTTGGTTGTGATAGTTTAAAAAGGCTCTGAGTACTTCGCTACTTTACATTTGTTTGCACAAAGGATAGCGGGCAGACAGACGAACGGACGGACATTTTTTTTTCGACATAATTTTTGGACTATTGAGGTCTCGCAAAGATTTGCAAAAATCTTTAAATTTTATTTGGCAGTGTGAGTACATAGTCTCACATTGTTTTGCACATAGAAAAACAGGCAGCAAGGCATGTGTATGGCGAACTAACATAACCAAAATGTCTTTCTCAATGTAGGCCACACAAGTAGATACTAAACTGGTCTGCAGTAATTATAGTCAACAAATCACAACGCTCCAGGCTGTTGGTAGCTACAGACCAGTTTGTTAGTTAATCACTGTTTAAAGAGTTTAGCGGACTACAAAGAGCGGAATCAGGACCTAATGAGTAAACTAGAAGAGCAAAGCCCTTATGACTCACATGCTCCCTATGGAGCTTGCACTATTTAACATGAAAATAAGTGCCTAGAAAAAAAAAGAAATAAAACGGTGGCATTCAAATGCAAAGTTATATTGACTTTGATCTTTCAATGCTCTTGACTTTGACCTCCGGTTCCAAATACACTCATGTACGATCAAATAAACTACAGCAAAAGTTGTATTATGCACAGAACAGTGACCTTGGGATGACAATGACCTTCACGTAACCTATAATTCTCATGTTGTTCATGCTATATGGATCAAAATATAGAGCCATTCCACTGTAGCATGATAATTGTTTTGTTTTTGTACGGCCTAAAACGACGAATTTGGACAGCTAAAATGACTTTGACCTTGAGGCGATGTTGCAAAACTTTGCATAGCAGGTGTTTCTCATTAAAATCTATATTCTGCAATTCCATCTGTGAAAACATTTCATTTTTTGTACCATTTCTTGGACCTTGTGACCTTGACCTTGAAGTGAAGTAATTCATTCACTGATCACTTTCAAGGTCTCATCATCATATACATCATCTTAAGTTTGGTTGTGATAGACTTTTGTTGTTGTTGTTTTTGGATGGGGGTGCGGGTGGAGAAGAGGGGGGAGTGGGCATTCAATACATAAGACTCATTTTACTGCACGCATGTGAGTCAAACAGCTACAAACTAGCCACTGATCATTAATGGCTAGAGTCAACTAAACGAGTCTCCGAAACCGCTATAACTTCAGGGTGAGGAAGAAGTCTCAGAAAGCTTGCATCCTACATTTTAGTGCCGAGAAGGCTCTACAGTTCCTTAGACAAACAACTGGATCTGGACGAACTTCTGTTAGAGATCTCCGTCAGTCTGTTCCAGTGAGTCTTTCAAGTTCACTAACGATTCTGCCAAACCAACCAGCTTGCCCGAACTCGTTGATTTTCTGTTCTCATGAAAGCTTTCTCGGTTTCCCGTTTTGTGGTTCGGCGTGACCGCTGGCTCTGGGGGCAACGGAATGCTGGACGTGCTGACGCTGACACTGATTTCTACGCGTCCTCTGGAGTCAATAATTCTCCCAGTCTGATCTGTGTCACCCTCTTTTACCACCGCTTTCTTTACATCATCACCGTCTTTTCCCACACATATTCTTACATCGTCAATCGGTGTGTCCTCCTCATCCATCTCTGTTTCAGCGTTGTCTATTGTTGGTGTCGTATTCTTCCAATTCTCTTTGACATTATTTTGGACGTCCTTTGTTTTGGACCAGAACGTGACTATTTTGGACAAATTGGTTTTTTCTTTGGGCAAATTCTGGTTTTTGACTTTACTCTTCTTCATTGTGGGACTACCAGACCCTTTTTTGACCGGAGTCACTGTGGTTGGTTGATTGGCATTAGTGGCTATTGTCTTTGAACCAGCAAGACCTGTGACTACGGACATGCAAAATGCAGACGTCAATGAATTGACCTTCCATAGTCTCTTCTCTTCCTCAGTCTCTTCCAACTCCGTGCCAATAACGTTGCTGTCTGCAGATGATGGGGACGTCTCGGTCAGAGCGCCGTTCACAGCAGAAGAGTTCGACAGACAGATCTGAATGGGTTTCGGCCCCTCAAACTTACGAATATTGGCAAATTGTGGGAACAAAGAAGCATACTCGTCTCTCATCTCTACCGAGTCTGATTTTTGTGGTCGCTCTTTCGTCGGACTGACCATTAAGTGTACCGAGAGCTCGGACGTGAGGCTGCCTACATCCGACACTATGTTACCGCACTCGATCTGCGTGCTTTCTGTCATATCAATTTTGATTCTGGAGCTGGTTGACAAAGCAACGCTGGAAGATATGTTGACCACGGCAGTGAAACGGTGGCCGCTGGGAGCACGCTTTAGGGAGCTGAAGTAAAAGGCATAGATCTTGGAGAAAAACAGGAACACTAGGAACGACAGGTTACGAATGGATTCAAAGAAGGCGAAAAGTTTAATCTTCTCCAGTTCCCGCGTGAGGACGTTAGTCACCATCAAAAACAGAGCTCTGGCGGTAGAACTCGCACACAGGCACACAAAAATGAAGCCAGATTCGCTGAAATTATCCGGTACTTTCCTCGTTGCAAAAGCTAGCACCAGGCACATGAATACGATGCAAAATTCGAACACATTCTGAGCGACGCTCAACATGGAAGACAAGTAACCCTGTAATTCATCGCAATGCAGTTCTACATAGCGAACGGAGGTGTCGGGCTGAGAGACCTTGGCATATGGTAGACTGACCAGGTCCAGAGACACTTCAGACACGACTAAGGAAATGGTCAGAGCCACGCGAGACGTCCGCGAGACTAAGCATTCTCTCCTCATCTTCCTTCTATCTGCAAAAATTCTGTAAATGAGAATGGAGCGAATCAGCAAGGCGCCGTGCAGAAAGGTGAAGGACATGCTCCTCAGAATGGCGCTCAAGGCACATAATGTGTCGCTGGTGGAGACGACAGTCACAATTGCGTCGACCTCCGCCAGCAGCATGCCTAGCAACATCAATAGCGACAGCTCCATCGACGTGGCTTTGATGACGCGTGCGTTCCTATGCGAGAGGAAGAAGAAGCCAACGCCAAGTATAAGCGAAATCACAAAAACGTTTAGCACGACCAAAGGCAGTGACTCATGGTCAAACAATCTGACATGAGAAACCAGGATTCTGTAACACGTGGTGTAGTTGGTTTGGGCATTTGGCCAAAGGAACTTGGGGCAGGGTTGACACACCCTCAATTGCACTACTATCTCGTAGTCACTACAGGGGACGCAGTCAAAGCAACATTTCTCTGACAGTCGTGTTTTACGACTCCAGTGATGTGGACAGTCCGACCCGCACATTGACCGCACTGTGCCGCTGTTAGCAGTGACATTTCGATGGTTGTGAACCCGCGGCAGCACATTTAGAGTCAGAGTCCCGCTGTCAACTGCGTACTGCGCATCTAAACCAAATTCTTGTTGGACTGAATACAAATTATGAAGCCACGCCCCCTGCACTCTAGCACTCTCGCTCTTCACTGCATTCATGACCACCGGCATATGCACACAGCGGGGTAATTTATTCTCAGAGTCGCTCCCACATTGTCCTTCGGAGTATAACCACGATAGTACTAGGTAAAGCATTTCAATGATGGCAAGTGCTTTAGAACCCGAATCGTCCGAACGCGGTATGCGGTTTTGTAATGAACCGTTGGCTCCAATAGGCAAGCTGGTGTTACAACTGTAGTTCGCATGCGGGCAGCTGACACGTTTCCACAGCGCTATGAACCAAGGATCTGAACTTGTTATGTTGTTCACAGTAAGAGTTTCAAACCAGGAGCGGAAACCGCCCTCCATGGATTGGAATCGCAGCAGGGGGTCCGTACTGCCGTTCTTCAACAAGGGACCAGAAAAAGTTGCCGTGTTCAATATATACAAATATGATTCACGTTCTGTTAACGACCTCAGCGATTCCGTCGATTCCGTCGTAGCTATCCAAAAAAAGGTCAAATTGTAATATTTTGTTTCATCGATGTATGCAGACACAGCCTTCCAGACTCGGGCGATTGTCTTGGCAGAAGCCAGCAGCAAGACAACCTGGGCACCTCTTTGGCGGGAGGCAAACAGACTTTGCACCGCCGCACGATCATACTCATTGCTGCCCGGCAACACCCCAGCTATTGTAGCTATGCACGGGGCCGGGGAATTGGCCAGCTTTCTTTTGAAATCGCGCATAACCAAAAGATAATCATAAGATTGTTCACATACTATAGATATATACGTCCAACTCATTGCTTTCAAAAGCGCAAAAGTGATATCGATGGTATGCGTGTCCCTATCCGGGAAAAAATGAATGTAATGAGGGTGATCTTGCGTGTCCTTCGACGCGTGCTCTGTGCTTATGCTGAAAGTGGGTATATCAATCATCTCGAGTAAACGTTGCACATAGTGCGTTTGGTAGTCAGGAAGGGCGCTGATCACTGCGACAACGTTTCTCAGGCATCCAACAGCCCTTTTGCCGTCCACTTGGAAGTTCATTGTACTGTTGCAGGATGGCGATGCACAGCACGACGTCTGGGGCAGAAACATCAAGGCTGCAAAAAAAGAGGTCGTAGAGGTGCTTTGCAAGCCTATGTTGACGAAACCGAAAGGCAAGTCTCCTGGCCCTGCTGCTTGCGAACTTGAATTACTGTGGAAAAGAAAGTAGTAGCGGCCGATCTGAGGAAGAAGCGCTTTGCCCAGATTAATAAAACTCTCCATTCTGGACACATTTTCTGGTAATATGTCCAATAGGATGCCTATATTTATCACATTGCTATTATCGATGTACACGACGGGCGGTCGACCCACATTGGGAACAATGTAATCTCCATTCACACACAGGAGTGTTTCATAGCAGGGTCCTTGCCAGTAGATTCCAGACCAAAATACTAGGCACCAGAAAGAAAGCTTAGATTTCATAGTTCAACGATTGTCATTATGACATTGGACTCCTTTCAGCACATTCTGCTTTAGATTTCAGACTTCTTGTACGAATCCATTGAAGTCTTTTCCTCATTTTCCTTTTCACAAATCAGAATGACGAAAAACTGTTTGCGACACGGAAAAGGAAAACGTCACCAGAAACGTGGTAGACCACGCAACTTTTTTTTCCCTAGCTTAGACAGCAAAGTATGACGTCGTAATCTCATGATGTGGAGGAAGATGACGCTTAATAGTTCACGGAGGTACGTCAACTGGATATACTTAAACTGTTACCGTGCAATCACATAACCTTTGACTACCGAAGTAATCTGTTTGTCCGATTTTGTCTTTAACATATTTCTTGCAGATCTCATCTGAGTTGAAATTTTCCTAGAGCGCATCATGTCAGAATGATGCCCTTTGCAGATCACTTAGTGATTTACATTTATCAGTACAACTTATGTTAATCTGATGAATAAAACTTGATGCAACAACAAAAGATCACTTAGGCACAGTCAGAGTTAGGAGGCAGAGCAATCTCCAACCTTCGTTTTGCGGATGACATTGAAGGATTGGCTAAAGAGGAACAAGAATTTGAACAGCTGGTACAAAGGCTTGATACCACTTCCAGAGCCTATGGAATGGAAATAAGTGCAGAAAATACCAAAATGATTACCAACAACACCAATGTCATCAACATGGATATCAAAGTTCAAGGCCAATCCCTCAACACAGTGCATATACTTCAAATATTTTGGAGCCATTATACCGACAATGGGTCCAGAAAGGAAGGATCGCACAAACATCTGCTGCACTGACAAGGTTGAAGCCCATTTGGAAAGACAGGACCATCAGTCTACATTCCAAGGTAAGGCTGCAGCTGCGCTCCCTTGTCATCTCCATCTTCCTATACGCTTGCGAAACATGGACCTTCACAGCAGATCTACAACGAAGAATACAAAGCATGGCATGGCCACGCCACCAGAGCATCAGGTCTTGCAAAGACCATCCTGCAAGGCACAGTGCAAGGAGGCAGAAGAAGAGGTAAACAGAAAAAAAGGTGGGAGGACAAAATTCGAGAATGGACTGGCTTGACACTGAGCAAAGCCATAGGGTTTTCTGAGGACAGAGAAAGATGGAATACGCTGGTTAAACGATCATTTGTGGTGCCCCAATGTCTTTCGGATTAGGGATAGGACAATAGGATGAGCCGAATCAGGATCTGAAAAGTATTATATTAAAAATACTACAAAACTATTCAAGTATTTTTTTTGAAACACAATCAAGTTTCTTTTAAAAATTCAAATATCCTTCCACACTCAAATGTTTAAATTTGATGCATTAAAAATTCGTTGTCTGTTCAATCAAAATCCGAACATTCAGACAAGAAATGGCGAACTGAAAATGTTATCACAGCCAAAACACCAATTTAGTTCTTCCTTCCTGAGAAGAGAACTATGAGTTACGTACATGTGTCCGATATATAATCGTGCTATCACAGTTTCATCTTTTCATGTGGAAGCCAAGTTTGGCAACGAGTCAGAAAGATCTGGCAAGATTAAAAAAAAAAACAGTTTGCTTTCGTCTGACTGAGCCATTTTCCTGCCAAAGTTTTTTACAGTTAGAGCAAGCTGCGAAGGTCAGAAAAAGGAACTAACGAACAAAATTGAGATGGAAAATCATGATTAAGTGCTTCTATAACTGCTTTATCTATTACCAGTGATGTCCCGAGGCCTCGGACATCGGTCATGGTCCGATTCTGTCATAAATTGGCTAGTTTTAACTCTGCTTGTTGACTATTTAGCCATGTGTAGTCTTTGTAACAGTAGAGAAGTTAGACTATAACACAGCAGCAATTAAGTTTACACAGCAGACCACACACCGCGAGCCCGACCCACGCTAGCGCAGTGAGTCAGCACTTGAGCTTTGAATCGGACCGTTTTAACCAATCAGAGCAGGCTCAGTGGGTAGAGCAGTTTTGACTGTGTCAGAACCTAAGACAGTTTGAATCAGTCGTGTGTGAGACGAGGTAGAGTCAACATCTCCACAGCTAGAGAAATCTCTACACTCATAGACCAGGAAGCAGGACTTTGAAATCTTAGAATTCTCTCAAGTCATCACGGGCCTGAACTTGTCAAACAGGTAAATGAACACCCTTCTGTTTCATCGTGATATATTTATATTATTGTTGAAAGTATGTTTGAAGAATTTGCTATGCATAAATGTGAATTGTTAATCCGAATTTGCGGGACCACGTGGAAGAGCCTACCACGAGGCGAAACACGACCGGTTGCGCCGCCATGTTGTATCCCGTACGGAACCACTGTTGTTTAACTTATATGTATGTTTGCAGACCAGTGGCTGTACCACTGAATGTTTATATTATTATTAATTCTGTATGTGTATAGTTAGACACGATTGATATTTATGTATGTATAGGAATTTAGAGTTGAGATTCCAGTGGAACCCGGAAGTAGCAGAATGTTCGTCGCTTATGTATAGAGATGTGGAGCTATCACTGAGGGCTACTTTGGCTTTCAGTGAGACGCTCTGCACAAACCGATTATTCAGGGTTGTGCAGAATTTCGTCTCTTATATTACAGACGAGCAGGCGAGCTATCCCGAGCTATCCCCACTCCACAGAAACGACTAGTTGGTTGAGGATCCTCTACCGCACAAGACGGAAAGAGCTGCCTTGAAAGACACCCTGTCAGACCCCACAGCGTGGCAAGGGAACCCAACTACACAACTACAAAGGTGTACCAGAAGCTACCTCACAGAAGGACTTCGACCGCACCATCAGAAAGTTAAGTGTAATCGACAAAGGTGCACTTAAACTGATCATAACAGGACCACAGTAGTCCAACTCTTCAGAAACTGTAAAACGGACCACAGTAGTCCAAATCTACATGAGATATACTAGCAAAGTGCCCGAGGAAGATATAACAGCTGCCTAGACTATCAGCGATCGAACTATTAGCAGCGACTGAGACTTTTTAAGTTAGATTAGTACTTAGAGAATCTTGTATAGAGTAGAAGAAATAAATGTGTGATTTTAACTGTTATAAAGTGGCTGGACTACATATGATTCATAGCCGTGTGAAAGCTAGTGTGACAGTAATCGTTTACCATTTTTCTATCTATTTCTGTATCCCAACCTTAACACAGAACGAGCTAAACAAATAAATTTATTAAAGTAATTCATAGGGTGACTTACTAGCAGTTCCCACCGAATAAACGTGAGGGTCCATAATTCCATTGTGCAGAGCCCATAAACCCCACGTGACAGATTCGTTTGAAAAATGACCGAATGCAAACACCTGTGTCCCGTCAAATGTCCGATTCTATTGCGAAATTAGCGGTCATTGTCCGATAGTATTATGACTACAGCGGTCACTGCAAGAAACATATGTACGAACTGGAGCGTCAAAGCCGTTAAAACGAGTTTGAATAGTGGACAATGCTAGACTATTATCACTCTTTAGTACATTCCGTCGAACAAGAAAAGGGCCGCAACTCTCGACACTTTTAAAAGGGAAATAACCGACACCATACTTCCTCTGCAACGTGTGTGTGTATACGTAAAAATAATCTGGCCAAACATTGCATTTAAAAAAAAAAATTTTTTAAACTGTTTACACAACAGAGTTTTTGTTTTACTTTATTCATATTTATTCTCATCCACTGTCTTCTAAAGAAGCACCATTAATCGGTTCGCTTCACAATCTGAATGTCCTATTGCTTTTATGTAGTCAGGATATGATGTCCGATTAGTTTTATGATTTAGGACATTTTGTCCTATTGCCCTCTAATCCTAGGAACACCACTGTATTACCGTGTTACCTCGAATGGCAACGTGACCTGGTGTTACGATTGAGACGCGATACATCCGATCATTTATTTCGCAAAGCATGCAAAGATAGTGTGCATTTATCTTTGATTTGATTTTGCGCTGTTGCTAAAGAAGCTTTGTATAATGTTGATAATTTTCGTTTGTCGATATTAAGAATTTTCTGGAGTTACTTGTTTACTATCGACCAAAGCTTCTAGACCTTACGGATAAAAGCTAATCGAATCATGTAAACATTACGTAAGGCAGTGCATAGTTCCGGTAACCAGTTTTATTTTGAAAGGGTGTTATTGCGGCACGCTGGAATGTTCGAATTTGTTCTCGATTGCACAGAGGTTATATAAGTAATATACTGACTGCTTGTAGTGATGATGATGATCTTTTGAGTGATTTTCGGACAGCGATCGTGTATGCAGTTGCTAATGTTTGCTGAATAAAGCTGGAAAACTGTAAACGACGACTCCTGCCTTGTTGCTAATTTGAACAGGCTCAGTGGATAAACGAATTCGAGTTACACATGAATCAATCATTGATAAATAATCGTAACACTTGGTGCTCATAAAAATACAATGTGTTTGTTCTCAGATACGGGCGTAGTGTGAAGGTCATGTATATCAAACTTGTAGTTAGAGATTATAGCTTGATCTTTTCTTTTACAAGTGACGCTTTTGCGTTTATCTTGAAGATCAAGGTCATTTTACGCCTTACAAAAAAACTTGTTTTTTAATATCATCGTACGGTGGAATAGGTCTAAATAATTTGACCCATATTATGCATCAACAATGGGTTATTTGATCATACACGAGCATCAGGTCATTTGAAGAGCATATGTCTTCCCAATGTAACCTTTTTGTTCGTTTGTTTGCATAATGCAACGTTTGCTATAATTTATTTGATCATATATAAGACTAAGTGTCCATTTGGAACTTGAGGTCAAGATAATCCCGAAGTCAAGCTCATATCTCAAAATCAAAGTCCATAGGTATTTGCATTTTGATGGACCTGTTTTGTTTAAAGTTTTTCTGCGCACTCATTTTCATGTGGAATATTGCGAGTTCCATAAGGAGCATGTGAGTCATATGGGCTTTGTTCTCTTAGTCTAAACACATTTTGCGCAAATTTGGCTAATCCGATTTGGACTTTTTTTCTTTTTTTTTTTTTTTTTTTTTTTTTTTTTTTTGCTTGCAGCTAGTTCAGATAGTTGCATATGAATCATTCCAAGTTTTCTTTTTGTGCTTCGTTATAATAAAGCCGCGCCATAACATCACCAAGAAAAGGAACACTTTTGAAAATGCTTATTTTCCGGCTATATATGCGATCAGTGTCTGGAAACACATTTGAATAGCTTGCCATCTTGTTGACATTACAGTACGCATGAAAATAAAAACGGCTGTCCTTTAAAAGAAGTCATCGCGGTGTGTTCAAGGTTGTAGAGTGCTAGGCGGTTTAGGGTTAGCATAATTTTGTGTCATCGCTGCCTTGTTTGCGGAGTTGGATTATTTTGGTCATTGAGTCAATGATTTGGCTGCCAACAAAGAGCGGCTGTTTAACAAATGAAAACGTCATTGTGTCTAAATCCAAGGAGTCAGAGAACTGCCGCGGTTGCCTAGTCTGTTCCAGCGTGTCTTTCAGGCTCACTGAAGAATTTTTCAGACCGACCGACGTGGCCGCCGCGCACTGCGATTTGCTGTTATCAGCAAAGCTGCCTCCGGTTTCAGTTGCAACAACACGATGACCTGCTCACAGTGGTGAAGAAACGGAAACTCCGATGGTATGGCCACGTCACCAGATCATCAGGCCTTGCAAAGACCATTCTGCAAGGCACATTGCAAGGAGGTAGAAGAAGAGGGAGACCGAAAAAGAGGTGGGAGGACAACATTCGAGAATGGACTGGTTTGACACTGTGCGAAGCCATCAGGGCTGCTGAGGACAGAAAAAGATGGAGTATGCTGGTTAAACGATCATCTGTGATGCCCCTACGACCTCCGAGTTACGGGACAGGATAGGATAGGATAGGATAGGATAGGATAGGATAGGATAGGATAGGATAGGATAGGATAGGATAGGATAGGACGTCTAAAGATACCATCGTCAGAAATCTATGATGGCCTATTAGCGCCAAAACCGAGAGTTTCTATTATCACGGGATAATTAAAATTAACACGTGTTCTGTTTAATTTACAGATATACCGGTAATCCGCAGTGTTAAATAATAATTATCAGTATTTACCACGCTTTCTTAGCGCAAAAACCTAATAATTACAAATATCACGAGATCATTATAAATATCATATGAAAATTACAATTATGAAGGGATAATTACAATTATCATTGAGAATTTACAAATATCTTCGCGTGATCATGTTTAATTTTCAGTTGTGGCTCTTGCAATCCGTCTAGAAATGGGCCAAAACCGAAAATTGTAATTTTCACTTGATAATTAAAAATTGTATGTGTTCATTGTAAATATGTCTTTGATATTTATATTTATCACATGATATTTGTAATTATCAGGTTTTGGCGATAGTAAGTCGCCTTAGTCACAATTAAGCATAATCACGTTAACATTGTAATTATGAAGTGAAAATTGTAATTATTATGTGATAATAACAATTTTCGGTTTTGACGCTTTTCCAGGCAGATTGCTAGAGCCAAAACTGAAATTAAACATTATCACGCGAAGATATTTATAATTTTTCAATGATAATTGTAATTATCCCATTATAACTGTTATTATCCTATGATATTTGTAATGTAAAATAGGGGTGTCGGATAGCGCATTGGTTGGAGCACTCGCTACTGTGTCGCAAGTTAAGCACCGTCCAGTGCGGTTAGCACTTGGATGGGTGACCGCAAATCGTGAAGCGACAAATAACAACGCCCCCAGTTGACTCAACTGTGACTGAGTACCTACTCTTTTAAGGGTGGGGAAGGTAAAGCAGCGAGGGAGAGAGATGGGCATCACCCTCATTACGCTGGCCCAAGATAAGTGTCATCTCCAACATCACGCTACCCAACGGCTGCAAGGCTATGGGACCACCTTTACCCACCCACCACCTTTTATTTGTAATGATCTCATGATATTTGTAATTATCAGGTTTTTGGCGCTAGTAGGCCGTCATAGACATACGGTACGCCACATGACCCAACTTTTTTTCCTCTCCCGAGAATAGACTGCAAAATATGTCGTCATAAGACTCAGGATGTCTTCAAAGTCGCCGACGATTTTCTCCCTCCTGCTCGTTTTCAGATACGCTTAGGACGAAGGTCTGCTTATCACTAATGACTAGGGGAGGGGCAGTGGAGGGGAGAGGGGGGGGGGGGGCGAAGCCTGAGTCTCTTAGGACAGTCACTTCATGGTATCCCTTGGAAACAGGCATGTTGTGGACGGTCACAGCTGCGCTAGCGACGACGGGGATGGATTTTCCGTTGGCAAGGAGAAGTTGGCCATCGGTCATGCACTCTTGCACGTCCGCAGGAGTAGCTGTGCGCTCGGTCTCGCTCGGAAGACTGACGCTCCCGCCGCACAATGGATGGTCAGAGCTACTGGTTTGCCGTCGATTGGAGAAACGCTTCTGTCGGTTGCCCGCCGCTGCATTGTCTGTATTGCTCTGCTGTCCGCTACTTCTGCTTTGAGGACAGTTGGCAGCTCTGTGGTCTGTAGCGTTGCAGATGAAACAGCCTCTTGAATGCTCTTCTCTGGGAGGTGGCGTGGAGTCCGTGTGTCTCTGGCTCGTCTGATTCCCTTGGATCTGGTTCCCATGGTTTCCAGTCTTCTGAAAATGTTTCGTCGCCTTGGGTGGCCCCAGGGTCTTCCCATGAGCGATGAGATATCTATCAGCAGCCTCAGTCACATCTTTAAGCGTCTGCAGCTTTTGTAATTCTAAGTGGGTCGCCAGGTCCTTGTGACAGGCATTGAGAAATTGTTCCTTCACGATCAGGTCATGAAGACTGTCGTAAGACTTCCCTTCGCCTAATAATTCCACCCACTTAAGTAAGTATGACGACAGGCGCTCACCAAATTGCTTTGGTGTCTCGTCTTACAAAGGCCGGCATTCGCGAAATCGTTTACGGTAGCCTTTCCAACTCTGTTATTGAATGCTTTACAAAACAAAACACGTACTATTGTTGTGACGGTGGGTCTATTGTTACTGGGCTCTGAACAATGGAATGCTATTACCCACTTGTCTTTGTCGACGGGAATCGGTTAGTGTAATCACCCTGTGACTAATCTTAATCAATTAGTCCAGCCACTTGTTAAAAGTAAATATCACACATTTATTTCCTCTACTCTATACATAATTCTCTAAACACTCTATTAACTTAAAATGTCCAAATTCACTTCGAATAGTTCGTTCCTTGATGGGTCTATGCTGCTACTGTTCTTGATATTTGCTAATGTCTCATCATTGGGCTATTTGTTCTGTCTGGCCTAATGTTGGTTTCAGGAGAGTGGACTACCGCACAGTCCTTCTATGTCAGTGTGGGTGCACACTTTCGGTGTCACTTAACTGCATTTGAGGTGTGGTGATGGTGTCTCCTCCTTAATTGTAGACATTCACATATATAAGCGACGAACAATCTTCTATGTCTGTGGTCAACTGGAATCTCCACTCTAATTCCTATACATATATACACATCATGGCTAAACTAAACACATGGAGAAGTAATTACCCATATACATATTCTCCGGTACAGTCACTGGTCTGCAAGAATACACATAGGAGAAACAACAGTGGGTCCGTAGGGGATACTTTATGGTGGTGAAACCGGTCGCGTGTCCACCACGTGGGCAAGCAAAGTTTGACTAACATTCACAATTCTAAACATGGCAAAACTTCACAAACATAATGCAGCAATAATATCAATAAAGCGTGATTAAACAAAAGATAGATCATTTAGCATTTTGACAATGTCAGGCTGTGGCTATACTAGGTTGAATTGAATTTCACCCGTCCCTGCCTTAGGCTTCTGCTAGTGATCTTTCAGAGCGTGGCTCCGTCTCGTATGAGAGTTAGGCACAGAATGACTACCTATTGTAGTGGTCAGCAAAAGCCCACGAAAACTAGACTACCAGTGGCGCCTCTGGCGGGTGTCTCTGGCCCTACGTCAGCTGAATGAGGTCACTACCTGACTAAGCCAGCGTTAGCGTACACATGCTTAGCACACAACTGACTTGCGTCGTCTGTTTGGCATCGACTTTAATTTACAAAGGCTACAGCAGGCTGAAGTATTTAAGGCGAGAAGCCTTAGTGCATGGTATAAATAGCCTTCTGTGACAATAGTGCGTGTCGCAAACGTAACAAACAGCAGAGGTCATAGTCCTACCTGACAGCTGGCCAGAGCGGAGAGTGTAAAGGGGTCAGTGAGGTCCAGCTCAAAGAAGACGTAGTCCGTCTGCTCAAACGCTTCCTTTGTGTTGTTGGGGATGAAGTTCCACACCTCAGTGTAAGGTACGTGGATGGTTCCGAACAGGTAAGAAGGTGGATCCCGGCGTATCCTCCACAAGAAGGAGTTGAGCTTCCCAGGCTGAAACAGTAATGATTATTTATTTATTGCCTTTTCACATAACATACACGCGCGCGCGCGCTCCCACAATCACATACTCACCCATACAAACACACGCACACACACACATATATGTATGTATGTATGCATTCTTGAATGCATACAAACTTAGAACATTACAGTGCAAGAGTTTTCGGTGTTGTCACAATATCTTCATCAGTTGCATTGGGAAGGGGATGCCTGGCCTAGCGAAGGTGCAGTATTATTTGGGGTACGTTGCTATGAATTGCTGGAAGTTTGTAGTCTTTGTCTCTGTTCAAGGATGGTTTTCTCAATTTAATATCTATACCTTATTTAACAAGTCTCTTGGGAAGATTGGGTCAGTATGCAGGCTGAATTATATATGTCCAGACTGCAATAAATTATCATATGTAGCAGACTGTTTTTGGCTTTCATGTTCTTCCATCCTTGCCTCAACAGGCCTCTTTGTTTCCCCAAAGTAATTTGAACTGAATTTTATTCACCACACTATATTGTACTGCATCTGCGGCAGGCCAGACATTTCCCCTCATAATATTTCATAAAACCGCGGTGAACATGCTATACTAGGGTGTATAGTAGCGATCTATGAAGCTCTCCAAACCGTGATCAGTACTGCGATCCGCAGCCGGAGCAACAAGCTGTCTGAGACTATACCCGAGACGACCCCTCAGTTTGTGTAAGACTGGCCCATGCATTTATGAAGTTGGTTCTATTTTACCAATGAGGTTTCGTTCAGACCTTATAGGAAGGAAGACAGGAAAGAAGAACGGTACGAAAAAGGCTTAAAACGAACTCATTAAAGTTATCTGTACAGTACGGTACTAGATTCAAATGCCGTCGGAATTTCGCTCTTTGTCCTTTGTACTGTACTGTATTGTACTGTACCCTTTATACTTTCAACGTTGTGATCGAAATCTCTCTCCTGCTGCAGGCACCAACTAGCCCAAAACGCTCAATTGACTTGCGAGCAACATTCGATATTAATGTGAAAAAAGGCCGCCTTAGCGCACACAGGCATTAGCACAGGCTTGCTTGGACACAATCGGACTGTCGGGGATCAAAATGCCACATGTAGGGGTAGGGGGCGGCCTCGGAACGCCCTCGTCGCCAAATACCTCAGCTAGCGAGGACTACATTGTAGCAAATCGTCGACTCTTCTGTTATTTCATCAAATGTCTGTCTAACGATGTAAGAATATGCCTATTCTTCCGCAGCTCTGTGTTCCCAAAGATCTGTGTTCCCATGGATCTATGCTCCCACATTTTTCTGTTCTAATAGCTTGTGTTCTTACACATCTATATGTTGCCACAGATCTTTGTATTTTGTTTTTTGGGTTTTTTTGGCATGCGAGTCTGTGTACTCACATGCACCCCTTCCAACCTCACCTCCCCCCCCCAAAAAAAAAAAAAAAGTCAGATTTTTGCACATGTGTGCTAAATTAGTAAATAGTTCAAAAATTAAACATTAAAATAAATAAATAAATGTTTCCGCCGTCCGCTGTCTTTGAAAAACTTGCAAGTGGATTTGAGAGAACATAGAGATGAACCTTACCATAAAGAATAGTGATCCTCGACTTTCGTGGATTTTCCTTGGTTGAAAAAATTTGTCCTAAATAGTCCAAAAATGACATTTAAAAATTGTCAGTCCGTTCGTCCGTCTGTCTGTCCGCCGTCCGTCTGTGCAAAATTTGCAAGAGGCTTAATATCTCAGAACCTATTTTATCAAGCACAACCAATCTTGGTAAGATGATTTATATCTATGAGACCTCGAAAATATTGAAAATATTTGTCCTAAATAGTTTTAAAATGACATTTAAAAATGGTCAGTCCGTCTGTCTGTGCAAAACTGGCAAAGGCTTAATATCTGGGAACCTATTTTAACAATCACAACCAATCTTAGTAAGATGGTTTATATATATGAGACCTCGAAAATGATTACTGAATTAAGCACTTACTTCAAGTTCAAGATCACAGGGTCAACAAATGTTAGTTAAAATAAAAGTATTCTTTCACAAAATGTCAGTTTTTTTTAAATTTATTAATATTGAACTTATTATTCTTTGTTGCATGATAGATATCAATGAAACACATATTATACAAATTTGGTCAACCTCGCTCCAAGTTCAAGGTCATTGGAGCTGGCAAAGTCGGTTCGTATAGATACTTGAAATGATCTTGACCTTAAATTATGAGAGATATAAATCCAAACTTGTTATAGTTAGATATAAGAGATTGATCTTTTATATATGTTCCGTTTTTACGTCGATCTTGAATGTCAGGATCAATTTAGACCTTACAAAAACATTTAAAACATCTCATCATACAGCGGAATGGCTCTGTATTTAACCCATAGTATGCAGAACACTGGGTTATTTGATCATACATCAACATCAGGCCTTGCAAAGTCCATCCTGCAAGGTACGGTGCAAGGAGGCAGATGATAGATATTCAATGTTTATAGGGCCCAGCGGACTGCCAAGAGCCGAATCAGGACCACACAAAACTAAGTAAAATCAGACCAAACTGCTAACATTTAAATATGGTAAAAGATGTAAATAAAATCAGTCTTACTAATAAATTTAATCAAAAATATAAACAAGACGACATGATCTACATGCGATTAAACAAACCAAACTCATGTAAATATTGAAACAGATGTTTACTACTGTCAATCGTAAAAAATCTCATTGAAAGGTATCGAACCAAAATATCTTTCTCTTTCGTCAACCAGATCAGCACATTCAGACATAAAATGACAGACGGAAAAGGACTTATCACTTGCAAAGCTCTACGATTGTTCTTCTCCTTTCAAATGAAGACTATGGGTGACATAAGTATGCCCAATAGGAAGGCGAGCCAAAACAGTTTCTTCTTTGCGAGTGGATGCACAGTTCGGCAAAGGAGCAGAGAAATCTGGAAGAATTTGAAATAATTTGTTATTGACTTGATTCGGTTTGCAAGAGCCGTTTACAATATGAGCCAGTCATGCATCGCAGGTCAGAGTATGGAACAAATTGGAAAATATCTTAAGTGAAATCTAGATGCAGAGCTTCTTTAGCCGCTTTGTCCACTGCAATATTGCCGCGGATGCCCATGTGACTAAGTATTCACATTAAAAAAATTTACCCTCAGAAACAAGTTGTGTGTGGAGGTCATGGACCTCTGCCAGAAAAGGGTGCGACATCTTTCTCGTGAAAAGAGCCTGAAATGCTGACAGTGAATCAGACATGATTTAAAATGATGATCTTTTGGATTGATAAACCTGTTTCAGAGCAAAATGAATGGCACTGAGGTCAGCTGTATAAACAGAGCAGAAATCAGGTATACGCTGTTGCAAAGGCTGGTTGAGGCGTCTCCAAGAGACCGACGCAGAAGCAACGGAGTCTTCTTTCCTGGACCCGTCCGTAAAAAGTTGTTCATATCCTTTATATAATGAACATTGTTGAACATAAGTTGCTTATAAAACGCGTCGGAAGTTTTGGTCTTTTTGAAGGATGTGAGATTGAAGTTAATAATGAGGCTGATGAGGTTCCAAGGTGGGAGCACAGTTAGCAATTGTCATCATTAACGAAGTCAATATCTATGCCTGCAGTGTCAAAGTGAGGACGCATTCTGATACCAAAAGGATTAGCTTCTGTCGGTTTGTTGGTGTATTTAAGTGGAAATAACGGGTTAAGAACACAATCGTAAGTGGGATTTTCAGGGTTTGCTGTAAATTTGAGAAAATAATTCATGGCGAGCTGAAGCCTACGGATCTCCAAGGAAGGTTCGCCAGCCTCAGCTTTCCTTTGGGGAAGTGCGAAACGCCCCCAGACAAAGAGGCAGAAGCAGAGGGAGACAACACAAAAAAAGGTAAGAAGACAACATTCGACACTGAGTGAAGCCATTAGGACTGTTGAAGAAAGAGAGAGATGGAATACGCTGGTTAAACGATCATCTGTGGTACCCCAACGACTTTCGAGTTACGGGATAGGATAGGATAGTTCTTTCTTATTCCTACTCTGTTCTATCAATATACTATACTATCTTCTTTGCTAGACCAGTCGCCTACCCTTTTTCTTGAAAACTCTTCCCAAACTCCTCATTTGTGTGTAAGGTCTGTTGGGTCAGCTTGGGAATATTGGACGTTTTCTGCCACATGGTCACTTGGGCTTTCTATGACATTATTATTATTTAGCAATGTATGCATTTTATATGTACGTGTTGTGTTAATATTTTATAATGATGTTTATATTCTATTTTGTTTGTATAAACAGAGGTTCGATAAATTAGAGAATAGCCTCAGCGTCCCCTGCGTGTGATGCCGTTATTGTAAAGTGACAGTCTGGTGGAGTGCCTTCAGTGTTACCATTAAGGTTATTTCAGCAGATCTTTTATAAGAATTAGGGTTGAGCCCTCTTTCAACCAAGTTGTGATCCTGATTCGGCTCTTTGCAGAGCGCTGGACCCTATAAACATTGACTATCTAACAAAATTGGATCGGACAGGAGCAACAGAGGCCACGTGAAGGTAAAAGTCATCCCAATGTCAAGGTCACAGAAGTTCAATGTCAACGCAAGTTTTGTTGTTGTTTTGTCTTTCCGTAGTTTATTTGATCATACATGAGTGTATTTGGAGCCGAAGGTCAAAGTCATCTCAAGGTCAAGAAAGTAGAAAGATCAAAGTTTGTATTACTTTGCATATTTTAACGCCACAGTTTAATTTTTTCTTTTTCTAGGCACTCATTTTCATGTTAAATATTGCAAGTTCTATAAGACGAATGGGAGTCATATGGGCTTTGCTCTTCAAGTTAAAGTAGTACACCCTGAAACTAATTATAGTCCAAATCCTTGAACGTTGCCTAAATAAATAAAGCAAATTGTCTGTTGGGTCAGATTGCGAATATTGGACGCTTTTTTAATAAAAAGAAAACACTGTTAGTTCCTTACAACGTTTCTTGCAGTGAATTTAAAATTCTTCAAATTCAATTAAGTTGAAGAACAAATACATTAACTCGTCAATCACGAAACCTATACTGCTACTTGTTGGGCTATGCATACATCCGCAACGATTTTTAAAGCCCTTCACCCAATTCAATCCTGTCCAAACAAAGAAAGAACGCGACCGTCAAACAATCAAAAACCTCCCTGTGAGATCCTCGCTGCGATTTTGCGAATGAATTTTCAAATCCCTCTAAATAATTTCTGAATCACCCAAAAACGGAAATAAAAAGATGAGTGTCAGCTTACCTACAGATTGCAATCATGTTCGTGTCAAGACACTTTAGGAACAGACAACATTAGTAGGACATTGCAGTTAGCCGCGCAAGCGCATGCCTTATCTTAATCGATACAGGCCGCTTTCATCTACAGGTCAGCGTGGAACTTTGAGCAATAAGACGACATATATTGGTATGATGATGATGATGATGATGATGATGATGATGATGATGATGATGATGATGATGATGATGATGATGATGATGATGATGATGATGATGATGAAAGAAATTCCGGCAATATCCATATTTTGGCCCGTGGAAGTGAAGTCAGTTTCAGTCATGTGACGAGTTTCCCAGGTTATTTTTTACTAGTCGTATGTAATTTGTATTCCAGGTTAGAACTAGTTTCTTGCATTCTTATTATGTATACTCCACAATTTTGGGACCTCTCTATCGTAACAACGTGAAGAGCTGAGGCGCTTATTTGTGTACTATCATTATATCATCTGTGCTATCAACTCACCTCAATTCTTCGACCCTCCTGGATGGCGGGGCAGACCTTCTCCTCCAAGCTTACTATAGTACACAATATTATACGGCACAATTAGATGTGGGACCGTGTAAAGCAGTTATTTTGTACGACAGTCGGTTTTTGTTTCTGTGTGTTTGTTTGTTTTTCAATCGAAGCTGGCGTTCTGAGTCGCTGGAAAATGGCGGCAATAAAAGAAAACCGCAACGAAAAAGTGAATGGTGATCTAAGATTGTGTTGGACTTGCACCAAAGCACGCCGGGGACGATCATGTACGAACTTAATTGACTTCCCTTGCTTCCCTCCGCCATGTGTGTGTGAGTGTGCGTGTGTGTTTATGGGTGTGTGTGGGGGGCTGTATTCATGGCGTTTTGGGTTTATAAACCTTGCACACTTAGTATACAATGGGTTCACAAACAAAAATGGGGTACCAATTTGTAAACCCATTTTGTTTTCCATTGAAATGCGCTGAAGTGCTCTTTAAGTGCATGCAAGTGCAGTTGTAGTGCATGGAAGTGCAGTTGTAGTGCATGTGCACTTAAAGTTCACTTCGCGAAGTGCAGTTGTAGTGCATGTGCACTTAAAGTTCACTTGGCCAAGTGTAGTTGTAGTGCATGTGCACTACAACTACACCAGGTCAAGTGTAGTTGTAGTGCACATGCACTACAAGTACACTTGACCTGGTGTAGTTGTAGTGCATCTTCCAGACGGGTAGGATAAGGAACTTTCCTCGACGATTAGGGTAAGGCAGTGCCTCGACGATTAGGGTAAGGCAGTGCCTCGACGATTAGGGTAAGGCAGTGCCTCGAAAAGGGTTAGGGTCAGGGCTAGTTGCAGCGCTGCAACTAGCCCTGAGCCTAACTCTTTTCGAGGCACTGCCTTACCCTAATCGTCGAGGCACTGCCTTACCCTAATCGTCGAGGAAAGTTCCTTATCCTAGCTGTGTTTTTGAACAAACTTGACCTACTTCGTCTCTAAGAGGCGAGGAAAATTGCTAAAAGTAGCCGTTTTTCGAAGAAAGTTGACCTAATTCGCCGCCTAAGAGGCGCGAAGTACGTCAAAGGACCCCATTTTGACATGAATACAAGTATGTGTGTGTCTGTGTGTGTGTGTGTGTGTGAACTGAATGATCTGCAGTGCACGGCACAGAGCATGCTGTGTGCTATCTGTGATCTGGAGATAAAGCACCAAATAATATTATTAGCAAGGGGAAGTCAACCAAAATAGCTATCACTGCACTGACTTGCAACGTGAAAAGTTCGCAAAACTAAGACTCGCCAAACAGCACACTGAAATGATTAGTGTGAGGAAGGGGGAAGGTAAAAGAATGAAGTGGGGGAGGGGGGGGGGTGTTATATTACATGATTATTGCTTTAGATCCAGCGGACTCTTCCGAGCCAAATCAGGACCAGTATAGCCGAATCAGGACCACAAAATCAAGACCACAATTTCGCTGAAAGAGGACTCGCCCCTGATACGCATAAAAGATTTGCCGAAACAACCCTAGTGGCAACACTGAAGGCACTCCACCAGCTGTATCTGTAAAATGATGGGTTCCAATTCCAAACGGTTTAGCTGCAACCGGTTCAAAATCGAAATACTAGGAAAACCGATGGGGAAAAAGCACCGCAGCCTAATTAAACGGAATCTACTCTTGAACTTACCGCATACTGCAAAAACCGATTGAAAGAAAAGAGAGAGAGATGGGGAGATGGAGTGACAGAAGGAAGGGGTAGTGGGGTGAGGTGTAGAGGCATTCATCTAGCACCTTAAATTAGCATACAGCGCAGTTGGTTAGTGTGCTAGAGGTTTCTAATCCCAAGGTTGTGAGTTTAA
The DNA here is from genome assembly GCA_036898135.1 of Oncomelania hupensis. Lineage (NCBI taxonomy): Eukaryota > Metazoa > Mollusca > Gastropoda > Littorinimorpha > Pomatiopsidae > Oncomelania > Oncomelania hupensis. The sequence goes on from CM072516.1 coordinate 42,763,656, forward strand.
CCACGACGGGAACGAAATATATTCCTAGGAACTACAGTCTCTTGGATATTAGCTATATTATCACCACCGCCATTATCATCATCATCATCATCATCATCTTCTTCATCATCATCATCGTCATCATTATCATCACTGTCATAATCGTGGGTGGGCAAATTGTGTTGACACGGTCACAAATAGTATGAAATATTAGCCGCAGTTGGCGTGACAAGACGCACAGCCAATTTTAAATCATGCATTCACTCTTGATGTGCTAATGGGTTTTAAATTCTGACAGTTATTGAAACCCTATCTCTTCAAACATTACAATCACACAATACCTTCTGCAAATAGTTATCATTATGAGGTTTTGTTCGCTCTACCAACTAAGAAAACAACCGAAGAAAACAAGGACCGACAAGACATTGATGATGATGATGATGATGATGATGATGATGATGATGATGATGATAATGATGATGATGATGATGATGATGATGACGATGATGATGATGATGACCATAATAATCCACCCATTGCACATAACTACGATCGGAAGAAAGTATACTCCAAGCACACGCTGCGCAGAAGGCCAAAGTATGCCCCTTGTCCCTTTAAGGGATACTTTGGCGAGGTTAGCAGCCTGCTCAGTTACGGTGTCGCTGAAAGACTAGAAACGGAAAAGTAAGTTTCTTCTCCTCTAGGCGACGAATTAGGTCACGCTGTATTTGTTTCTAGGTCAACTGTCTTTTACGAACCGTTTGAGAATCTTTTCGAACCGTTTATTGACGCCGGATAGTGTCCTCACTTGGTTTCATACAATTGAAGAATCCAAGAAGGCAAATGGGTTTTTGGGACGGAAAAAGATCATTTTTGTAGAGAAAATGGTTAGGGCTAGGGATAGATCTACAACTAGCTCTTACCCGAACCCTTGTAGCAATATTCCGCTCTTTCCGTCACTTTTAAACAGTACTGCGGTTTGCATCCGCGGCTAGCAGCGAGCCCAAAGTATACTTTGAAGGGATGGAGGGAATACTTTCACCTGCTGCTAGCGGGAGTTTTGGCTATACTTTCTACCGATCGCAGCAATGTGTATTACCTCAATAATGATGATGATGAGCATAATAAAGATGATGATGAGCATAATAATAATGATGATGATGAAAAACTGAGTCCGGATAACGAGGTCGAACGTCCCATTGCACAAGCGCTAAGGATAAACTGAACTGAACTTTCGATAATAATAAAAAACTGAGTCCGAATAGCAAGGTTGAACGTCCCAGTACAAAAGCGCTAACGATGAACTGAACTGTCAAAATGCAAACGAAACCTCTTTTATTCCAAGATGCGAGAAAGACCGGCACATCGGTAACATTATCTTTAAACAAACATTTTTATTAAGTTGTTTAACTGGGATTCAACCAATTCTATAACACAGCAGGCGAGGTTTTGAAGTACGTCTCGGAACACAGCTTGCAGGCTTCGTAGAGAAAACTAAAGAATGGCAAGCGTAAGGAAACATGATCTCAATAAACAATGATCATACTATCTATTACGATCTATTCGGGCTTATTGCAATTCTAATAGTACGTCAAGCGAACACGAACATAATCACAAACGATGAACACCTTCTGTAACGGTAACAAAAAATAACACAGGATCAAATAAAAAAAAACAAAGAGCACTTTATTTAAACACAAACATAAAGTGTGACAGACATAGCATTGTGTAACATGAATCACTAAATAATAAAAGTAAGGGTGGTCGGAATACAGCCCCAAGTACTGGGGATTAGATCATACACATAGCAAACCATTGTTTACTGTCATTGTTTAGAAGGAAAGAGGACGAGGAGAAACAGAAAAGAAAAGAGGAAAGCCTACACTGAGTATTCCTTCGGATGAGAGTATAAACCGAGGTCTAGTCCGTGCACGCACGCTTTCCATCGCATGGATTTTAAAGATCCTGACGCTCATGTTCTAGACGGGTGAGTGCCGGCTACACAAATACACCCAGCACGCACTAGGTCCCTTCTCTCCATCCCCGGTCGCTCAAGATTGTGCTCAGTCGTCTGGGCGTCAGACTATGCGCCCAAAGGTTGCAGGTGGGCGCCTCGGGCGGTTTGAGTTAGATCATGTATAGACCGGTTCTCGAGCTCGAAAGGCACTACAAGAGATAAGTATAATATATAAGTCTTCATAAATCTATATAGCAGCAGAAGAAGTAGTTACATGTAAAAGATGAGAAAGAAGAGGAGAAGAAGCAGGACGAAATGACGGGAAGAGTCGGTGAAAGAAGAAGAGAGATTGAATAGGGGTGGGGTGGGGGTGGGGGGGGGAATTAGAAGAATATATGAAAAAATGGCAGGAAGAGGAAGGAGGAAGATGAGAAGCAGAAGCCTACTTAATTATGTGGCCTTTATGTCCTCTATGAATCGTTTGTCTCTTTAATAAAATTGGGTTTAAGCCAGGTAGAGAAGCCTGTTTGGAAGAATTAAGGAAGAAGAGAAAGACGGAAATACTTCAAATGTGGCAAAGGGTGCGTGAAGAAAAGGGGTAGGTGTAGAATGGTCCGGAAAAAAAAGTGGAAATGGAGGGGGAGGAGAAACACGAAAAACTTGAAAGTAGAAAGAAGAAATGAGATATAAAGCAAAACGCGTTGAGCAATAAAATGACCTTAGCGACCTCATGGTAAGGATCTTGCGGGTACAGCAAATAGGATGGCACGGAAGGCTGGCCACGAACCTAGGTAATCTTCCCACGAAGTTTGGTCATAATCCGTTCATTGGTTTTTGAGATATGGCGAGCAACAGGCCGACCGACGGACAGACTAAAATTTGACTCTTTTTTGATTCCAGGCTATCTGTAAAGATTGTTAGTGGATGAAAAAAACAACTGAATTAGGGGGGTCGGTATCGGAAAGAGGTGGGAGGGGTTCTAGATTTTTAGATTTTAATGCTTTATTGTCCCTTTTTATCGGGAAATTCTGGGCCGCCTCCCCTGTGGAAGGCGTAGTCGCAGCCTGTGGCGCGCCCAAACCCAACCTACCTAACATTAGTTGTGATTTTTGAAATTTAGAAATTCTTTAAATTTTTGATTTTTTTTAAATTTTGCTGGGGGAGCAAACCGGAGTACCCGGAGAAAACCCCCGAGACGTTGCCCGAGTCGAAAGTAAGTAATATTCGGAGAAACATAACGCCCCGATGCAGGATCGAACCCACACCTGTCAGGCGCTATTGGTTTCTGGCCTGTGGACAAGGCAAGTTAGTCCCGCCTTAGCCCACTTGGCCACAACGCTCGCTCCGAAAATGGAGAGTAAGGGGAGTGAAGAGGTGGGTTTAACGGTGTGTATTGTGGGTTTGTTTCATGTAAGCATGAGATTCGTGGACAGAGGAGTGGAGTGTGTGTGCGGGACGAAGGGGAAAGAGGGAGGGGAGGGGAGGGGAGGGATAGCATGTGCGTGCGTACATACGTGTTTGTGTGTTGTGTGTTGTGGGGGCGGTTTGGACACAGACGGCTAAGCAAATAACATAACACACTGTGTACCGGAAGGAAGGGGGAGGGAGCTCAGACTCCGGGGAAGGGAGTGGACGAGGAAGGGAAAGTCGACTAGACGGTGGAGATCAAAGGTGTGGATTGTTGGTGGATTTCCGTCAGCTTGAGTTCTGCAGGTGTACACCTGGCCGCCAAACGTGCTCTGGCATCGCGCAGAGCGGGACAACAGGTAGCTCAATAGAACATATCTGGCTTCATACCTGGTAAATGGCGAACCAGTGGATGCTCCGCTTGGAGAAAGAGGACGACAAACTCAGACCGTTTATTCTCAACAAAAATGAAGATCCTAAGCCCGAGACGCATCTTACAATTGTTCCTCGCGCTTCGAGCATAAATAGTTAAGTTCTGTTTAGTTCTGTTATTTAAGGTCTATTCATTTATTACTGTGATTGTAGATATTCATTCTTAATTACGCATACACACACACACACACACACACACACACACACACACACACCCACACACGCGCGCACACACACACACACACACAAACAGCACACACACACACGCACACACACACACTGCTCTATAGCATTCAAAAAGTATCTTTAAAGTAGATGGGTACGTTGAAATTAATTTAAGTTTATTTTAAAGAAACATCTTTACAATACAAATAAGTCAACCCCCCCAGTCCCCCAACTCCCCCCCCCCCCAAAAAAAAAGTATTTTACGCCGAAATGCTTTTTTAGCTATATCATAATTTCTGAATTAAAAGGTGGCATATTTGAGAGAAAAGCAGTATAACATTAAACATGGAAAGAAAATGAAGATTTGAGCATGACAACCATGAGCAAGGTAGAAATATGCTTTGTAAATAAATTCAGAACATTTTTTTGTGATCGAAACGTAAATTTCAGCGAGACTGTTACCCTTCTTAAGGCTTAAAAATTGCAATTTTGAATACCCACTAAGACTAAAATTACAATAAATAATAAAATAGAAGATATAATTGCTTGATACTTTGCAGGCACAATAATTATTACCATATTGTTATTCACACCTTTAAACCCACCCCTTCGCTCCACTTAATATCCGCTTCCTGGCATCTAGAACCCCTCCCACCTCTTTCCGGTACTGAACCCCCTAACTCAGATGTTTTGTTCATCCACTAGCAGAGAAGACCAAAATGATGACCAACAACACCAATGGCATCAACACGGACTTCAAAGTAAATTCCCTCAACACAATGCATAGCTTCAAATATTTAGGAGCCATTGTATCAGACAATGAGTCCCGACAGGAAGTCCTTTCCAGGATCGCACAAACAACTGCTGCCCTGACAAGGTTGAAGCCCATTTGGAAAGACAAGACCATCAATCTACATTCCAAGATAAGGCTGCTGCGCTCCCTTGTCATTTCCATCTTCCTATACGCTTGCGAAACGTGGACCCTCACAGTAGATCTACAACGAAGAATACAAAGCATGGAGATGAGGTTCTACAGAAGACTTCTGGGCATTTCATATAATCAGCACATCACCAACGAAGACGTCCGATAGACCATCACACAAGCCATTGGACAACACGATGGCCTGCTCACAGTGGTGAAGAAACGGAAACTCGGATGATACGGCCACGTCACAAGATCATCAGGCCTTGCAAAGACCATCCTGCAAGGCACAGTGCAAGAAGATAGAAGAAGAGGGAGACCAAAAAAGAGGAGGGAGGACAACATTCGAGAATGGACTGGCTTGACACTGAGTGAAGCCATGAGGGTTGCTGAGGACAGAGAAAGATGGAGTACGCTGGTTAAACGATCATACATGGTGCCCCAACGACTTCCGAGTTAAGGGATAGGATAGGATAGCAGTTTTGGGACAACACCACAGTTTACATGAAAAGGTAATAAAAATGTTTTGGAACTTTGCAAACGTTATATCCATTATCATCTTGTTACACTCCCTCTTTAAAGGTTAGAGTGCATTATGTCTGTCTGTCTGCCTGCTTGAATGTCACCCTCAGGGTGTCTGTGTGCTTGCCTGTTTGTTGAATTCCGATGTTAACAGCCTAATTGAGTTGAAACGTTGTACACACGTTTTATTCAATGCTAGGAGAATGCTCACTGAAAAGTGAATTCCTGTTTTCCCCTCAGAAGACGCGGTCGCAATCAAGGTCGGATATCTGCGGTGTTTACTGTCAAGTCAAGTCAAGACACTTTATTACCCAATGAATTCAAAATACATAGGATTTTGTTTTGGTGATGCGGTAAAACATTCAGTCCTTCTACAACAACAAACAACCTGTCCGATGGAAATGAATGTTGGGATCTGTAGTGTACCAGGTCAGTGATCACCGAAAATGGGAGTGTCAGACTCCAAACGCGGCGATCTGTATCAACCCCACGCTTACATGCACATGTTATTGTTGATTCATTCAGAGGACAAGTGTTTCCCTTCTTGCTATTTCTGCTTCGTAAGCGTGCAGTAGGCATATCTGTTGATGTGAAAATGGAAGAAACTACGAACGTCGTGCAGGCAACTAGATGATGATCTAAATGGACACATGTCAACAACAGCAAAAGTCTGATACTACCGAAAGGAACTAACTTACTATTGTTGTTTAACATCACCCAGGGACAAACGAATTAAAACAAAATGTGGCAGTTTTAGCATTTTAACATCACCATTTGCACTGATCGGGATGTCATGAAACACACAAGACACACAATCCATTGTGGCACTTTTCACGCTTTGTTTCTTCACAAACAAATGCAGCCACATCACCGATCTCAGCGATTTCATTTAGTACTCTTAGCACCTGTGCAGCGACAATAATTCGAAAAAGATAAGAATAGAGATGATGATTTTTCTGCTAATAATAATGTTCTTTTTCATTTTCTTCTTGTCGCTGCAGCTAGCTGTCTCAATAGGCTATTTAGATCCGCCATAACGGCTTCACGCCTTAAATAGTTCAGCCTGCTGTAGCCTTTGTAAATTAAAGTCGCTGCCTAGCAGACGACACAAGTCAGGCCTGTGCTAAGCATGTGTAAGCTAACTCTTCGATAGGGGAGGCAGTGACCTCATCCTGCTGACGTATAGCCACCACCCCCCGCTAGGAGGCGCTCAGGTCTCACGAGACTTTCGTGGGCTTTAGCTTGATTACAAGGTTTAGGGAGTCTGTCTAAATCTCAACCGAGAAGGAGTCACGCAGAAAGATCTCTCGCAACAGCCTAAGCAGGTGACTGGTGAAATTCATTCATCGTAGTATAGCCACAGCCTGACATTGTCAAAAAGGTAAATGATCAATCTTTTGTTTCATCGCGATTTATTGATAATATTGTTGTATTATGTGTGTGAAGTCTTGCCATGTTTTAAGATTGTGAAGTTTAGTCAAACTTTGCTTGACCACGTTGCTGACACACACGACCGTTTTCGAAACCATGAGGTATCCCCTACGGTCCACCTGTTGTTTCTCCTTTGTGTATTATTGCAGACCAATGGCTGTACCGGAGAATGTTTATATTGTTAAGTACTTCTCCATGTGTTTAGTTTAACCATGATGTATGTATAGGTATAGGAATTATGTTGGAAATTCCCGTGGACCACGGACTTAGAATAATGCTCGTCCTTTGTTTGTATAAGTGGAGCGATCACTGAGGGCTGTTTCTGCCATCAGTGAGACGCTCTGCACACCCTTAGTGTACAAGGCGTTGCAGAAACTCGTCTTATGTTTTGCAGACGAGCAGGCTTGTTTGTCCGATGCAGGAAATAGACCACTAAGAGTCAATCCTGACATTCGGCCGCCAGGGGAACATCGAGCACTGAGCTCCGATCGCCAAATAGTCAACACCAAAGGAGGAGACACCATCACCACACCTCAACGAATCAGCTAAGTGCAAGAAGAAACGCACTAACACTGATCTAGAAGGACTGTGCGGTAGTCCATCTCCTGAAAACCAACATTAGGCCAACCAGAACAAATAGCCCAATGATGAGATATAGTAGCAAATATCAAGAACAATAGCAGCATAGACCCATCAAGGAGCGAACTATTCGAAGTGAATTTGGACATTTAAGTTAATAGAGTTTTTAGAGAATTATGTATAGAGTAGAGGAAATAAATGTGTGATATTTATTGTTAACAAGTGGCTGGACTAACCTATGTTTTATAGCCGTGCAAGAGCTATAGTGTGCCAGTGAATCTTTTACCATTTTCTCCCAATCTCTATAACCCTATCCGCACACAGACCAGGCTAAACATATAAATGTATTAAGAGTAGTCATAGGGTGATTAAACTAGCCGATCCCCGCAGACAAAGACGAGTGGGTAATACCATTCCTTTGTGCAGAGCCGAGTAACAATAGACCCACCGTCACACGAGCCTATCATCACAATTTGTGTACGTGTGTGTATGCGTGGACAAGCTGAAGTAATTTCGTCATCAACATGACATCATCCTCCTCATCATCATCATCTTCATCATCATCATCATCATCATCATCATCAACATGATTTGATCATTTGTCTAGCGCTGACACTCCGTACTGTCATAGAATGCTCAGAGCGTACAAACATGATTGATTTGATTTATTGTTGCTTTAGGTCCAGCGGACTCTTCCGAGCCAAATCAGGACCGGACAACCCCCGATCCGCATAAAAGATCTGCCGAAACAACCCTAGAGCGAAAATTGAATGCCCTCCACCGGCCAGTCACAAGCGTACAAACAAGGAATGGTAAAAGATAATACACATGTAGTCGGTACATTTTCATTATATAGGCCTATTTATGGAGCCAGCAATTGTTTTGGAATATGGAATATCAATATGCTAAGCGGGTCTTTAGCTGACGCTTGACATTCAATTTCTTGTAACAACACCCTCATGCACAGGCAGCATCACCCATTCCATCCACTGGGAGTATAAACCGAGGACTGGTCTGTGAACGCACACCTTCTACCGCCCGAACTTTAAAAAAATCGTGACGTTGATGTCTTAGAGAGGTGAGTGCCGACCACATAGGCCTACCTACATTCAGCCAGCACTACTAGGTCCCTTCTCCCCCAACCCAGGTAGCCCAGGATTTTGTTCAGTTGTCTGGGCGTCAGACTATCACGTGTGGAAGCTGGGGCTGATAAACTGTAAGTAGATTTATAATGCTAATTGTGTCTTGAATGGTCGTCATGGATAAGATCCCTGTATCGGTCAGCGCCTTGAGCAGCTCTTGAGCTGGAAAAGCGCTGTGTAAAAACGATTCAATGAAGTTAATACAGAAATCTAAACATACTTGCTCACCGTTGCTGCTCTACCATCCCCGATTTGCCAGAACTGCAGGTGACGTGGGTCTGTGTGCGCCAAACTGGCGGCTTGCTGTTCTAGTCTGGAATGATTTTGGTGGGAGGAGGGGTGATGGAGGGCCCAGCGGAAGGAGCAGCTCGAAGTTGTGTTGGCGGCTAACTCTATCATTCCCGTATTATACAGAACGAACGAATGAACGAGTGCGAGAGAGAGAGAGAGAGAGAGAGAGAGAGAGAGAGAGAGAGAGAGAGAGAGAGAGAGAGAGAGAGAGACAGACAGAGAGAGAGACAGAGACAGAGATAGAGAGACAGAGAGAGACAGATAGACAGAGACAAAGACTGACAAGACAAGAGAGAGAGAGAGAGAGAGAGAGAGGCAGACAGACAGACAGACAGATAGACAGAGACAAAGACTGACAAGACAAAGACAGAGAGGGACACCACAGAGAGGGACAGAGACCGAAAAGTTCTAAAATAAGCCTGTACTTGTTTAAAAAGACGCTCCGACCCTTTATAACGTCACCTCGCAAGTTTCCTACTAAGTCATTATGCGTTAACCGATACAACAGACCGAGAACCATGCAATGGCATACAAACAGCCACATCGAAATCATCAAACACACGCTGATAGCGTTGACTCACGATTGGTAATGGGTTTTTTTCGCGCCTGTACGAGTATGTGTATGGGAGACGAGTCACCAGTGCGTACAGGAAACGACCTTTTGACTGGTTGGACACGAAGTTTACATTCAATTTTCGTTACACAATTTTTTTTATGAATACAATTATAAGCAAATAGTCATCTCTTTGCGCGAACTACACATTTTTATAAGTCTGGGCGCAATTTTGATCTGAGACGCACTTCATTAAGCTTCTTACAAGTAAGCTTGCCTTTATCATGAATCATTTCACTGTAGTCTCTGATAGCGCCTTTCTCATTGGCTTTACTCTGACACCGGGTATGTGTGTGCGCGCGCGTGTTTGTGTGTGTGTGTGAGTGAGTGAGTGTGTGTGTGTGTGATTGCGCGCGGGCACGTGTGTGTATTTGTGTGTGTAATGTTTGTGTACGTGTGACAGCGCGCGCTCAATTGCGTAGCTTTGTATCTCAAACTGGAGAGAAACAGGGAGTGACGGGCTGGAGGGAAGGCGGGGTGGTTGTTGTGGGCCGCAGGTTATGGGGTTGGGTTAAAAAGAGGGCCTTAGCATCATAGCAGAGGGGAACGATTATTCAGACTACACAGGTAAGTCTAGAAACAGATCAATCAACATCTGAAGTACTCCCTCTTTGTATTGGAATTATCAGAAGAAAAAACAAACATGATCTTGTTTAATAATGGGATTAACCCCAAATGTTTGCCAAAATTTTATATTGGTATCAAAGAATTGAAATATGTACAGGAAATAAAATTTCTCGGGGTATATTTTACATCTAAATTAAGTTGGAAAAAACATATACATTATTTGTTGGAAAAGGCCGTTAAAAGTTTAAATTTAATAAAGATTATAAGCTTTCAAAAATGGGGACGTGATACTAAAACTCTTATTCATCTTGTGTGCATGCTTGTCAGATCTAAATTAACGTATGGACAAGGGGTATATTTTTCAGCTCCAAAATATTTACTGAAACAACTCCAGAGTATGGACAGTAAAGCAATTAAAATTGTTATGGGTATTCCAGTACATACAAAAACTGACGATGCTTATAAAGCAGCTGGAGTATTACCATTAAATGAGTGGAGAAAATTATCATGCGCTAAATATATAGTTAGAGCCTCTGCTGTAGAAAATTTCACTGACACAGAACTAGAAGTAAGATCTGATTTAGATTATCCAAAAAGAGCACAGGGTATCAGTTATTTACAAACAATAGCATCTTATACAGATGAACTTTTACAGGGGTCAAATTTATTTCCTAAATCAATCTCTAAAAAAATACCACAAATGCCTATACCAATCTGGGAATTTAAGCGAGCAAACTTTGATTTTGAATATACTGCTCTACGGAAAAAAGAAAATGGATTATTGTTAGCAACAGAAGCTTATGAACATATAGATAAAAAATATTATTCTTATTTGCAAATTTATACTGATGGTTCTGTTTTAGATACAGGCCAAACTGGGGCTGGTTATGTTATACCTGCTTTAAAAATTTGTGAATCCTTGTATTTAGGTAAAGATCGCTCAATTTATACTGCAGAACTTACCGCAATTCTTATGGCATTACATAAAATCTTGAGTCAACAAAAGACCTTTTTTAATATCTTATTATCATATATGTGTAGACTCCAAATCTGTTCTTCAGAGTCTGGACTCTAATATTTATAAGAGCAGAGGTGATATTATATATGAAATAAAATATCTTATACATTGCTTAATTATCAATGGCACAAATGTTCAATTTTGTTGGATACCATCTCATTGTGGTTTAGATAATAATGATTGGGCTGACAGGAAAGCAAAAGAAGGAGCGAAAAATCAACACAACGTTAGCCATATTGACATCCCCTTATCAACAAAAGAAATTTATAGTATAATTGAAAATAAAATAAAAAATAAATTTCCTTTAAAAATAATATATAGTGATAATTCACAGTATCCTCGAACAATAACCTCTTTAGCACATCGTCTTGCTTTAAATTCTTGGAGGACAAAATATTGCAAGGATATTGTTTGCAATTGCAATGAAAATTTAACTATAAATCATATCATTCATGACTGCAGTGTAATAACACAATATATTCCACAGAACATTCATAATGTTCAAAATAAAAATAGTAAATATTGGATAACCATCGCTAAATCTATAATTTATAGTCCTGTAGGACATTTGTTATAAAAATTGCAAGTTTATTCTGATTACTTCGTATATGACAATCTCACAAAATTGACTTTTCTGTCAATGCACATTTCGCAAGTTGGACTTGTTCCATAGTAAGTTTATTTTATTTTATTTTATTTTTTTAAAGAGTTTTAAAATATTGTTTGAATACTTAATGTTTATTTAATTTTATTTCATGTTATGTTACTTTACCATTTTGTTTAAATGTTATTTCCTTTCCCCCATCCATGTAGCGCATATCCTTTTTCCCCCTCCTTCCTTTTATTTTATTGTCTAAAATCACTTCGGTGAATAGACGTTAAATGAAATAAACAAACAAACTCCCTCTTTGAAAGCACACAGGCTGTCACAAATAAGTAGAACACGAACACTCAAATTACTGTTCTAGCAAATATAGAAGAAGAAAAGAAGAGGAGGAGGAGGGAAAAGAAGAAGAAAAAGAAACAAAGTAAAAAAGAAATGAAAAAGAAAAATAGCAAATCATAAGAAAGAAGAACAAAATACAAGAAAAAGAAATGCAAATAAAGAACACACTATGAAGAAAAATAAAGAGAGAAATGTATGTGGTAAATATAACACAATTAATGCCTAAACTTCTGTTCCCACCCATTACCTCATCCCACCCCCACCTCCAAAAATATAGAAAATGCTTGCTTTTAATGGCATTCTAAGTTACACGTCTAAACAAGTGCGTATGCCAAACACTACTGTTTTCCAAAGAAAATGGTTTGTTTTGATGTCACTGGACAGAAAAGTGGTGCGTTGTTTTTTTTTCAATATCGTTTCTAACTTAAACCTATCAACAACAGAGTGGGCTTGAAGCCAAGGCGACACCAGATCAGAGGCGACCAGACCACAGGCAGCAAGGATCAAGACAGAAAAGTGCTGGAAACCAGATACAACTTCAAACACAGCTACACTCTAGGTGGTAAAAGCGCCCGTTGCCTTCGCCAGGTCATAGCGAGGGTGGTGAGAGAGAAGCGTTTGGTTTTGCTTTTTTTTTAAAACAAAACTTGCCGCGAAGTTTTGTTGACAGCAAAATGAAAACAAATTATTATATTGAACATTTACTACTCACTGTATAGCTGCCCATTATCGCTTCCAGTGAAACTCTTGAGTCCTGCTACGACTATGCAGTGGTCTGTTTCGTCTCCCTTCTGTCTTCTTTCATTATTTCAATCAAACAACATGACAAACCTTTCAAACATACTTCCAGACATTCACACAGATAGCTAAAAAAAAAAATACGCATTTTTGACCGAAACGTGTTTAGCAACAAAATTAGAGATATGTCTTCCAACGGGCCGACCGACTGACAGACCGACATTTTGCTCGTTATGATACCCCCCTCCCCCACCCTACCCCTCCCGACCATTTTAAAATATATCCAGATAAGTTTGGAAATTAATTATTCAAAAATAGGCCAGTTTCCACTAAAACGGGCTCTTTCCGTGTCAGAGATATATTATAAAAAGGAAGTGTGTAGGTGTATAGCACTAACACGCGCACACATTACAGTCTATAAAAACATTTAAAAAAAAAAACTTTCTTCTTTTTTTTCAACTATAGGAAACACTAATACGCACACACAGCTAGTACAGCCATATTCATCATTATCTGTAACAAGATCTGGCAGAGTGGGGAGTGACCTACACCATGGACCAAGTCGATTGTCATCACTCTTCCCAAAAAGGGTAACCTTCAGGCGTGCGAACATTACCGCACCATCAGCCTCATCAGCCATCCCAGCAAGGACCTCCTGAAAATAATACTCAACAGGTTGAAACCCCAAGCTGAACAAATCATAGCTGAAGAACAAGCAGGATTCAGGGCAGGGCAAAGTATCACTGAACAGATTTTCAACATTAGAATAATCTGCGAGAAATATCGACAGCACCAACAACATCTATATCATGTGTTTGTAGACTTCAAGAAAGCGTTTGACCGAGTCTGGCATGCAGCTCTGTGGGCAACCATGAGAGTGTACAACATCAGCCTTAACATTATTGAAGTCATCAAACGCCTGCATGACAAAGCTACCAGTGCAGTCCTCCACAGCAGCGCCACCGGCAACTGGTTCAGAACAACAATCCCTGTGCGTCAAGGATGCCTACTCTCTCTAACATTCTTCAACATCTTCCTAGAACGCATCATGTCAGGTTGCCTTGCAGATCATGAAGCCACAGTCAGCATAGGGGGTAGAGCAATCTCCAACCTTCGTTTTGCGGATGACATTGATGGCTTGGCTAGAGAGGAACAAGAACTTGAACTTGAACAGCTGGCACAGAGGCATGACACTATATCCAGAGCCTTTGGAATGGAAATAAGTGCAGAAAAGACCAAAATGATGACCAACAACATCCATGGCATCAACATGGACATCAAAGTCCAAGGCCAATCCCTCAACACAGTGCATAGCTTAAAATATTTAGGAGCCATTGTATCAGACAATGTGTCCCGACAGGAAGTCTTCTCCAGGAACGCACAAATAACTGCTGCCCTGAGAAGGTTGAAGCCCATTTGGAAAGACAAGACCATCAGTCTACATTCCAATGTAAGGCTGCTGCGCTCCCTTATCTCCATCTTCCTGTACGCTTGCGAAACATGGACGTACAGCAGATCTACAACGAAGAATACAAAGCATGGAGATGAGGTGCTACAGAAGACTTTTGGGCATTTCATATACCCAGCACACAACGAAGAAGTCCGACAGACGTAGACCATCCCATAAGCCATTTGACAACACGATTACCTGCTCACAGTGGAGAAGAAACGGAAACTCCGATGGTACGGCCACGTGACCAGATCATCAGGCCTTGCAAAGACCATCCTGCAAGGCACAGTGCAAGGAGGTAGAAGAAGAGCGAGACCAAAAAGGAGATGGGAGGTCAACATTCGAGAATGGAATGGCTTGACACTGAGCGAAGACATGAGGGTTGCTGAGGACAGAGAAAGATGGAGTATGCTTGTTAAACGATCATCTGTGGTGCTCCAATGACCTTCGAGTTGCGGAATATGATATACTACTGGACCATGGCAGCAACTTTAGATATGGTAGAATTGGAGATCGTGAATACGCTATAGTAAATAGACCGCAAATAAGCCTGTTAACTCCCTTCCTAGATTATAAATGATGTGTTACATATTGAAAAATACTAAATACTTACAAAAGATTGTTGTTCCCCATTTCAACCGCACTCCGCAGTCTCTTTCCCACCTCTTGACCTTTTTTTTTGGACAGGAGAAGTTGTGTTTTGTACGCCAAGACCACACTGCGTAGCAGAGACTGGCCGGCTCTCCCTCATTTCTGACGCTGGCCGTAAAACCTATCTATTATTCCGGGTGTCTTCCCGTAGTTAGACCTAAAGTTTCCCCTTCTTTTTAAGTTCGTGGAAGAGGAAACGATTACGTGTGCCGCCGCCGTAGCTCAAGTGGTAGAGCACTAGCCTGGGCACACCGTTGACCCAGGTTCGAATCCGCGCTTGGTAGGCGATCTAAAAAGTGGCCATTTTTACTGTCCATTTGAGCAGTATTATTGCTCTGGTGGTTCAGTTTTCAATCTGATCCCTATTTCTTGTTCCCTTGGATGATTATCCCCGTCTACCTTAACGGCAATGGTGGGTGTAGACGTTAAACCTCAATGTTCGTTCAACGATAACGTAATACTTCAAGAAAATCTGCAATCTGTAATCGATAGTGGAGAGGCGAACGTAGGTTTCGGTCAGTCTCCGCTACGCCGTGTGCGCCAAGACCTCAGACCGTTGGCGACTCGGGGACAAGAGAACATGTTTTGTACTGCAACACGGGTTGTGGCCTTATTCATCAACACTGACAGTTGAAGTACTGGGCAACGTGGTCCCACCTCACTTGGTCCAATCTTCACTCTATACGCTACATTACAGTTTTAACTATAACTGTTTTAGGGCTAAAATCTTTTCTAGGTTAGAAACGTGTTGTGCATCCGACTGTAGAATTATATACCTATTACGCTCAATAATTTCCTTTATTGTATCCACTTGGTTTTGTTTTTGTTTTTTTAATTGAAACGTTCTCACATATAGCGCTTTTCTAGCTCAAGAGCTGCTCAAGGCGCTGACCATTACAGGATATAACTCAAGCCGCCCGAAGCCCCCGCTTGCTGCCTGCAAGACTCCCACACGACCGAGCACAAACCTGGTTGATCGGGGATGACACCTAGTGCTTGCTGGGTGTATTGTGTGGCTGCGACACGAGCGCCAGCAGATCTTTACACTCCGTGCGATGTAATGCGTGCGTGAACAGACTAGACCTCGGTTTATACTCTCATCAGGAGTAGAGGTCACTTGTCTGTTTCCTATAATATACATAATACTGTTCAACTGTATGCCTGTGAAAACTGGAAAAATATACATGTGCGTGTTGTGTGTGTGTGTGTGTGTGTGTGTGTGTTTGTGTGAGGGCGTCCTTGTTTACACAGTATTATCTGGACAAAACGGTGAACATCTACATAACTTGTATTGACATGCCTACTTGTTTTGACGTCAGAACAATGATCCGTTAGGGTTAGGGCTGGGTTAGGGTTAGGGTTCGAACAATGCAAAGTACTTAAAAATGGGGACGAAATATGACCCATTGTCAGCACAACGTATGTGGCGTTTCGGGAAAGTCATGATAATGCTGCGTATGTTTGTGCGTGTTTGTTTTGTGTGTGTTAAACGTGTCTGTGAGAGAGAGAGAGAGCGCGAGAGAGAGAGAGAGAGAGAGAGAGTGAGTGTGTGTGAAACGTGTTTGTGTGTGTGAGAGATGGGACTGATTTTCCTCCCCGCCCTCTGGGAAAGGAAGATGAAAGCGAGGCTATAAGGGCAATAAACAAGCATCACCTGACCTTCCTTCTGCTCCTCCTTGCTTTGTTAAGTGGTGATAGGTCAGCGTTGAGGGCTGACGGTGCCGGTACCACAGCTAGTCTCTGAAATGACTGCTGTGTCTGCGTCCTAACAGGATTTATAAGTTTGAGTACTCACAATCAATGTGTCATTTGAGAAAATGAGCAATATGTAAAAATGTACGGACCAGTCGGACCCTAGCCGTAGCCATTAGCTTCTTACAACTCCTACAACAAACTCAGTTACCCTGTGATTATTTATAATTTCCAGTAACATACTTTTTAGGAGTACCAGGAAATTTTGCACAAAATTGACTCGCCAATACCAGAAGTGGCCGTGTGTGTGTGTGGGGGGGGGGTGGGGGGGTGGGGGGGTGAGAGTGTGGTAGGGTGGTATGGGGTGTAGTGACTCTCACACTATTCTTGACACACCGCAAACTATGTGGCTGGTTTAGTTAATATTGGAATACCCATTTTGTTGGAGTACATGTCAAGCTATGTACAAATGACCACTAAGTTTAGAAGTGCGAGTATATTTGATTGTCGCAAAATAGCAGCTTGTCAAAAGTCACAAAATTAATGTCACCGCCCGACGCGGACGGAAAAAGCCCAAAACAGTAGTTACCGAGTCCGGCGTCCGGCGATGACATTTGTGCACTTCTTTCTGAAACTAATGAACGGATTTCTTTCAAACTAGTAAGGAAAGAGTGAACCCTACCAGATTACCAAAAAACATATGCATGTTGGGTGACGCCATCATGCTGATTTCATTAAAAAAAAAAATTCCTACTCTTATTTCGTCCCAAACTACTGCAGGGATTTGTTCAAGTTTGGTAAATATTTAGCTTTACCTGTGCCTCCAAGGTAAAACCAAACTCATGCAAATCGAGAGACGTAATCATCATAACGTTCATTTTCAACAGAACATTTTTATAAAATTATTTTGTTAAAAAAAGCTTTGCATGTAATTAGAGTGTACACTTGCTTTGAAATTTAAACAAACCTATGGTTTATTGAGTGACGTCATCATGGTGAGGTCTTTTTTATTTATTTTTTTTTCTTCTAATCCTATTTTTAACCAAACTATTAGAGGGATTGGGTTCAAGTTTGGTATATACTTCGACTTTACCGATGCCTTCAACGTAAAGACAAATTTATGCAAATGGAATGATGTAATCAAGATGACGTCAACTGTTACGTTGCAGTTGATGTTTTATTATTATTATTATTATTATTATTATTATTATTATTATTATTATTATTATTATTATTATTATTATTTTTTTTTTTTTTTTTTTACCTTTGCTTTAAATTTTGTAATGAGTTTACAGATGCATTGAGCCTTAGTCAAAACTTATGTATATTGAGTGACCTCATCATGGTGACCTAATATTTTAATTTTAATGTAGTTATTTATTTTGCGCACTTCTTTCTGACAATAATGAACGGATTTCTTTGAAACTTGGTATTCAGTTAGAAAATAGTGAATCAAACCAAATAACAAAAACATTATTCATATCGGGTGATGTCATTCTTTTTTCTAATCATATTTTCTCCCAAACTATTGGAGGGATTTGGTTCAAGTTCAGTATGCACTAAGATTTTAATGGTGCCTCTAAGATAAAACCAAGCTTATGCAAATCGAGTGATGTAATCATCGGGAAAAAATATTTCAATTTTTTAAAAATTTAAATTGGTTCTACTAAATATTCTAGGACGTGATTGTGCGCGCGCGCGTGTGTGTGTTTGAGAGAAAGAGCGAGAGAGAGTAAGAGAGTACGTGAGGGAACTCTGCACCCTTTAGGGTCCAGCACTTTTTTTCTCCCCCGCTCTCCTTTCCCACTCAGCTCCGCATCCTCGTCTCCCCCTGGTATAGTAGTGTCTTATCTTCCTCAGTGGAGTTTCTGAACGTTTGTTTGCTGTGACCAAACAGTCTTTGCTGTGACCAAACAGTCTTTGCTGTGACGTTAGAATTATTATGATGCAACGCTATGTTCCAAGTGAACCTATTGTTACGCTTTTTGTTAATCGCAAATATTCTATCGGTCACTGTACTGTGCCACTGCCTTTCTTGTTAGAGCAGTTTCATGAAGGAACTCAGCCGAACTTAAAGTTCGGCTTCTTGCGAATTAACTAGTCGCAGACGTCCTAATTTTTTGAAAAACTGCAAATGAATCATTGCGTCCTTTACATGACAAATAAAGCCGCCTGAAAATTCCAGTGCAGAAACTGAAGAGTAGTTTGCCGAGCACGCTGATTGTTGTGAAGAAGAGGATGAGGAATGACGAAGAACCAAGAAAAGTGAACAAAAACAAGGGGGAAAAAAGAAAGACAAAAGAAGGGGGACAAAGTTGAAGGGATTTGGGAAGGTTGGCCTATCTGTCACCGAGTAAACATCAAGAACAAGGCCAAAGGGTTGGGAGAGATATCCGATCTCAGCAAGTGGTGAAACAAACTAACGGGGATGATAGTTGCAGCGAGGCAGTGTTCAGGGATGGAGGGAAGGATATCTTCATTGAGAAAACAGAAGATGGTGGTATGAATGAAAGAGAGAGAGAGAGAGAAAGAGAGAGAGAGAAAGAGAGAGAGAGAGAGAGAGAGAGAGAGAGAGAGAGAGAGAGAGAGAGAGAGGAGATGAAAGTGGGGGTTGGAAGAGATTTAGGTGCTTGTAAAAAGACAAAATGAAATGGTGGCAGACGGGGATTAGGAAGGGGAGTGGAGGGGTGCAGGGAGAGGTCGGGGGTTGGAGGTTGGGTTAGGAAAGGAAAGGGTAACAAGACACGCGTCTCTATCAGCGAGTATAAAGAGCACAATACAGGTGGGAAGAAGCGGAGGTCTGCGGAAGGTAAAAGTAAATGGGGATATGGGGGGAGGGGAGGGTGGGGGGCGGGCAGAGATATCTATCAGCGAGCAAAAAGGTCTAAACAAGAAAGTGGAAAAAACATATCTCATAAGTATTATTTAGAAGATGTTGCTAAATAATGCATTATTTATGTAAACAATTGTGTTTATTTATTTATTTAATCGTTCTTATATAGCACTTTTCCAGCTCAAGAGCTGCTCAAGGCGCTGGCCGAAACAAGATCTAACTCAAGCCGCCCGAGGCGCCAACTTGCAACCTTTGGGTGCATTATAATAACGCTCCAGACAACTGAGCACAATCCTGGGCAGCCAGGGATGGGGGAGAAGGACCTAGGTGCATGCTGGGTGTGTTCTTGTCACCGGTACTCATCCGTCTAGGACATGAGCGTCAGGATCTTTAAAGTCCGTTATGATGGAATGTATGCGACACAGACTAGACTTCGGTATATACTCTCATCCGAAGGAGTAGAAAACGGGAGTAAAGTGTCTTTCCCAAGGACACAACACAATGCCCCGGTCTGGGCTCGAACCCGGGACCTTCAGATCCGCAAGCCAAAGCTCTACCATTAGGCCACCGTGCCTCCAATTCATTGTATAGGGACTGCAATTTTCATTATTTGGGGGATTTCCAGGATTCGCTTGAAAATTTGGTTTTCATAATTTGACTGCCTTTTAATTAAATGCAAGGTCTATCCAAAGATTGTGTATCCAAAATGTGTGATACTGATTTCTTTTTCAACATACATTACTCCACAAATTCAAAGATAAAGCCTTTGTAACCTCCCGAATACAAACGAAAGGTCAAGGTCAGTTTTTGTGCCGAAGTTAAGTTTTTCTGAGTATCCCGTCAGAAAAAAAGCTTTCTTTTTGTATTTATTTACCCAAAAACTGTGTTGAGACTGTGTTTTCGTTTGTTCTTTTGAGATGAATAATGTTTTAATTTCAAACGGAAAGTTCGGCTTATTCGAAACTGCCAGGGATTTGGCGGAAGTACTCTGAAGGGATGGACGCTAAAGCAGAAATAATGATAGCTCCCTCTATACCTGAGCCGTTACAAGTGCAGTCTCGTATAATAATACTATTGTGAAGGAATAAAAAGTAGAATAAAATAAAGTAGTTGCCTCATTTTGAATCGCAAAACAGCATAAAATCACGATTTTGCAATTTTCTTTATCATTACCACATAACTTCACAGTAATACATGTACCTGCGAATCTCCTAAATAATGCAAATTGCTGTCCCTAAACAATGAATTGTTTACGTAAATAATGCATTATTTAGCAACATCTTCTAAATAATATTTAGTAGTCATCCAATTACAAATGTTTTCAAAGCAGTCAGAAGATTTGGTCAGAATAGATGGAAAGTTTTGAGAAGTGTCACTATCGTCTGCGTAGAAATGGTGAAAAGTGTCGTCGTTTTGGATAATATGAGACAGAGGAGATGTGTAAAGGGTGAATAAAATAGAATAGGTCTTAGAACTGACCCCTGAAGAACACTGAAGACAAGTCTGGGCGGTTCAGAAAGGTAATTGTCGATGCAGACAGATTGGAAATGATCTGAATGGAACCCGCTTAAAGCCAGTCCTTTATGCCAAAAGACTTTTCAAGGCGCTGAAGAAGGATGGAGTGATCGTGATCTTTGCAAGGCCTGATGCTCTGGTGAAGTGGCCATATCATCGGAGTTTCCGTTTCTTCACCACTAGGAGCATGTCATCGTGTTGTCTAATGGCTTGTGTGATGGTCTGTCGGACTTCGTCGTTGGTGGTGTGCTGGGTATAGGACATGCCCAGAAGTCTACTATAGCATCATCTCAATGCTTTGTATTCGTCGTTGTAGGTCTGTTTTGAGGATCCATCTTTCGCCAGAGTATAGGAAAATGAGGTGACATGGGAGCGCAGCAACCTTACCTTGGAGTGTAGACGGATGGTCCTTTCTTTTCAAATGGACTTGAACCTTGTCAGGGCAGCAGTTGTTTGTGCTATCCTGGAGAGGACTTCCTTTCTGGACCCATCGTCTGATACAACTGCTTTTATATAATTATGTGGAACTTTGTACCGTGTTGAGGGATTGGCCTTGGACTTTGATACCGTGTTGATGCAATTGGTGTTGTTGGACGTTGATGCCGTTGGTGTTGTTGTCATCATTTTGGTCGTATCTGCATTTATTTCCATTCCAAAGGTTCTGGAAGTGGTGTCAAGCCTCTATACCAGCTGTTCAAGTTCTTGATCCTCTCAAGCTAATCCACCAATTTCATCCGCAAAACGGAGATTGGAAATTGCTCTTCCATCTATGCTGACTGTGCCTTCATGATCTGCAAGGGCATCTGACATGATGCGCTCCAGAAAGATGTTGAAGAATAGGCATCCTTGACGCAAGCCGATTATTGTTCTGAACCAGTTCCCGTGCATACAGGTTTTTGATGATTTCAATAAAGTGTATCACGTCACAAAAGATTTAACCCATGTATATTTTGTCTTGGCTAAAAATTTGGTTCTGCAAGTCAGCGTTCATGGCCCGATTCAGAATCGCCATCACAAAAAGAGGGAAGACTTCTGCCCTGCGAGTATGTTCGCTCAAACTCTTCATAAGTCAACAACTTGTGTTACAGGCACCACTTCACTGATTCAGTGACAGTAAAATGCTTAATTCTTACACGTCTCCTCGAATTTTTCTGGCATTGAACCAAACAAAAGACTAAAATTCTCTCGTTGTGCCCCACAACACCTTGATAGGACTTCTCATCGTGAAGAACCTCTCGCTACACGTACGAATACTTACACTTACGCTGCAAGACCTCATTGAGTAAAACTTCTTTAGCAACGAAACGAGTCAGTGACCTGGATCTTTGCGGTAGAACAAATATGAGTGCGCGGGAGGCAAGCCACTAATCTAGGTATGTTTGGTCAAAATCCATTCAGTGACTCTTGAGATTTGGACCGACAGACCGACATTGCGCCCGTTCTGACACCCCTTATACTCCCACCCACCAACCCATTACCCCTTTCCCGACAATTTTAAAGTATTTCCAGATAAGGGTAGAAATACAGAATAAAAACTTATAGATTCAAGACATTTGCATGAACTGCGATTTTCGGAATTTCACATTCTAGAACACCATACTTTTCACGTCACAAGTTCCTATGACGGCAAATCTAGTCCGTCAGTATGTCGCGTTCTTCACCAAATGATTTTGAGGACACGGGATCAATGCGTCGATCGTTCTGGCTCCTATAGATTGCTGAAGAGGGGTTTCGCAGTTATACTGTAATTTTGCTGTAGACAGCCTGGTCAAAGGTTACAGCAACTATAAGGTCTTAGTGCACCTCTGCATAATATGAATAAAATAATTCACACATCACAGATACTTCAAGAGTATTTACAAAGACATAGTTTATATATACTTGATGTCAGAAAGCAACAGGACAACAAAAGAAGCTGAGGACTACTTTTCACCGTTGTTTGTGGCAATGACACGCGTATTTTCGGTAAATTTGTGGCTGAACGTTTTAACAGGAATCAACTGGCCAAGTCCCTTCACCGCATCATTGGTGTGTGTGAAAGCAGCTTTCATAATCCCTGACCCGCAGATATCTAGCAATCAGTCTGGTAACCTGAATTTTGGCATCCTCTTGGACATAACGCCAATGCAAGTGAAGACGTTGGACATTTGCATTGTGGCGGGGAAAGCCCAGTTGTCGCAGATAGCTAACTTCTACTTGCAGCATGACAGTCCGCTGAGAAGAACGTCAGAAGAGATGCTTAAAAATGTGAAGTTTGGTTTTATCGTTCTGGGTACGGATGAGAACATCGGCACCGCTATAAGCGTGCCATTGGCGTTCCTGCCCCAATCCACATTGTGTCGTGAAAGAGATTCTTGCAAAATAAAAAATGTTCGCAGTTCAGAATATAAAATGGCATTATCGTTTCTCAACGTTGTGGGCGTGGTGAGTTCCCTGCTGTGCGATTACACGGAGCTCTCAACGGCCATACTCAATGTTGCCGACATCGCCGTGGCCAGTTCGCTTTCCAGCCACGAACTGGACGACAAGGTTAGGTTCCCTAACTTCCACAGCGTAATATACGAACAAAGCCGGGTCAGCGAGATCCTGGACGCCATGTTGAAAGAATTAAAGTGGACGTACATCTCTGTCGTCTACAACTACGTTCGATACAACCGGATCTATATGGATCTGGAGAAACGAGCGTTCAATAGCAACTTGTGTATCGCTGCATCCATCAAACTACTGCAGGACGGAAATGGGCATGAGGATGTGGAAATGGTCAGTACTCTCATCAAGTTCCACAAGCTCGGAGCAAGGGTTGTTGTGCTGCTCCTCGATTCGTATGAGATCGAGAGAATTTTCAAGGCCGTGTTTTTCAATGCTAACATGTCAGGATCTTCAGTCATGAACTTTTACTGGCTCGCTGCCACCGCATCGAAAGAGACTATAGCCAGTCTGACCAACCACCCCTTCTTCAATAATACGGCCATTATTTCCCCTTTGTATGAAGGCACGCACCACAACATATTAGAACAGTACAAACCCATGGCCGATAACTTCACATCATGGTTCGCTGGGCTGCGACCGATGGACGTAGAATATGACACCTGGTTCAAAGAGTTGTGGAATCGTTACCATTGCAATTCTGACAGAACTGCCTGTAACACATTTAATACAACGATGGGAGCTCACGACGCCTGCGTTGATCTCGTTCCCGCGATCAACATGCTTGCCGCCCTGAACATTATGATCAAGGCCGTGCGGCACGTCATCATGACAAACTGTTCCAACGAGCCTCTGTCGTCCTTGGTGCACTGCGTTAAAGCGCCGCTTACAGACGAGATTGAAGCTGAAATTAAGAAGCTACAGCCCAACGATACGATGTTAGGGGACACATTTTATCAGCATGCGCTTTTGCCAGTCAAACGTGTGGAGACAAAGCCAGTCCCTATCGCTGTATACGACATCGCCACGAAATCGGTGCACAACATAACTGAGGTGCACTTTAGTCCTGACAGTAATGGTGAGGAGAAGGTCGTGTTGTCGCAGTGCGGCCAGGACTGCAAAGCGCATGAAGCGCAATTTTACATTCAGTGCTGCTGGACCTGCGTTCCTTGTCACCAGCACGAGATTGTTAAGAAAATCGACCATTCTTCCATGTGTGAATCCTGTCCTCAGTTTTTTTGGCCCAGCGAATATTACAACTTCACTTCGTGCTATAGGATCAAAGAGACGTACTCCTCGCTGACAGACCCGTCGTCTGTCTTCCTCATCACGTTGTCCGCTTTCCACATCGTCATTATTGTGGGGGTGGGGGTGTTCTTTATTTACCACAGAACAAAGCGCGCCGTCAAGGCTACGTCATTGGACCTGTCATTGATGATGCTGGTGGGCATGTTTCTCAGTCAAGTTAGCGTGGTAGTGGCACTAATACCAGCATCCAACTTTCATTGTTTGGCTGCCGCCGTGTTGGACGAGATGTCGCTGGGTGTCCTGCACTGCGCTCTGATAACGCGATCCATTCTTATCTACCGCATTTTCAATCAGCAGACCAACATGAAATATTTTTTGGTGTCACGACGCTCGCGCATTGTTTTCACGTCTGTCATGGTCCTGATGGACATAGTCTTCACTGTGCTGGAAGGGCCGCGTGTGCTGAAGATGCAGCCTGTTCTGAACGTTAAGTACGTGGAGGTGTACTGCGGAAAAAGTTGGGACAACGACTGGAGAAAACCCATAATATATTTTCACAATGTTCTGCGCTATGTGATTTTGACCTTCTGGCTGACGTTGGCCTTCAAGACACGGAACGTGAATAAAAACTTCAATGAGTCCGGTTTTATTTTTATCTGCGTTTGCGCGGAATTGTTAATGAATATCCTGTCCTATATGTTCACCAAAACCGTCATCAGGGAGCTGGACAAACTGGTTCTTCGAAATAGTACTTCGGCCACGAGCCAGTTGTGTTACCTCGTCTTCCTCTTCTTCACCAAGATCTACGCCGTTATCTTTGACCAGAATCTCAAACTGCGATTGAACAAGGTATCGACCAAAACATCATTTAGCCTTGTCATGTCCAGATCCTCAATCAGCACCCCGTATCGCAAGCTCAGCTTCATGTTCACCAGCAGCACTCAGCAGCCCGACACCAAGGCCAGCTTTAGCTTTATGTCCATGGATACAAATTCTTTTCATTCAGACGCCATTAATGAGTCCAAACTATCCTCTCATCCCAGGAGAAAGGTCTCCGTGTCTTTCGCGAACATTTCAAACACCGATCAAGGAAACTTCATGGTTCCTCCATGGAGCGACGTATCACAGAGGTCGACCCTGCAGTATTTAGTGCCGACTTCGGCAGCCAACGCTACAGGAAAGGAAAATGCTGACGTTACTCGCTCGGCGTCCTTTCCCGCGTTCCTCCCTGTCCAAGGACAAGTGGCAGTTGACCAAGTTAATTCTGCACCATCCGTCATCAGTCCAGATAAGATTGGCAAAGTTAGTCTTCAAGTGTCCGACATCACTTTATATTCAAGTTCCAAACTTCGTTCTGACGTATCCAACCTTAGACTAAGCACGATTAGCAAAGTAAATGTAGATAAGATAGACGACGTGGAAACGATGGCGATCCAACAAGCTGAAGTCCATGCCCAAATCATCCAACCAGACAGCGATGAAACATCTCCGTCCCTTCTGTCTTCAGACAACGAAAGCCTGCGGCAAAGACAGCCGCCGTCAGACACCGAGTCTATCTTCACCAGTCAGAGCACCGGAAGAACTTTTTCCATTTTACAAACACTCCCTTACATTGATTAATAGTCTAGATTTTTGCTCCAACTAATCCGCTGGGCCTATAAGAAGAACTATTGTAGTACGCTAAAATTGACACTGTTCCTGAGTAGAGTAAGCTTAGACCCTCACTATGTTGTTTCACAATGATGTTAGCACGCTTTCGCCAACTCAGAGGAGGTAAGTCAAGTGATTTAGTTTTCAATTAAATGATAGCATTAACCTTTCTCATCTGAAAGTGGATTTTAGTGATAGAATCCTTCCAACAGGATTTCAAGACAGATTCTTAATTCGTTGTTAATGGAAACTTCACGGTCAACATGCATCCCTGTTTCAACATCGAGAAGATCTTCGAGGCCGCGCTACAGAACGGCAACATCAGCTAAGTCACTCAGGCATTGAAAAAGAATGTAAACAAAATAGCGGCGCCCATACTTCAACCTACGTTGACAACAGCGACATTCTAGATGCCAGGTAATGGACTCATTTCGTGAAACAGGGCTACAACATCGAGTGGGAAGACTTTGAGGGATTTAAAAGCTATAAAGGCAATAGATCGCCAGTAATCCAATGCAAGTGAAGAAGTTGTCCCTCCACCCACAACGGCATCACATAATCCTCGATAGCAAAGCGATAGATGGCAAACAGCCTTATGCATCATAGTATTTTATGATACACAGGGCAGTTAAGCATCACAGTATATTTATGAAACATAAGGCAGCTTACGCATTATAGTATATTTATGATACATAGGGCAGCTAACGCATCATAGTATATGTATGATACATAGGGCCGCTTATGCATCATAGTATATTTATGATACATAGGGCAGCTTAAACATCATACTATATTTATGATACATAGGGCAGCTTACGCATCATACTATATTTATAATACATAGGGCAACTTACGCATCATACTATCTATATATATAAATTGCTTAGCCGGAAGTCCTTCTTCACCTCTACTGTAAAGTTTGTCGGTATGGACGCTGATCTGGGCAGGTGCTGGGCGCTGCGGATCGGCCTGCTGTGCGCTCAAAACCCGCGAAATCGTTATAGCCGACATTTCCTTACCGAACGTTTAACCGTTTCTGCGATAAATCAGTAAACAAAATGTCCACAAACTGCAATAGCCTCATTCCGCGCGCGGTTTCGATTCAACCCGTGTCAAGGACGTGCCGTTCCATAATACCGCAAATTTTGTTTTATTTCCATTCAAAACACTTTTGCACTCATGTCACCAATCTTACAAAATTTTGTGTTTAACTAATTAAATTTGATTAAGTAAAAATCAAATCGAGGTTTCAGCATGTTTTCTCATATAGACCAAAAAATTGATAGTTTTTATACGAAGCCTTGGTAGCTCACTTAGTAAGACATTCGCCTACCGTGCAGGCGACCCAAGTTCAAATCTCCCGCGGTCCATTTTTTTTAATGTTATTATTATTTTTTTTTACACTACAATATGGATTTTTTTTTAAATTTAGGCTTTTTACTTTTAACTTATTTATTATTATTATTATTATTATTATTATTATTATTATTATTATTATTATTATTATTATTATTATTATTATTATTATTATTATTTATAAACTACTACTACTAACTAATAACAATAATAATTATTATTATAATAATAATTATAATAATATATCAAAATTTATTTTAAAACCTTGGTTTTTTAATGATTTCTATTTGTATTAGTCTATATTCAATATTATTATTATTATTATTATTATTATTATTATTATTATTATTATTATTATTATTATTATTATTATTATTATTATTATTACCAAGGATCGGGATGGGGTGGTACGTGTAGGTAAAAGGGGGCTACGGGTAGGTTTAAAGGGGCATGGGTAAGCATTACGGGGATACGGGTATACATAAGAGGGTATGGTGATGGTCGATTCCTTTCATCCGTACCTGCGAAACGATCAACGGGGAAGTATCAAGGAGGGTACAGGTAGGTTACAAGGGGGGTACGGAAGGTATCAAGGGGGTATGGGGAGGTATCAAGTGGGTTCGGGGAGGTATCAAGGAAGTATGGTGAGGCATCATGGGGGGGGACGGGGAGATATCATGGGGGGGGGGGGGGGTATGGTGAGGTATCAAGGGGGATATGGGGAGGTATCATCGTCCAAATGAAACTCGCAGACAACAGTTGTCTCTCTGTCTACATTTTAAACAGCAACCTGTGTACCCTGGCTTGCCAGGGTACAAAAACCACTAGTATTTATGATGCATAGGGCAGCTTACGCTAGCTACCGCTTTGTATCGATGATTCACTTTCAGCGTTTAAAGCCCCTGTGCACCACCCTAGCCCTAGGCACTGGTTTAGAGTGTATGACACACTTTCCCAGGTCAACTTTCGTGACGCAAACCGCCGGTCATATGCCAATGTTGGGTCTCTCTCTCTCTCTCTCTCTCTCTCTCTCTCTCTCTCTCTCTCTCTCTCTCTCTCTCTCTCTCTCTCTCTCTCTCTCTCTCTCTCTCTCTTATGAACCGATGTTGATAATCCCCTAATCCCCTTTGCTTGAGGATACTTCAGATAGTGGCCCATCATTTCCATGTTTGTATTTTCCTTCTTTAGAATATAACCGACTCTCATAACAGTCAAGCACATTAACACTTTTGAAAATGTTTCTTTACGTGCGAGTGCCTGCAAATAAAATTGAATGGTTTTGTTTTCACTCATTTCTTGACTGTGGATTTACAAGCTATGTTCTGAAAGTCATAAAACAATGCTACCGAGCAAGTCCACACTGGATCAAAATGAGATTGTTGACTCCTCAACATAACAAAAAAAACAACGCATCAACTGTATAAATTTTGAACTTGAAGGATTATTACATTCTAAAAGTTTGACTTTGTAAGTCCTTGTTACAAATATTTTAATTGGGGAGATAATTAACAACACAAAGCAAATCCACACCGCTTTTGTTTTTCAATAGGGTTTTAGTCACTTAGTTCTATCATGATGACGTTTATCCCACACCTTGTTTCGAAAAAAACCAGCAAATCCTCTGAACAATTAGAAACATCGATGTTCCAGATAATCAATGAGAGTCATTGTTGCATTTAAATTTGTCTTTCTTCATTACCATAGAGCGTGACCGTGGACAACTTTGCTACGGCTTCCGATGTTTCCCAAGCATTGGGAAAAAGTTAAGTGTTTTCAAATTTTAGTTTGGGGTTAATTCATCGAGGTCTAAAGGCGGTCTAAAACAGTAACTATTAGTTTGGTGCTAGCATTTTGTTCAGCTTTCATGCGTTACAATGCTGGTAACGTAACATCCAGATCTACAGATTTTAGATTCAACACAGTTTACATTGGCATGACGTAAATCCACAGAATACAATCTGTTTTAGAGACTAGTAAATCCCGTTGTTTTTTTTTTGTATCCCAGGAGTGGCTTATAACTTCGCAGTAAAATTTCACGGCACATTTTGATGTGTGTGTGTGTGTGTGTGTGTGTGTGTGTGTGGGTGCGTGGGGGTGGGCGTGTGTGTGTGTATGCGTGTGACTGTGTGTGTGTGTGTGTGGGTGGGTGGGTGGTTTTTTTTGTTGTTGTTGTAAAAACACAAGGCTTCTGAATGCATTTTTTTTAACACAAATTCAATATTTTTTCTTAAATCTTTCCTGTATTTATTTATATATTAAATATATATTTATCATTTCATTTATTTAATCGTTCTAATATTGCACTTTTTCCAGCTCAAGAGCTGCTCATGGAGCTGGCCGATACAGGATCTAACTCGGTCGACCCGAAGCGTCCACTTGCAACCTTTGGGTGCATAGTTTGACGACGCCCAGACAAAATGAGCACAATCTTGGTCGACCGGGTATGGAGAAGAAGGGACTTAGTTCTTGCTGAGTGTATTTGTGTTTCCGGCACTCACCCCTCTAGGACATGAGCGTCAGGATATTTAAAGTCCGTGCGATAGAATGCGTGCGTGCAGACTACACCTCAATTTATACTCTCACCCGAAGGAGTAGGGGCGCAGTGTTTCAGAGTAATCTTTTTTATATTACTCCCCCACTCCAGGTCGTCAATCAGCTTTAAACTACTGACCGTTCGGGCTCGTGACTGGCCGGTGGAGGGCATTCAATTTTTCCACTAGGGTTGTTTCGGCAGATCTTTTATGCGGATCGGGGGTTGTCCGGTCCTGATTTGGCTCGGAAGAGTCCGCTGGACCTAAAGCAACAATCAATCAATCAATCAATCAATCAATCAATCAATCAAGCACCTTTTGGTGTGTCGTCCACTTTAGCTTCCGTCCAACTTCAGCGTAGCGCTTCAAACGGTCCTGATAGTGGTCTACCGAAAAGCAATGTTGACGGGGTGTAACCTGTGGCGGCATGGGGTGTTTCTCGGTATGCGAACAGTGCCGCATTCACGTAGGTGTCCCACACTTCTGGGTTGTCGTCGGCGACTTTCCTGAGAATGGTGAGAAAGGTACCATTCAGTCTTTCTGCCTGACCGTTGCTGGCTGGGTGGTAAGGTGGCGTGCGAATATGATGCACTTGTAGCAACTCAAACACTTCTTGCATCAGGCGGCCGGTGAACTGAGATCCGTTGTCCGTCCTAATGCGGTCATGGAATCCCACCCTGGAAAAGATGGCGATGAGTGCATCTGCAATCTTCCTGGTGTCGATCGCTGGCAAAAGAACTGCTTCACCACATCGAACAGGCGTCGACGAGTGTGAGGATAAATCTGTTCAGCTTCTTAGTCATGGGCAATGTTCCTACTATGTCGACTGAGACTTGCTGGAATGGCACGCCGACTACTACTGATGGTCCTAAGGTTACTTGTACGGTGTGATAGCGAGGGGAATATCGTTGACATTGGTGACAAGATTTCACGTACTGCTCGACATCCTCCGTGATACCTGGCCAATAGTATCCGCTGATCCTCTGTACTGTGGCACCAATTCCCATGTGTCCACTGAGTGGCATGTTGTGGCCTAACTCTATTACTTGGGCTCTAAGGGTGGCGGGCAGTACTAATTGAGTGTGATCTCCATCTCCTTCCAGATGTAGCGCTCCATCTTCCATGAAGAACTAGAAGTCTCCTTTGTGAGGGGGTGTGTGCACCTTCGGTAACTTCTGAAAGCACTTGGCTATCGAGACGTCCGCTTTCTGTGCAGTTTTGATCTCTGCGAGTCCTGAATTCGGGGCTAACTCGGGCTGGGGTGGTTGGGTTTTAGCTTGAGCCCTGGTTTGCATTGCAGCTATCTCTACAGTTTTAGGGGGCGTGCCTAAAAACACATACCTACATCTAGCACTAGATCATACAGGGGTTTCTGTAAAACTGCTGCTTGGATCCGTCCTGTGACGTATCTGCTAGCTACTTCTATCCACGCAATCGGGCAAGTGGTCGTCGGTTTCATCAAGTCCGCTCCTTGTAGTTCGACAGTCTTGTCCGTCAAGTCCGCTCGCGATACAAGCGACTCGCGTATGACAGACCTGTGTCATAAAACTTAAAGACAGTTCGCTGCTTTACTATTGACCTTGACCGTGTCTGTCACCGATCGGTGAGCTCCGATGGGGTGTGGATTGGTACCGTTGCTCTGAGTTAATACTCTATGAGCTGGCCGGCTCTCGCGCTCGTCTCTTCGTTGGGCTGCCAACTTGAAACATTCCGCGGTGGAGTGTTTCTTTTTGTTGCAGAACGAGCAAAACCGTCTCTGTTCTGCGGGACCTCTTTTCTCGAATTCCGCCATTGGTCCTCTATTTGGCCCAGGTTTGGGGTGGGTAGGGCGAATCGCGGTGCGCTCGTCCCTTTGAGGGCTTCATTTTGGAACCTCTTTCCCGTTAGGCTTTTGGTCCCGCAAGAAGCTCTTGTCTTCACCGTGGGTGGCCACATACCTATCTGCGACCTTGACCAGATCATCCAGCCTTTCCGCGCCCTGCTCTACTGAGAATGTTTTCGGCTCGGGGGACATTGTAACAGCAGAAATATTGACGACAAAATGTAGTAAATTAGCTTAGCGCAAAATAGATATCATCGAATAAAACTTGACGTTAATTCACGAGTTATCTAAAGAGAAGCACACACATGTTAAATTAACTTCCTTCAGACAGTCACGCAGACAGTACTCCCAGACAAAATCGAATAGACTTAGCGATCCATGACTGTAGTTAGCTTACTCATCAAACTGACTAGGACGTCGTCTCCGTTAACTAGCTTACTTCGGCGAGATGACCAGGGTCGCTTAAAGCACTAAGTAGCTTCCGAAACTCATATCTCTATTGAATCTATCCTACACTCTACCTCTGACACTCCAATTCAAGGATAATTGTACCTGTTTCATAAAAAGGGCAGGTGAGGGAAATATTCAAATAAACACGAATAATCCAGTATATGCGAGATTATCTAAAACGAGAGTTAAACGATTGGTCAGAACCCCTGCATATCCTTGGTGGCCGAATCTTAGCTCGTCAGTCGAATACTAACTACGAAGCTGCAAGGGTCAAACCAAGGAACAAGCTGCAGTGAACGCTTATCCTCAGCCTTATCATCAAGATAGACTAGATTCAAGGGGCCGGTGGCCCGAAGATTTTGAATAAACTCTCTCTCTCTCTCTCTCTCTCTCTCTCTCTCTCTCTCTCTCTCTCTCTCTCTCTCTCTCTCTCTTTATGAACAAGAGAGATCACATCAACAACAACAAAATCACCACACACACACACACACACACACACACACACACACACTTGCGCAGACACCGTATTTTGGACTTTCCTCTATCGCCACATACGTTCTGTGGACAATGGGTCGTGCTTCGACCCCCTTTTTAAGTACTTTAAAGTGTTCTAACCCTAACACTAACCCTAACCCTAACCCTAGCCCTAACCCTAACCCTAACCCTCACGGATCATTAAATGGACGTCCCAACAAGGAGGTCCGTCCAAAGAACGTATGTAAACTTGCACTAGTTTGTCCCAATAACGCCGTGTAAACATCCTCACACGCACACAATCACACACACACACAAACACAATTGATTTGTGATTCAAATTCTGTTTTTGTATTAAAAATAATTGTAAATCTCCCTGATGACATTGTGCTTTTGTCTAACACAATTAGAGGTCTGCAAAATCAAATTCATATATAAATGATGTTTGTAATACATTGTTTTTGAATATTAATACTGAGAAGACAAAAATAATTGTTTTTCGTAAAGGAGGATTTCTAGGGAAAAATGACAAGTGGAATCTAGATGGAAAACCACTTGAAGTAAATGAATACACTTATCTTGGTTTTGTTTTTACGACTAAAATGAGTATTAAGAAAGGTGTTGATGCCTTAGCGGTAAAGGGAAAATGTGCATGTATTGAGTATGTTAAACATATTAGAAAACTTGGTGATATATCTAAAAGCTGAGTTTTTCGGATTTTTGATACACAAGTCCAGCCAGTCTTGCTGTATGCATCAGAAATGTGGGGGCTTCATAGACTAGAAAATATTGAGAAGGTTCATACATTAGCATGTAAAAGGTTTCTGAATGTTCCCCTCAAAGTGCCAAAAAAGTTTGTCTATGGAGAGACTGGCCGTTATCCTGTTTATATTAATAGTGCAGCCAGATGTAGTCGGTATTGGTTGAAATTATTAACATTAGATGCAACGTCCTATCCTAACCTATCCTATCCTATCCTATCCCATAACTCGGAAATCGTAGGGGCACCACAGATGATTGTTTTACCAGCGTACTCCATCTTTCCCTGTCCTCAGCAAACCTGATAATTTCGCTCAGTGTCAAACCAGTCCATTCTCGAATGTTGTCCTCCCACCTCTTTTTCGGTCTCCCCCTTCTTCTACCTCCTTGCACTGTGCCTTGCAGGATGGTCTTTGCAAGACCTGATGATTTGGTGACGTGGCCATACATGATAGAAGTTTCCGTTTTTTCACCCCTGTGAGCAGGTCATCGTGTTGTCCAATGGCTTGTGTGATGGTCTGTCGGACTTCGTCGTTGGTGATGTGCTGGGTATAGGAAATGCCCAGAAGTTTTCTGTAGCACCTCATCTCCATGCTTTGTATTCTTCGTTGGAGATCTGCTGTGAGGATCCGTGTTTCGCAAGCATATAGGAAGATGGAGATGACAAGGGAGCGCAGCAGTCTTACCTTGGAATGTAGACTGATGGTCCTGTCTTTCCAAATTGGCTTCAACCTCGCCAGGGCAGCAGTTGTTTGTGCAATCCTGGAGAGGACTTCCTGTCGGGACCCATTGTCTGATACAATGGCTCCTAAATATTTGAAGCTATGCACTGTGTTGAGGGATTGTCCTTGGACTTGGATGTCCGTGTTGATGCCACTGGTGTTGTTGGTCATGATTTTGGGTTTCTCTGCACTTATTTCCATTTTATAGGCTCTGGAGGTGGTGTCAAGCCTCTGTACCAGCTGTTCAAGTTCTTGTTCCTCTCCAGCCAATCCATCAATTACTCTTCAACATCTTCCTAGAGCGCATCATGTCATATGCCCTTGCAGACCACGAAGGCACAGTCAGCATATGGGGAAGAGCAATCTCCAACCTTCGTTTTGCAGATGACATTGATGATGATTGATAGATGCAACGAGATTACCAAAACAAGCCTACCAACTGCTGATGATTTCAGACGAGAGGGGTAAGACGTGTTGGGTAACACTGGTCAAAAATACCTTGTTTAATCTAGGCTTTGGTTATGCATGGATGCAGCAAGGTGTTGGCTGTGAACGGAGCTTTCTTTCAATGCTCAAGCAAAGGCTGTCTGATGTATTTATTCAGGAATGGAACACCTCGGTGATGAACAAGGATACATATAAAAGATTTAAGCAATTCAAACGTTTTTTTGAATCGGAAAAGTATTTTGAATCTGTTGACATTAAATGTTTTAGGGACTGTTTAATTAAATTACGACTTGGTGTACTGCCATTAAATGCGTCATTTTTCAAATTAACATTTGTTAACAACAGCAATACACTTCGTGCATGTTGTAACGTTCTGGAGGCTGAAGATCATTTTCTACTTTATTGTTCCATGTATGATGCAGTCAGAGCAAAGTACTTGACTTTTCCTGTACAGTCTTTTGTTATTCCTTTACAAAAAGCATGTACCTTTCAAATTAGGAGGTTGTGTGTATTTACATTTAATGCGTGAAAAATTAGAACAGAATGCTATAATAGTGTTGAGCTAATCCGAAAACTACCAAAGAAGGAGTGCGGAAGAATGAGTCTTTGTTTGATGTAAACATTACCTGCAGACTATTTGTTTTGTATGTGTGCATATTATTGTAACTGGCCTTTAATTCAAGGGGCCGGTGGCCCGAAGATTTTGAATAAACTTTCAAACTCTCTCTCTCTCTCTCTCTCTCTCTCTCTCTCTCTCTCTCTCTCTCTCTCTCTCTCTCTCTCTGAACAAGAGAGATCACATCAACAAGAACAAAATCACCACACACTCACACACACACACACACACACACACACACACACACACACACACAATTGATTTGTGATTCAAATTCTGTTTTTGTATTAAAAATTAAAATTTTGGACATAGCTTGTTATTTCATTATTCACGCCAAAAAGACAAAGACTTGCTGGAAAAAAATACTGCAAAACTGAGGTGCACCAAAAACAGTAACGTAAACACAATAATTCATAAGAATTAGATTTCTGATAAATACTGTCTTTGTTCTTTCTCATTCCTACTCTGCTCTATCAATCTACTATACTATCTTCTTCGCAAGACCAGTCACCTACCTTTTTTCTTGAAAACTTCCGGGAAAAACTCCTCATTTGTGTGTGAGGTCTGTTGGATCATCTTGGGAAGATTGGACGCTTTCTGCCAGGTGGTCACTGGGGCTTCCTATGATGTTATTATTTGGTAATGTAGGCATTTTATATGTATATGTTTTGTTGATATTTTATACTGATGTTTGTATTCTATTTTGTTTTTGTAAACGGGCGTTCGATAAATTAGAGTTTAATCTTAGCGTCCTCTGCTTGGGATGTCTTTGTTGTAAAATGACGGCCAATCTTCATTTTGCAGATGACACTGATGGATGAGCTGGAGAGGAACAAGAACTTGAACAGCTGGTACAGAGGCTTGACACCACCTCCAGAGCCTATGGAATGGAAATAAGTGCAGAGAAGACCAAAATGATGACCAACAACACCAATGGCATCAATACGGACATCAAAGTCCAAGGCCAATCCCTCAACACAGAGCATAGCTTCAAATATTTAGGAGCCATTGTATCAGACAATGGGTCCCGACAGGAAGTCCTCTCCAGGATCGCACAAACAACTGCTGCCCTGACAAGGTTGAAGCCCATTTGGAAAGACAGGACCATCAGTCTACATTCCAAAGTAAGACTGCTGCGCTCCCTTGTCATCTCCATCTTCTTATATGCTTTCGAAGCATGGACCCTCACAGCAGATCTCTAACGAAGAATACAAAGCATGGAGATGAGGTGCTACAGAAGACTTCTGGGCATTTCCTATACCCAACACATCACCAACGACGAAGTCCGACAGACCATCACACAAGCCATTGGACTACACGATGACCTGCTAACAGTTTTGAAGAAACGGAAACTTCGATGGTATGGCCACGTCACCAGAGCATCAGGCCTTGCAAAGACTATTCTGCAAGGCACAGTGCAAGGAGGTAGAAGAAGAGGGAAACCGAAAAAGAGGTGGGAGGACAACATTCGAGAATGGACTGGTTTGACACTGAGCGAAGCCATCAGGGCTGCTGAGGACAGAGAAAGATGGAGTATGCTGGTTAAACGATCATCTGTGGTGCCGCTACGACCTTCGGGTTACGGGACAGGATAGGAAAGGATAGGACCGGCTAGTGGAGTGCCTTCAGTGTTACCACAAGGAGTCGGAAAACGATGCTTAACGTCCTATTGCATGAGCGTTAAGGACGATCACCACGTCGCCACCCTGACAACAAGGGTTGGTTCGGAAGATCTTTTATGCGGGTCAGGGGCGAGTCCTCTTTCAGCGAAGTTGTGGTCTTGATTGGTTTTGTGGTCCTGATTCGGCTCTTTGCAGTCCGCTGGACCCTGTAAGCAATGAATAACTTACTAATAACATGACAGGAGACAAATAAGACCCTACTTGTTTTTTTTCAATTTATTTAACAAGACATTATTTTAAAAATAATCTGACAGAAGCAAGCAAGAAAGTCTTCTTTGCTTGGGTTTGTAAGATGCGATGCTAAATGCGATATCTATTATTTACACGATATAAGTGGTTGCTTGAATGTTGTGCAATTCGATTTCATTTATCCAATGCCCGGTCACTCAGCAACAAGGCAGGAGTCGTCGTATAAAGTTTTCCAACTTTATTCAGCGAACACCAACAACTGAATACAAGAACGCTTTCCGAAAATCGCTTCTTGCAAGTTTATTTGTATATTGTAGTCAAACGTATAGGCGACTACTGGTCACAATATTCTGACACTAGCGAACCAGTTGATTGTAAGGGAAAAATAATATGGTTACACGTTGGCCAATCCGGTGTGCGAACCATGGACCCTGTCTTACGTCATAGAACATTCCACAGTCTAGAAGATTTGACTAGCTATTGCGAGATCCATCTCGAACATTCGATCGATAATAGACAAGTAATTCCAGATAGTTCTCAACGCTACTACAACAATATCATCCGATGAAAACTATCAACAAAGAAGAGCTTTAGGAGTCACAGAAACTTGGTTCGCAGTTCCTTTTCGTAGGAAAACCCCCAGCCTACGTCATAACTTTTGCGCTTCCGGAAGGTCACTACCTCTTCATTTGCAAAAGGCAAAAAACTTCGTCCAGTGAAAATGCGGGATTTTCATCATTTTAACGAATCGTGATTCTCATGTAAGTTTCTGGTATTTTTTACATCTTTCGGTTCAATTGCTATAAACGTAAGCTTGACTGTATTCTCTAACCATTTGTTGTTGTTGTTGTTGTTGTTGTTGTTGTTGTTGTTGATTCATTGAAATAGGCGTAGGCTCCGAAAAAAGGTGCTGATTTTGCTTTCAGATATAAAATGGCAGAGGAGTTTGTGGTTCTGATTGAAATTTTCAATATAAGTTTTGCATTATGTCTAGGCTTCAAGTGAAAGTGCGCGAACAGCTCTTGGTTTAGATGAGCCCTTTACTACTAGATTCATAGGCCTAAACGGGCTATTTAGTAGGCTAGCGTAGGCAATGAACACAAGTTGGGGCTATAGAAGCTCTCTAATTTAAATTACCAATCCTAAACTTCAACTAAACTTTGGTTGGGAAAAGTGTCTGTTTTAGCCAGTGATGAACCAAATCTAAAGACTCGTGCGTTTTCGATGAAATCAACCTCGGCAAATTATATAGTTATGATGGAATTTAACTCCACACCGGAAAAAGTCAACAAAATTCCATCGACAGGCACGGCTACTTCAGAACCGCAGGCACGAAGAAAAGCTCGTTAGGATTTTCTGATTGCATAACCGAAACGAAAGGAATCACTACGAACCAAATTTCGTTGGTCCATAAAGTTCTCTAGTATATAAAGTTTTCTCTAGCAAAAGAGCAGAATCAAATCATAGGTAGTTATTTATTAATTGCTTATAATATCCACGGAAAAAATCAAAGGTAAATACATGCTATCATTGCAAACTTTGCAAAACAAAATGTTCGTAATCATCGTCCACGTCTCAATCGTCATAATCAATCTTTTTTTCTTTTTTTTACAGTAACACAAATAATAAATATTAATAATTTTTTTTTAAAAAGGAATGAAACCTACTAAAATATTAAAGTATAGCCTGCAAATTCGCTCTTTGAATGCACACAATTGTAATGGTTCTGCATCCTCCTGCGTGCTTAACATTTACTAGCAGTTATTACCCGTGCAAATAAATTTTTGATGACCCAATTGCTGGGCCTGATGTTATATGCGCGCCCGTTTTCAAAAATTTTCCTGGAAGTGACTTTTTTGTGCATTCTGCAGCATTTTGTCATTTTATGTTTGTTTTTAATCTGAAGAAGAGCAAAGCACAAAAATTCATTTGTCTTGTATTGTTGTATAATTAAAAGTATATATTATATTTCTTTGTTGTGTTGCTGATTTTATGCCCGTTATAGGTTTTCTTTGGGTGTCCAAGCTGTCAGCCACTGAGTGAAGTCAAATTTATTTGAGACTATAATGTTCCATTGTAGCCTACATAGTGTATAGTTTATGTTGTGGTGTTGGTACAATAACTACATGTAGGAAATATATCAATTGCCTGAAAGTGGAAGAAATTGTAAACACAACAGGAACTGCTAAGTATTTTGAAAGTAAAATACAATTATAAGTTTATCTTTAATCTATGTCTCTTTTTAGTGATTCACCACTGACAGTGCACTTCAGCCTTCCACTTCCAGAATCATAAACACAACTAAGATATACAGTATATCAAAGATACT
The DNA here is from genome assembly GCA_036898135.1 of Oncomelania hupensis. NCBI lineage: Eukaryota > Metazoa > Mollusca > Gastropoda > Littorinimorpha > Pomatiopsidae > Oncomelania > Oncomelania hupensis. Next base: position 42,803,208 of record CM072516.1, read on the forward strand.
TTTAATTAACATTAGCTCGAAAATTAATTCACATTTTATAAAAGTATCTTTGATATAATAATCTTTGTTGTGTTTATGATTCTGGAAGTGGAAGGCTGAAGTGCACTGTCAGTGGTGAATCGCTAAAAAGAGACATAGATTAAAAATAAACTTATAATTGTAATAAAACACAATAACCATTTATTTGAGGAGAACAGCATTACTGATTTATTGCACATGCATGTGATTAAAACAATAAGGCAATGCTATCACTGCATGCACATAACTTTTTTCCTTATAATACATACCAATGAAATACCAAATTGAGGCAATCATAAAAAAGCACCAAGCCATGTAAATGTAAATATGGACCTTTAGTCCCTACAGATATTTATTTTGGAACAATTCAGTTTTAATTTAGATTCTAAATATTTATTTTAAATGTAAAGTTTGCTGTTAATTTAATATTTTTTTCTGATGAATCGAATGACAATTAATTATGCTATGAAATTTACAATAAAACTATAATGTTATTTTCTAAATGTTTTTTTTAAACTATAATGTTATTTTCTAAATGTTTTTTTAACAGACCTACCTATACCTAATTTTTTTTAAAAAGCATAAGATGTTAAGTGTTATAAGAAGTACATGCATCATGGATAAATGAAAAAAAAAGAATATAAAGCAGTTATTAATACCCCTGCTATGATTTTATTTATATTTATTTTTTATTCATTTATTTTTTTTTCATTTTACTTGCACCAAAGAGCTTAATGATAGAAAGAGGGGGAACTTGGTACAGAACCGCGAGACGAAAGGTACGAGTTATGCTCCCTTGTCGACATGCTGAAAATGGCTCGTGGCAGAAAGTCAAAAGGCGACCGAGTGAAACAGGGCGGTGACTTTTGCACAGCCATCAATTGCCATAATGCCAGATACAAGAAAAGTTGTGTTGGCAAGTCCTTTTTCAAATTTCCAAGAGACAAAGAAAGGTAAATTGCAATTGAAAAACTTCATTTTTTTGTGTTTATGTAGGCCTAAACTAAGACCGCTGCAGTGTTGTTAGTGTTGAAACAATCGGAGAGCGGCTTGAATGATTCATGTTATACCTATGTGTTTGTGGCTTATAACGAGTTGGATAATAACATAACAATAGAAAGATCAGAAGAACTTCTATCAGAACGGCTGTTTTATAATAAGCATATCATAGTCGCCCAAAAAACTGTTCTACATAAGAATTGGCTAGAAAATGGTGTGTTTTGTATTGGTCATTTGATTGATGAAAACGGTAAATTTTTGTCGTACAATGATTTTGTACAAAAATACCAAATTCGCACTGATTTTCTTACGTTTACAGGATGTGTGCAAGCTGTCAAAAAGTATGTACATTTGTGTAACATTGACATTCTCAATGACAGGTTTTTTGAACTTAGTAAAACTTGGAAAACAATTATGTCAGTTTCCAAGGGAGCACGAGTATCTTACAATATCCTAATGAGTAATAAAGCAAAGCCTAATTGTTGTATAAAGTGGCAAGAAAAATATGACGTAGACATGCAATGGAAACACATATTTAAGAAAATTCAACATATTCGTAATGTCAAACTAAAGTGGTTTCAACTTCGCATTGTGCATAGAATTATTGCCACAAATATCACTCTGTCGAGTATGGGTGTTGCTATGAATAACTTGTGCTCCTTTTGTGAACTGCACCGTGAAAACATACAGCATTTGTTTTGGAACTGTATGTATGTTCGTAATTTTTGGACTCAACTAGAGACGCTGTTAAACGACAAATGTTTAGTCGCTGTAAATTTGCAACTTAATGAACATATTGTACTGTTTGGTGTTAGCGATAACTTTAGACCAGATAATATTTTTGATTTTATCATTCTTACAGCAAAATTTTTTATATATCGATGTAAGTTTGACAAAGTAATGCCGATATTGTCGAATTTTATTACATATTTGAAATCTCAATATGAAGTAGAAAAATATTCTTCATATATATTAATGACAAATAACAAGTTTTCTAGGGAGTGGCATCCTTATCAACCAATCTTATCACAAGATATTTAAGTTGAAAAAGGTTACTGCTTTACTATATTTCCTTACTTTAGTGCTGTCGCACTGTAGCACTCACTACAGCTCGGCGCAAGCTCAAAAGAATGGCAAAAGTCTTCAGGTTGACCCTTCACTACCAAAATAATTGCCCCCTCCCACCTTTTCCCCCCTTCCCCTCTCTCTCTCTCTCCCTCTCTCTTTCTCTTTCTTTCTCTCTTGTCTCTGCCCCTTACTTATCTTTCCCTGCCTTTCTCCTATATGTTTTATTGAGATTTGTTGTAATGTTTGTATGCGTATACATAAATATAAAAAATGCCAATGTTTAAAGAAATATATATCTTGTGGCACAATGTATTGCAATTGGTAATTGTTTCACATGTTTACGTGTAATGAAAATTATGCTTTTTGGCATTAAAAACAAGTGAAAAAAAAATGTTATACCTATGTGCTAAATCCAAAACAGTTTGCTTGCTGACAGTTTATGTTCAACAGGTCGCTCACTGTTTACGTTATTGCTAGGTTGTTTGACTATAATTATTTGTGCTTATATTTCAAAAGTAGATGTCAGATTGGCAGTTTGGCTTCGTCAAACTGCTTATGTTAACAAGTTAAATTAGACTAAGTCTGTTTTCTCCTCGTGATCAAATACTGTGCAAGATAACCCCTTACCTAGGCACAAAATGGTCCTTGATCTGTTGTAATCCCTTTTCGTTTGAGTGTAAACGGGAAAAAAACTGTAATGTAGAAACTCAGTCCTTGTTCTGATCTGTGAATTTCTGCGCATTAGATCTATATTGCGTGGAATGTTGTGGTCTAGGTTCTGATTGTTCTGTCTGATTAATTAATTATTTTCCATGCAGTGAATGATGTTATTAAGCCAGTGATGTGGGAGGTGAGAGGGTTGGGGGGGGGGGGGGGTAGGGGAACACCTGATATAAATTAAATTCACACTATTAGTGAAACATTTTGTTATTATGCTTTATTGTGATTAATTGATTGAATGACACAGCTCTCTTCCCCCAACCCCTCCTCTCTCTCTCTCTCTCTCTCTCTCTCTCTCACGATTACGGATTTACACAGATTCATATAAATGAAACAGTCTGTCATTGATATTTTAATTTTAAAATGTTGATTAAAAAATAATAAATTCCAGGGCAGAAAACGAATCTATGACATACACACATAAGCAGCATAAAAGCACCTAATAAATGTCAATAAGTAAAATAAAAGAAAAAGACAGCAGTAGCGGAATGTTAATAATAATGATGGTTAAAAGTTTGGTTTTTGCAAACGTTGCCATAAAAATGTTCTTTTGCAATGGCATAGGCTCAAAAAGTTACCACGCACAGATCATTCATATAGCAGATGATGAAATATAGCCAGCCCGAGCAAAGGGAAATAATCCTTGGGAGCGTCTCGCATTTTTGTATATGACATAATGGAAGTTCCTCCTCTTTCCGTAATAAGCTCTTTGCTTGCACCCCGTTTTGTTTTTCAGTTGCCTCTCCTCCTCTCTTTTTCTTTATTATCTATATATCTCTTTTATCTCTCTCCCTCTGTATTATTAAATTTTAAAAAAAAAGTATCCCCAGCGGGATTCGAACCCGGGTTGCCTTACTGAAGGTCAAACACCTTATCCATTGATCCACGGGTTGCTATAATTATCAAGCCTTATTTTAGGTCCCATATCGTAAAACATGTTGAACCTTCGACTTTATTAGTGTTATAAACTTGAAACTGCATTAAACAACAATATAACGAACGCCGATCGATTAAAAGCGATTTGGAATAAAATACGAAATCCTTGGTAGAAATGGTATCCGGAAATGATGGCGGGGCGAAGGACCAAAATGATTGGTTGGTCTATTCTAAAAATACTGTCTCACACATGTGTTTTGCAGTGTTTTCGAAGCAGTAAAATGCAAACTAAAGCCGTTTTGCGATCAAAAATAATGTTAAGTTTCGTTGTATCGGCAGCGCGTGATCGAGCGGCGAATGGCAAAACTCGCGTGGAAGCAATTATACGGACAGTTCAGCTGTAATCTGCACAAATTCGAGCAAAGTGAAGCTTAAATCGAGCTTCACAACAAAGCCGCTGGTTGGCTAAAACGGCCCCTCGTGATCTAAAACGGCTTGTCGATTAATATATTAGAAGTCCTAAAGGCAGAACATAATGTAGAAGATGTTTTGGGGATTTATTAGGTTTTGTCAGATAACGGCAGAATTATTATTTTCTTTAATGTTAATGGGCTCTATGCACAAAGGCGTGGCGGTCACGTGCTGCGGGAATAACACAGCGTGCTCGAGTTGGAAAATGTTGAAGTACTGCACTGCGTTTGGATGCTCTAACTCCGACGTAAAATCTTTTTGGAAAGAAAAGAACATTTCCTTTCATCGATTTCCACTGAAAGATAAAATATTGAGAACTCTAAACTGAATGTCAGTGACAAATCGCTCTTTAAAAAAAGCCTGTCCCCATCATAATAATTTGTCTGTAATCATTATTGCACGAATGTGCTATGTTCAAAACCACACAATATCCCAAAATGTCGGTAAAGTTAAAATTTTTAAGCAGCATTGGAGTACACGCGAGCGAGCTAAAAGAAGCCATGACCGCTTTGTTATTCCCGCGCCACGTGACCGCGCGTTGACTTGTGCATAGAGCCCATTACGTATCTAATAAGTCGATGGATTTTGCAGCCCGATTTGATGAGTTGATAGACATTGCAATTATTTAGAAAAAGTTCATATTTGTATTCATTCCGGGATTTTCTGTTTCGATGTGGTAGTGTGAAATCCGGTGTACGGGTTAATTCCCAAGCACCACCTCGGAACATTCCTATTAGTATTAATGTACTCCAACTAAAGTGAAAATCGCACGCAATAAACACCAAACACTGCGTGCAAAGATTAATGACGTAAAATCTGTTATTGCGTCAATAATGGCGGACGTCGTGGAGAAAACAAAGAAGCGAGTTAAATTCGTATGACATCATGCCTAATACTATACGTCATTATTTCGCGTTTGTGTCACACTGATGGCAGAACAGTAAGGCCAACAACTGTAGCAACTTAAAACTGTCCACCCTTTATTGTAGCAATGACACGTGTTTTTTCGGTGTATTTGTTGCTGAACATTTTTACAGGAATCAATTGGACAGATCCCTTCTCCACCTCAGCGGGTTGTGTGAAAGCAGATTTTATTATCCCTGATCCGCAGATAGCTATCGACGAGTCTGGTGACCTGAATTTTGGCGTCATTCTCGACATAACCCGGATACAAATTACGACGTTGAACAATGTGGCGGGGAGAGCCCAGTTGTCGCAAATAGCTAATTTCTACTTGCAGCGCGACAGTCTATTGAACAGAACGTCTGAAGACATGTTAAAGATTGAAAAGTTTGGTTTCATCGTTCTGGCCACGGATGAGCACAAAAACATTGCTATAAGCGAACCCTTGGCGTTTCTGCCCCAGACAAGTTTGTGTCGCGAAAAGAATTTCTGCAAAATGAAGAACGTTCGCAAACCAAAATATAACATAGCCCTATCGTTCCGCAACGTTGTGGGCGTGGTGAGTTCCCTGCTGGGCGATTACAAGGAGCTCTCATTGGCCATACTCAACGTGGGCGATATTGCCGAGGCCAGCTCGATTTCAAGCAAGGAATTGCAGGACAAGGTTAGGTTCCCTAACTTCCACAGCTTCTTGTCCAAACAAACCCGGATCGCCGAGATCCTGGACGCCGTGTTGAAAGAATTAAAGTGGACGTACATCTCTGTCGTCTACAACTACTTCCGGTATAACCGGATCTATCTCGCTCTAGAAAAGCGAGCGCTCAGAAGTAACTTGTGTATCGCTGCCTCCATCAAACTACTGAATGACGGAAACAATAATAAAGACATGGACATGGTCAGTACTCTCATCAAGTTCAACAAGCTCGGAGCAAAGGTTGTTGTGCTGCTTCTCACTTCGGATGAGGTCGCCAGAGTTTTCAAGGCCGTGTCTTCGAATACTAGCTTTTTCGGATCTTCAGTTGGGAACTTTTACTTTTTAGCTGCCACAACATCGAAAGAGGATTTAGAAACTCTGATTGACCACCCGTTCTTGAATGATACCGCCATTATTTCCCCTGTGTATTCAAGCACACAATACAACCCATTACAACAGTACGAAACCATGGCCGAGAATTTCACGTCGTGGTACGCTGGGCTGCGACCGATGGACGTACTATATGACAAATGGTTTAAAGAGTTGTGGACTCTTTACCATTGTGATAATGATGGGATTAACTGTAGCACCTATGATACACCGATAGGAGCGCACAACGCTTCCACTGACTTCGAATCCGCGACCAACATGCTGGCCGCCCTGAACATTATGGTCAATGCTGTGAGGCACGTCATAAAGACCAAATGTTCCAACGAGCCTCTGTCGTCCTTGGTGCACTGCGTCAAAGCGCCGCTTGCAGACGAGATCGAGGCTGAAATTGACATACTACAGTCCAGCAGTAAAATGATAGGGAGGACAATAAACCTGCATGCGCTTTTGCCTTTCAGACGTTTTGAGACAAAGCCAGTCCCTATCGCGGTGTACGACATCGTCACAAAATCAGTGCTCAACGTCAGTGAGGCGCACTTTAGTCCGTACATTAACGGTGTGCAGAAGTCCGTGTTGTCGCAGTGCGGCCAGAACTGCAAAACGCACGAAGCGCAATTTTACATTCGGTGCTGCTGGACCTGCGCTCCCTGTCGCCAGAACGAGATTGTTAAGAAGATCGACAATTCTTCCAAGTGTGAATCCTGTCCCCAGTTTTTATGGCCCAGCGAACACTCCAACTTCACTTCGTGCTATATAATCAAAGAGACGTACTCCTCGCTGACCGACTCGTCGTCCATCTTCCTCATCATGTTGTCCGCTTTCCTCAGCGCCATTATTGTGGGGGTGGGGTTGTTCTTTATTTGCCATAGCACAAGGCGCGTCATCAAGGCTACGTCATTGGACTTGTCGCTGACGATGCTGGTGGGCATGTTCCTCAGTCAGGTTAGCGTGGTAGTGGCATTGACGCCAGCATCCAACATTGTCTGCTTTGCCGTTGCCATATTGAACGAGATGTCGCTGGGTGTCCTGCACGCCGCTCTGATGACGCGATCCATTCTCATCTACCGCATTTTCAGTCGGCAGACCCACATGAAGTATTTCTTGGTATCACGCCGCTCGCGCCTTACCTTCACGTCCATCCTCGTCCTGATGGACATTGTCTTCTGTGTCCTGGAAGGGCCGCGTGTTCTGAAGATGCAGCCTGTCTCGAACGTCAAGTACGTGGAGGTGTACTGCGGTAAAGGTTGGGATAGCGTCTGGAGAAAAGCCGTAATATATTTTCACAATGTTCTGCGTTATGTAATCTTGATATTCTGGCTGACGTTGGCCTTCAAGACACGGAACGTCAATGCGAACTTCAATGAGTCCGGTTTCATTTTTATCTGCGTTTGCGCGGAATTCTTCATGAATTTCCTGTCCTATATATTCACCAAAACCGTCATCAGGGAGCTTGACAAATTGGTTCTGCGAAACAGTACCTCGGCCACGAGCCAGTTGTGTTACCTCGTCTTCCTCTTCTTCACCAAAATCTACGCCGTTATCTTTTACCAGAATGTCAAGCTGCGATTGAACAAGGTATCGACCAAGACATCGTTCAGCCTTATCATGTCCAGATCCTCAATCAGCACCCCGCATCGCAAGCTCAGCGTCATGCTCCCTAGCGGCACTCAGCAGCCCGACACCAAGGCCAGCTTTATGTCCATGGATACAAGTTCTCTTCATTCAGACGCCATTATTGAGTCCAAACTATCCTCTCATCCCAGGAAAAAGGTCTCCGTGTCTTTTGCGAACATTTCAAACACCGATCAAGGAAACTTCATGGTTCCTCCATGGAGCGACGCATCACAAAGGTCGACCATGCAGTATTTAGTGCCGACTTTGGCAGGCCACGTTGCAAGAAAGGAAAATACTGAAGTCGCCCATTCCATTCCCGCGTTCCTCCCTGCTCAAGGACAAGTAGCGGTTGACAATGTAAGTTCTATACCTTCCGTTATCAGTCCAGACAAGATTGGCAAAGTTAGTCCTCAAGGGTCCGACATCAGTTCACATTCGAGTTCCAAATTTCGTTCTGACGTATCCAACCTTAGTCCAAGCACGATTAGCAAAGTAAATGTAGATACGATTGACGATGTGGATACGACGGTGGTCCAGCAAGCTCGAGTCCATGGCCAGATCAGCCAACAAACGAGCGATGAAACATATCCGACCCTTCTATCTTCAGACAACGAAAGCCTGCGGCAAGGACAGCCTCCGTCAGACACCGTGTCTATCGCCACCAATCAGAGCACCGGCAAAACCTTTTCCTTTTTTCGAACACTCCCTTACATTGAATAAGGTTCTTGGTTTGGCTTGGACTTAAAGAAGAACTATGGAAGTACGCTAACATTGACACTGTGCCTGACACAGGCGCTTGTATCTGGACATGTGTGACGTATCTCCCTTCTGGTGCTATTAGTATATATATTTTATGTCTCAAAGTGAATAAAGCTAAAATTGCGGGTGATCGCAGTCTTCATATCTATATATTAACAAAATAGAAGATTTCCACTGAAAGAAGTCAACGCATTCATTTTAGCACTGATTCGCGCAAACATCCAAATAAATAAATATGCGCAGTCTATTTTCAATGTCGGTAAAATTGTCAAAAACAACAACAACCACAACAACAACTTTTTCACAATCACTGGACGGAAGCAGAATGATAAGATAGCAAAACTTACAGCGTGGCCGAGATAAACAAAGAGAAATTACTCCTCTTTCATTTAAACGCCAAAGAACTAATTTTACAACGTGCAGGATCTGATAGTTTCTAGGCACAACCTAGCTCTTTTAGGTCAAACAGACAGTGGCAAAACATTTCTTATGTGAGAAAGTGTACTTAGACGGTGAAATGGGCAAGAACGCTGCTGTTAGTGTTACTGCTTCAAATGGGATCGCGCAATTAAAGTTACCTAATGGCGAAACTTTGCATCCCTGGCAAGGCATAGTGTATGGGAGATTCTTTGAAGAAAAAAAAAGATAGATATTCAGTGTTTATAGGGTCCAGCGGATTGCCAAGAGCCGAATCAGTACCACACAAAACTAAGCAAAACCAGAATGAACTGCTAATATTTAAATATGATAAAAGATGTAACTAAAACCAGTCTTACTAATACAATTTAACCAAGAATGTAAACAAGACGATATAATCTATATGCGAGAAAACAAACCAACATATTATAAAAATTGAAACAGGTGTTTACTATTGCATACTTCAAAAATCTCATTAACAGGTATCGAACCAAAATATATTTCTCTTTCACCAGCCAGATCAGTACATTCAGACATAAAATGGCGGACGGAAAAGGATTTGTTACATGCAAAGCACTGTCGTGGTTCTTCTCCTTTTAAAAGGAAACTATGGGCGACCTAAGTATGCCCAATATGAAGGCGAGCCAAAACAGTTTCTTTGCGGGTGAACGCAAATTTAGACAAAGAAGCCGACAAATCTGGAAGAATTTGAAATCATTTGTTATTGATTTGATTAGACCATTCGGTCTGCCAGAGCCTTTTACAATAAGAGACAATCATACAACACAGGTCAGTGTATAGAACACACTGGAAAATCTCTGAAGGGAAATCTAGATGCAGAGCTTCTTTAGCCACTTTGTCCACTGCAATATTGCCGCGGATGTCCATGTGACTAGGTACACACATAAAAACTATCTTTTTACCCTCAAAAACAAGTTGTTTGTGGAGGTCATGGATCTCTGCAAGAAAAGGGTGAGATATATTTTTCGTGGAAAGAGCCTGAAGTGCTGACAGTGAATCAGACATGATTAAAAAGGAGGATATTTTGGATTGATAAACCTGTTTCAGAGCTAAATGAATGGCCTTGAGCTCAGCTGTATAAACAGAACAAAAAGCAGGTATACGTTGTAGCAAAGGCTGATCGGGGTCTCTCCCAGAGACCGACGCAGCAGCAACTGAGTCTCCTTTCTTCGACCCGTCCGTAAAAATTGTTTCCTATCCCTTATACAATGAATATTGTTTTAGATAAAGTTGCTTGGGAAGTTTCGGTCTTTTTGGATGTCAGATTGAAGTTGATAATGGGATTGATAAGGTTCCAAGGTGGAAGCACAGTTTGCAATTGGTCATCATTAACAAAAGGAGGAACTTCTGTCGGTTTTTTTGGAGTATTTAAGCGTAAATAACGGGTTAAGAACACAATCATGAGTGTGATTTTTTTTAGTTTGCTTTAAGTTTGAGAAAATAGTTCATGGCGAGCTGAAGCTTCCGGATCTCCAAAAGAGGTTCGCCAGCATCAACGTAGAGACTTTCCTTTGGTGAAGTGCGAAACGCCCCCAGACAGATCCGAAGGCCTTGATGATGGATTGAATACAAGGCTTTCAAATAGGCTTTCCTAGCGAAACCATATACGATGCTACCATAATCCAATTTAGAGCATACATTACATGGTTATTGCTTTAGGTCCAGCGGACTCTTCCGAGCCAAATCAGGACCAATTTAGAGCATACGAGAGAACGATAGAGGAGCAGTTTGTTTGCCTGCTCCCCAATCTGTGTGGCTCATTTTTTTAAACATTAAGACTTTTCTGGGAGCTTCCCCCCAGGTATTTAATATGCGGCAGAAAAGTAAATTTGCTGTCAAAAATAATACCCAAAAATTTTACTTGTTTAGATTTTTGATGGGTTGGACATAAACATGGAGAGAAGGGTTACAAACCTGGTTCTGTTTGAAATGAAAATGAATGCATTCGGTTTTAGAAAGCGACAACTGGAAGCCGTTTTCTTCTACCCACCCCTGAATTTTGTCTATGCAAAAACTGAAGTTGACGTTCCACCCCTGCTAAAGTTTTACCCTTAGCCGAGATGGAGGCCGCCTCGGTGGTACGTTCCAAACCAGACTTTTTGTGCAACAAATTAATAACAACCGGCGTACGGATCGTTGATGAAATCAGTTTGATCAGCGCCAAGATATTTGATCAGGTTCTGATTTTCAAATGTTATGATTGTCATTGATTGTGCTAATCCACAAGTATATCAACTAACAAGTTAGTATCTCCCTTCTAAGTCTCTGTCGACGTGCGCGTACAACCGGTTGCTTCCCTTTACATGCTTTGCGCTCCATAGAGCGTCGTCGGCCTAAAATAATTAGTTGATATACTTGTGGCTAATCACATTTACATTTTCCCCCAGTGTAAATTACAACAGTGAAAGATACCTTTATTAGTTAATATTGATGACCCTTGCCCGATGTAGGAATGTTACATATTATTTATACTGAAGAAGAAGAATAAGGTAAATCTACATGTAATTAGAGAATGGAATCCTATCCTATCCTATCCCGTTACTCTGAGGTCGTTGGGGCACCACAGATGATCGTTTAACAAGCATACTCCATCTTTCTCTGTCCTCAGCAACCCTGATGGCTTCGCTCAGTGTCAAGCCAGTCCATTCTCGAATGTTGTCCTCCCACCTCTTTTTCGGTCTCCCTCTTCTTCTACCTCCTTGGACTGTGCCTTGCAGGATGATCTTTGCAAGACCTGATGATCTGGTGACGTGGCCATACCATCGGAGTTTCCGTTTCCGATGGTATGGCTACGTCACCAGAGAATGAAAGGTCACAAGAAAGTTTGAAGTATTGTATGAAAATGAGTATCTATTTCTTGCATAATTTATGTGTGAGATTGTTGTTTTGTTGTTGTTATTGTTTCTATTTGTTTGTTTTTTGCTTCTTTTTTTTCGGGGGGGGGGGGGGAGGGGTTGGGGTAAGGGAGGGGGCAAGGGTGTGGTTGAAGGGAAATCAAACACTTTTCTTCTTCTTTGACTTTAGTAGGCTATATTTTGTGTGTGTTTATCATTATGCATTTAAATGTGTGTGTACTATTATTAATGCTATTAATTTGTTTTTAAATTTTATGTAGAAAGGGTCCTGACATTCCAGGTTCCTATGACGATGTTATTTCTGGTGCGGGTCTTGCTAAGTTGTCCATCAGTAGCACACTTATCACCTCCGTCCTGGTGGCCAACGGAAGGCGCAGTCCTTGGTGACACGGGCGACGACCGATCCGGTATGGAGTAAATTTTTTTAATTCATCATGCAGTGTGTCTTGGGCAAGAAAGACCTGGCAGGGCCCAATCCTCTCTAGGCTGTCGGCCACAGGAATGGAAAAGTGCAGAGAAGACCAAAATGATGACCAACAACACCAATGGCATCAACACTGACATCAAAGTCCAAGGCCAATCCCTCAACACAGTGCATAGCTTCAAATATTTAGAAGCCATTGTATCAGACAGGCCATTTATACAACTTTTATACATACAATTTTACTTTGGCAAAGTATCTACTTCTAATAATGATTTTGGAAAGGGCTTTGTATGAATGGAGCAATAAAATATTGAACAGAGACACAACAAATATTATGTGGACCATTTATTCAATGCTTTATTGACTCACAGGTGTGCACTCACAGCTAAGCATGTTAGATCATTCGTATCTGTATTGTGCTTCACCATTTTATAAACACGTTTTGCGCTGTAACTAAAAATGGGTCGGTCCGATTTTGAGAATCTTTTGTTTGCAGATACTTCAGATAGTGGCCTCTCTCCAACACTCAACTAGAGCGCATCATGTCAGATAAACTTGCAGATCACGAAGGCAAAGTCAACATAGGGGGTAGAGCAATCTCCAACCTCGGTTTTGCGGATGACATTGATGGATTGGTTGGAGAGGAACGAGAATTTGAACAGCTGGTACAGAGCCTTGACATCACCTCCAGAGCCTATGGAATGGAAATAAATGCAGAGAAGATCAAAATGATGACCAACAACACCAATGGCATCAACATGAACATCAAAGTCCAAGGCTAATTCCTCAACACAGTGCATAGCTTCAAATATTTAGGAGCCATTGTATCAGACAATAGGTCCCGACAGGAAGTACTCTCCAGGATCGCAAAAACAACCGCGGCCCTGACAAGGTTGAAGCCCATTTGGAAGGACAGGACCCTCAGTCTACATTCCAATGTAAGGCTGCTGCGCTACCTTGTCATCTCCATTTTCCTATACACTTGCGAAACATGGGCCTTCACAGCAAATCTGCAACGAAGAATACAAAGCATGGAGATGAGGTGCCACAGAAGACTTCTGGGCATTTCCTATACCCAGCACATTACCAACAACGAAGTCCAACAGACCATCACACACGTCACGATGACATGCTCACAGTGGTGAAGAAACGGAAATTTCGATGGCATAGCCATGTCACCAGAGCATCAGGCCTTGCAAAGACCATTCTGCAAGGCACGAAGCAAGGAGGCAGAAGAAGAGCTAGACAGAAAAAGAGGTGGGAGGACAACATTCGAGAATGGCCTGGCTTGACACTGAGCGAAGCCATGAGGGTTGCTGAGGACAGAGAAAGATGGAGTACGCTGGTTAAACGATCATCTATGGTGCCCCAACGACCTTCGAGTTGCGGGATAGCACAGTATAGTTTATGGATTAGAATGTCCTTTGGCTTAGTTTCTGCCCCTGCAACGTTTGCACGCATGATGCGACTGTTGAAGCTTGACGAAGTGTCGTCGTCCATCAATTTTTTTGATGACATTCTGACAAGTAGCACTACTTGGAACGAACATCTCACACATGTGCGAGGTGTGCTTTCAAAGTTGCATGCTGCGGGTCTTACCACTAGACCGTTCAACATCTTCGCAAGTTTTCCGGAACTTGAATTTTTAGGCCACATTGTAGATCTTGGTACTTTGAAACCTGAGAGTTCAAAATTGCGCAAGATGTTGGATATAACTATTCCCAAAAGCAAACTTCAATTTCGTTGGATTCTCGGACTCGTCAGCTATTACAGACGCTATGTGCCGAATTTTGCGACAGTAGTCAAACCCCTCACAGACCTCGTCTGCTCGGGTTCGCACAGACAGATACAATGGAATGATGATTGCGAGGTTGTTTTTCGAGCTGACTGTCCAACAGATTTTGTCAAGTTCGCCGGTGCTCGTCTTGCCAGACGTATCGTAACGCGTTCCTTTGTGGTTCGTACTGACGCGAGTGCTTTCGGAATAGGCGCGGTGTTGCTTCAAGATCATGATGGTGACCCTGTCACATTCGTCAGTCGCAAACTGCTGGATAGGGAAACACGATACAGTACCATTGAGAGAGAATGCTTGGCCATCATTTGGGCCCTCACAAAGCTTTCAAAGTATTTGTGGGGAAAGTCGTTCATTCTTCAGATTGATCATCGGCCATTGTCTTACTTGCATTCGGTTCAGTTCAAAAGTGCTCGAATCCCACGCTGAGCGTTGGCACTCCAAGAGTTTCAGTTTGAAATTGAAGCCTTGCCTGGTACTGCCGATGGTTTTGCAGATATGCTGTCAATATCAAATGTTGATCAGTGTTGATCATAGAGTCTGTGGTAAATGAACATGCTGTGTATATATTTCTGCTGTTGTATAGTTAATGCTGAAAATCATTTGGACTGCTGTATAATGGTCTTTAATGTACTTTATTGGTTTTTGATTTTGCTGTATCACGGTAACATGCTTGGACTTGTACTGTACATTTTCAGATCTAATACGCTTCGTGTGAATGCGTAATGCAGTATGTTTATATTTAAGATTATTAATAACGACCTTTTTCTTCGTTATTGTTTATTTGTACAGTTTTAGGTGGATACAATTCCCCCTTTGGGGTGCCGGGGTTTTTAGTATAAATAGTATCCCCACTTTCTGGAAATTTAGTGCTTTAAATTCCCACTGTCGCTGTCTTTCTCATTTGCTCTTTCTCATTCCTGCTCTGTTCTATCAATCTGCTATACTATCGTCTTCTTCGCTAGACCAGTCTCCTACCCTTTTTCTTGAAAACTCTTCCGGGACAAGACTCCTTGTTTGTGTATGAGGTCTGTTGGATCAGCTTGGGAATATTGGACGCTTTCTGCTAGGTGGTCACTAGGGCTTCCTATGATGTTATTATTTAGCAATGTAGGCATTTTATATGTATGTGTTTTGTTGATAATTTATAATGATGTTTGTATTCTATTTTGTTTTTGTAAACGGGGGTTCGATAAGTTGGGGTGAAGCCTCAGCCGTCCCCTGCGTGGGATGTCTTTATTGTAAAGTGACTGGCTGGTGGAGAGCTTTCGGTTTTACCACTAGGGTTGTTTCAGCAGATCTTTTATGCGGATCGGGGGTTGTCCGGTCCTGATTTGGCTCGGAAGAGTCCGCTGGACCTAAAGCAATAATAATGTAATGTAATGTAAGGTGGATAAAAACTGTAGTAATTTTTTTATTTCTGATAAAATTCAGAAAACTCGAGTGTGTTCTTTTTGCAGGAAAGGGGGTGGGGGTTTTTTATAGTATTTGGGTCCGATGACTTTATATTATTGTAGTCTCTTTCCTTTGAGAAGATATTGGTATAATTTTTTTTAATGAGAACTACATTCTGATTGGTAGAGCTGGTCACATGACAGTTCACCAGTGTACATTCAAAATTATATTCATTCTTTTCTTGACTATACTAATATTCTGACTTCTCGCAGCTGTGTCTGCAGGCATATATTGGTTATCATTTGAAATTTTGTATTATTACAACTGTAATAGTATTTTTCAAATAATTCTATTGTATTTTGTTATTTAATAAAATTAATATTAATGTGAAGGATGGAGTAGGGAGGAGATGTACATGGTGGTTCATTGTAATTTTTGAATAACGAATTGAATTCGGATCATTTTTTGATTTTAAGTGGAAACTTCAATTGCAGTGTATTGCATTACATGTATTTGTATGAATGAAATTAATTGGTGTCGTGGCGTAATAATATGTTGTGAACTGTGTTCGTCATGGGTGGAATTTGAATTGTATTTCTACAATGGTCCCGTTACAGAGACGAGAGAGTTATATGTAGTAGTCCCAAGAAATTTACCTATTAAGAAACTTAGTTGTAGTAAACTCCTTTGTATGCAGAAGTTCACTGCTGGGTGCCTCGAGAAGGAAGAAGAAGAATAAAGAAGAGAGAAGCAGACGAAGAAGAATAAAGAAGCGAGAAGAAGAAGAAGAAGAAGAAGAAGAAGAAGAAGAAGAAGAAGAAGAAGAAGAAGAAGCAGTAGCAGCAGCAGCAGAAAAGAAGCAACGAAGAAAGATAAAGAAGAGAGACGAAGAAGAGGAAGCTGCAGCAACAGCAGCAGCAAAGGAGAGAAGCAGCCGAAGAAGATGGAAAGGAAGAAGAAAGACTAAGACGAAGAAGGAGACGGAGAAAGCGAGAGGAGAGGAAGAAGATACAACATAGAAGGATAAGAAGACGGAGGAAGGGAGGACGACGAGGTGCTGTAGGCAGAGGACATATGCAGGCAATCGAACATAATCGCAGTGAGATTATTGGCAAATTTCTTTCCTCTCTCTGGCGACGGTGACTGGGATTGGTGTGTTATTTTTTGAGTGATGTGTATTATTATTCTATCAACGGATTAATTCTACGAAAGTACGTGAGTAGAAGTAATTGTATTTAAATTCTTGTTGATTTTTTTTAACTTGTGCTAATTCTTGTTGATCCATGTTTATGGTTTAATAGAGGGTGTGACAACGTAGTTTATTGTTACGAGTTAGCGAAGGCCGTGAGATGGGAGAACACGCAGATTATCCACGCACGCATACATGCAGTTCATGAAATACTCCTTTCGTTACAATATGATAGACTAAACGGTCACTTTTTATGGGATTGTTAAAATAAATCACATATCAAACCAACCCGAAATTCTCAAAATTATTTAAGTGAAAATGAGGTTACACGAGTTATGCCCCAGCTTAACATTAATATTTATGGAAAGTACTTATAAAATATAAAACAAACCACACGCAAAGAAAGTTATTACGTTAATCTTTCGACAAGATACAAGATTGTAGGAGACGTTGTGGAAAAGCACAAAACCCCGTCCTTCCAAAATGACTTAGACCCAAAAAGCTTCGTCATTTTCGCAAAATCGCTAGTACTTTACTCAGCCCGCTTGGGTTGCGGAAGAAGGCAATGAAAAACAACGATGAATTTGGGCAGAAGTGTAGAAACATGGTTTGTTTTTATTGTGGCGTAACGGGTCCGGAAATAACTATCTCACAACTAGAAAATGCACTTCCAATATAAATAGATTATAGCCTGCAAAAATACCCTTTCTGACATCGAACTGAACCGCCTGACGATCATTTCGGAGACTCCCTCTGTCTCTCTCTCTGTCTCTCTCTCTGTCTCTCTCTCTCTCTCTCTCTCTCTCTCTCTCTCTCTCTCTCTCTCTCTCTCTCTCTCTCTCTCTCTCTCTCATGTAGTTTTCCTGAATTTTAGTCTTAACAAATAATGCCGTGTAGGGTTTTATACGAGCGTTAGAAAAGGTAACAGTTCCTGTTCCGAGCGCAAGTATGGCGTCACTTTTGCATACCTTTAAGACTCACATGCATAGCAATGTGGGTCTGTGAGTACTCTCCCTCCCCACCCCCCACCACTTCTTTACCCCCCCCCCTCCCACCGTCCAAGAAAAGTCAGTTTTTCATAAATCTGCGGGAAATGAGTATCTATCTATCTATCTATCTATCTATCTATCTATCTATCTATCTATCTATCTATCTATCTATCTATCTATCTATCTATCTATCTGTCTGTCTGTCTGTCTGTCTGTCTGTCTGTCTGTCTGTCTGTCTGTCTGTCTGTCTGTCTGTCTGTCTGTCTGTCTGTCTGTCTGTCTGTCTATCTATCTATCTATCTATCTATCTATCTATCTATCTATCTATCTATCTATCTATCTACACACACACATATGTTGAAAAGTTATAATATTTTGTTGTAATCTTATTTTTTTCCATGGGGCAACACTCGTTGTAAACGTTAAAAACATATGTTGGGGGTGTGTGGTCAAAGTATGTCACATTAGCGTTACGTATGGAATAATTTTGTGGATTTTGCAGCCAGATTTTTGGTTGAGTTGATAGCCATTGCAATTCTTTAGGAAATGTTCCGGGACTCTGGCAGCGAAAAAATCCGGTGTACGAACTTTGACAAAAACCGACACCCTACCCCACCCCTCAATCCCTCTACATTCCTATTATTGTATTCCATCTATAGTGAAAACCACGCAGTAGACAAAAACGCGCAATAAACTCCAAACTCTGGTTGCAAAGATTAATGACGTAATATCTGTTCTTTCGTCTGTTATTGCGTCAGTAATCCCAACAACAGCCAATCCCTCAACACAGTGCATAGCTTCAAATATTTAGGAGCCAATTTGTCAGACAATGGGTCCCGACAGGAAATCCTCTTCAGGACCGCAAAAACAACTGCTGCTCTGGCACGGTTGAAGCCCATTTGTAAAGACAAGAACATCAGTCTACATTCCAAGGTAAGGCTGCTGGGCTCCCTTGTCATCTCCATCTTCCTATACGCTTGCGAAACATGGACCCTCACAGCAGATCCAGGGGCGGATCAGTTAGTTTTTGGGGGTGGGTTTCCAAAATTCTATTAATGGGACTTACTCGGTAAATGTTAATGATGGCCAAGAAACGCTTCAGATCAAGAACCAACATTGGCAGGACACGCACTTTTCCAGGAGCAGACATCGGAAGTGACCACAATCTTGTGATGATGTCTTTCTGGCTTCACTTTAAGAGAGAGAACACAGCAAAGTGCACTAGACTGAAATTCGACCTGGACAAACTGCAAGACCCGAAGGTGGCAGAATTATTTCAGGCCACAATTGGAGGGAAATTTGCACCACTGCTCATTTTGGGAGCTGGTGAAGTAGATGTCAACACCACGACCACCACCTTCAACTTAGCTGTGACAGATGCCGCCACTGAGATCCTTGGAAAGCACCGGTCAAAGAAGAAGCTGTGGATCACACCTGAACTTTTGGACCTGTGTGATAAACGAAGAGAGATGAAAAAGAAAAAACACCTCACAGGGAGCTGATGCCTACCGAAAAATCAACAATAAAATCCGAAAAGGCATGCGCACAGCAAAGGAGAACTGGATAAAAGAGCAATGCCAGGAAATAGAGAACAGTCTGAACGAGAACAACAGCACGAAGGCCTACCAGACTGTGAAGCGGCTGACAAGTGTTAAACAGCCACTATGAGAGGCGAGATAAAGCAAACGCGCGCGCATTTGCGCTCGCAAATGCGCGCACCTCGCGCAAATGCGAGCGCACTTGCGAGCGCATTTGCGCGCGTAAATGCGAGCGCACTTGCGAGCATTTGCTATATTCCGCTCCATACACGTAAAAAGTATACCCGGAAAAGAATGTGTCTGGGAAAGAATTTGAGACGTGCACAAATTAAATATTTCTTGCATTTATTATTAATAATATTTCTAATAATTAGTGAAAACTAGCACTACTAAACTTAATATCATTCATGAAATAAACTTATCATAACATTAAGGACGATTAAGAACTACTTTTCTTACCGTGATTCAACATTCATAATGGCTACCATGATTCACCATTCATAATGGCTACCGAAGAGGAGCAGTTTCTTTTAGAAGTTCGCAGGAAAGTCACGCATTGTGCCAATTTATTACTGTCTGGGAATCAGTCAGCAGACGTTATAATACGGTGTGTCTTTAAAAGTCCAGGCCATGATACTCTATACTAGTAGGGTTCGTTAGGTCGGGTTAGCCTGCATTGGTGAACAGGCCTACTGATTTACTAAATCAGTAAATCATTTAGCGCTTTAAATATGCCGTTCATTCCGTAAAAATTATTCCTTTAAGGCTTTATTCAACAATAAAGGTGTTTATTGTTGAGTACAAATGAAGCATAACTAAGAGCTTGAACATCAAATTTCAAGTAGTGCTGTTAAACGATTAGCCTAGGCTTAGTAAGTAATTTAATAGTAGGCTATACAAAAAAATAATTTATTATTATCTTTTGGATCACATTTTTTTAACCTGGGATGGATTGCTTTGATTATATACTTTTATATTTTCTATTTTATTTCTTACACATTTTTTACTCTACTTTTCTAGGCCACATCTCTAGCATGTATTATCATATTCTATATATATTTACATATTAATTACTAATACTTTAATAATATTTGTAAATAAAAGCTATCTTTAAACATATTGAGACAGTTATTTAAATTGTTTTCTACGTAAATATTTAACATCAAACTAATGCGGATAAATACAAAATATCTAGGTCGGAGATCTACAAAAAAACATGTGTTCATTTTCAGTTCCTTTCCGTTGACAGTTTTCACCAAAACCCTCATAGCAACGGGCGTAGCAACCGCGCGCGCAAATGCGAGCGCACTTGCGCACGCAAATGCGCGCGCGTTTGCTATCTCGCCTCCCATACCAAGGTCTCCACGATCCAAAGTAAGTCTGGCATATGCCTTACAGAAGAACAAGAAGTCTTGGACAGATGAACAGAGTACTGCTCTGACCTTTACAACCACAAACCAAACGGAGACCCATCAGTTCTAGCATGTCCAGAGAACAGAGAAGAAGAAGAAATCCTCCCAATTCTCCGAGAAGAAGTTGAGGCAGCGGTGCAATCGCTGAAGAAGCGGGAGTCAGCGGGAGTGGACAATATACCCGCGGAACTGATTCGAGCAGGAGTAGAAGCGATGATCGACGCACTCAACATTATCTGTAACAAGATCTGGCAGAGTGGGGAGTGGCCTACACCATGGACCCCAGTCGCTTGCCATCACTCTTCCCCAAAAAAAGGTAACCTTCAGTAATGTGAAAATTACCGCACCAACAGCCTCATCAGCCATCCAGCAGCAAAGCCCTCCTGAAAATAATACTCAACAGGTTGAACCCCAAGCTGAACAAATCATAGCCGAAGAGCAAGCAGGATTTAGGGCAGGGCGAAGTACCACTGAACAGATTTTCAACCTCAGAAAAATCTGTGAGAAATACCTACAGCACCAACAACATCTATATCATGTGTAGGCCCTACGTAGACTTCAAAAAGGCGTTTGACGGAGTATGGCATGCAGCTCTGTGGGCAATCATGAGAGTGTACAACATCAGCCCTAAAATTATTGAAGTCATTAAAAGCCTGTATGACAAGGCTACCAGTGCAGTCCTCCACAACAGCGCCATCGGAAACTGGTTCAGAAAAACAATCAGTGTGCGTCAGGGATGCCTACTCTCTCCAACACTCTTCAACATCTTCCTAGAGCGCATCATGTCAGACGCCCTTGCAGACCGCGAAGGCACAGTCAGCATAGGGGCAGAGCAATCTCCAACCTTCCTTTTGCGGATTACATTGATGGATTGGCTGGAGAGGAACAAGAACTTGAACAGCTGGTACAGAGGCTTGACACCACCTTCAGAGCCTATGGAATGGAAATAAGTGCAGAGAAGACCAAAATAATGACCAACAACACCCATGGCATCAACACGGACATCAAAGTCCAAGGCCAATCCCTCAACACAGTGCATAGCTTCAAATATTTAGGAGCCATTGCATCACACAATGGGTCCAGACAGGAAGTCCTCTCCAGGATCGCACAAACAACTGTTGCCCTGGCGAGGTTGAAGCCAATTTGGAAAGACAGGACCATCAGTCTACATTCCAAGGTAAGGCTGCTGCGCTCCCTTGTCATCTCCATATTCCTATATGCTTGCGAAGCATGGACCCTCACAGCAGATCTCCAACGAAGAATACAAAGCATGGAGATGAGGTGCTGCAGAAGACTTCTGGGCATTTCCTATACCCATCACATCAGCAACGACGAAGTCCGACAGACCATCACCCAAGCCATTGGACAACAGGATGACCTGCTCACAGTCGTGAAAAAACGTAAACTCCGATGGTATTGCCCCGTCACCAGATCATCAGGTCTTGCTGAGACCATCCTGCAAGGCACAGTGCAAGGAGGTAGAAGAAGAGGGATACCGAAAAAGAGGTGGGAGGACAACATTCGAGAATGGACTGGTTTGACCCTGAGCGCAACAATCAGGGTTGCTGAGGACAAGGAAAGATGGAGTACGCTGGTTAAACGATCATCTGTGATGCCCCTACGACCTCCGAGTTATGGGATAGGACAGGATAGGATAGGATAGGATATGTTATTTACTTGTAAGATTAAATTATCAAAATAATAAGTACCTCCTTTGCTCTCAAAATATATACTGAGCTTTGCCACACTTTTCGAATCGGAGGGCTTCAACGACGGCGATCGCGGCATTTTAAAGCGCTGGCGCGAGTCGGAATAAGCAAGCAATTATATTTATGTTTATTTATTTATTTATTTATTTTTTTGTTTAAGGGAGGGGGTGGTGGGGGGGGATCGCCGCGAATGGAAGAAATACAGAAAGAAAACGATATTCCTAATGGATAATATAATGGATTACGACAGGAGTGCCCAATACGTCGATCGCGATAGACCGGTCCATCGTGAAGGCAGGCAGTGTGACTGTGTAGATGCGTCGCAGTAAAAACAAAAATTGAAGTCAGCCTATTATATGTTTTGCATTTTGGTGGTAGGTAGATTATTTTGGCTTGGTCATTTTAAAAGTAGCTTGCATGCTGAAAATGTCATAGTCTAGTGTGGGCAACCCTGGCTTACGTTGACGTTTTAGCAAAAAGACAAATAGTCCGCCCCTGAGATCTACAACGAAGAATACAAAGCATGGAGATGCGGTACTACAGAAGACTTCTGGGCATTTCCTTTACCCAGCACGTCACCAACGACGAAGTCCGACAGATCATCACACAAGCCATTGGACAACACGATGACCTGCTCACAGTGGTGAAGAAACGGAAACTCCTATGGTATGGCCACGTCACCAGAGCATCAGGCCTTGCAAAGACCATTCTGCAAGGCACAGTGCGAAGAGGTAGAAGAAGAGGGAGACCCCAAAAGAGGTGGGAGGACAACATTCGAGAATGGACTGGCTTGACACTGAGCGAAGCCATCAGGGTTGCTGAGGACAGAGAAAGATGGAGTATGCTGGTTAAACGAACATCTGTGGTGCCCCAACGACCTCAGAGTTACCGGATAGGATAGGAAAGGATAGGCGTCAGTAATGGCGGCCGTCGTGGAGAAAACAAAGAAGCAAGTTCCTATGACGTCATTTCTAGTATTATACGTCATTTTTTCGCGTTTGTTTCACATTGATGGCAGAACAGAAAGGCTAACAACTGAAGCAAAGTGACACTTTCTACCCTTTACTGTGGCAATGACACATGTTTTTTCGGAGTATTTGTGGCTGAACATTTTTGCAGGAATCCACTGGACAAGCCCATTCTCCACATCAGTGGTTTGTGTGAAAGCAGATTTCATGATCCATGATCCGCAGATATCTATCGACGAATCTCGTGACCTGAATTTTGGCATATTTTTCGACATAACCCGTATTGAAAGAGCGACGTTGAACAGTGTGGCGGGGAGAGCCCAGTTGTCGCAAATCGCAAACTTCTACTTGCAACACGACAGTTCATTAAACAGAACGTCGGAAGAGATTTTAAAAAATGTGAAGTTTGGTTTCGTCGTTCTGGGCACGAAGGGGAACCATGGCTCTGCTGTAAGCGAAGCCTTGGCGTTTCTGCCCCAGACAACAATGTTGTGTCGTGAAAAGGGTTTCTGCAAAATGAAAAACGTTCGCAATTCGAAATATAACATAGCCCGATCGTTCCGCAACGTTGTGGGCATGGTGAGTTCCCTGCTGTGCGATTACACGGAGCTCTCAACGGCCATATTCAACGTGGACGACATCGCCGAGGCGAGCTCAATTTCAAACGACGAACTGCAGGACAAGGTTAGGTTCCCTAATTTCCACAGCTTCCTGTACGAAAAAAATCGGGTCGCCGAGATCCTGGACGCCGTGTTGAAAGAATTAAAGTGGACGTACATCTCTGTTGTCTACAACTACTTCCGATATAATCGTATATATTGGGATCTAAAGCAACGAGCGTTCATAAGTAACGTATGTATCGCTGTTTCCATCGAACTACTGCCGGACGGAAACAAGGATAAAGACATGGACATGGTCAGTACTCTCATCAAGTTCAACAAGCTCGGAGCAAGGGTTGTTGTGCTGCTTCTCAATTCAGATGAGGTCGACAGAGTTTTCAAGGCCGTGTCTTCGAATACTAGCTTTTTCGGATCTTCAGTTGGGAACTTTTATTGGCTTGCTGCCACCGTATCGAAAGAGGCAATAGCCACTCTGAGTGACCACCCGTTCTTCAATGATACGGCAATTATATCCCCTGTGTATTTAGGCACACACTTCAACCCATTAGGACAGTACGAAACCATGGCCAAAAACTTCGCGTCGTGGTACGCTGGGCTGCGACCGATGGACGTACTATATGACAAATGGTTTAAAGAGTTGTGGACTCTTTACCATTGTGATAATGAAAGAGTGAACTGTAGCACCTATGATACACCGATAGGAGCGCACAACGCTTCCACTGACTTCGAATCCGCGAGCAACATGCTGGCCGCCCTGAACATTATGGTCAATGCTGTGCGGCACGTCATAAAGACTAACTGTTCCAACGAACCTCTGTCGTCCTTGGTGCACTGCATCAAAGCGCCGCTTGCAGACGAAATCGAGGCTGAAATTGAGAGGATACATTGCAGCAATAAAAAGAAATGGGGTATATTACACCAACATGCTCTTTTTTCCGTCAGACGTGTTGAGACAAAGCCAGTCCCTATCGCGGTGTACGACACCATCACGAATTCAGTGCATAGCGTAAGTAAGGCCCACTTTAGTCCTGACAGTAACGGTGTGGAGAAGGTCGTGTTGTCGCAGTGCGGCCAGGAGTGCAAAGCGCATGAAGCGCAATTTTATATTCAGTGCTGCTGGACCTGCGTTCCATGTCGCCTACATGAGATTGTCAAAAAGATCAATATTTCTTCCATGTGTGAATCTTGTCCCAAATATTTGTGGCCCAGCGAATATTCCAACTTCACTTCGTGCGACAGAATCAAAGAGGCGCACTCCTCGCTGACCGACCCGTCGTCCGTCTTCCTCATCATGTTGTCCACTTTCCTTAGCGCTATTATTGTGGTGGTGGCTGTGTTTTTTATCTATCACAGAACAAAGCGTGTCATCAAGGCTACGTCATTGGACCTGTCGCTGACGATGCTGGTGGGATTGTTTCTCAGTCAGGTTAGTGTGGTGGTTGCAGTAATGAAAGCTACCAACGTTATCTGCAAAGTCAGCGCCCTGTTGCAAAGCATATCGCTGTGCCTCCTGCACGGCGCTTTACTGACGCGGTCCATACTCATCTACCGCATTTTCAGTCGGCAGAGGAACATGAAGTATTTTTTGGTGTCACGCCGCTCGCGCCTTGCCTTCACGTCCGTCCTTGTCCTGCTGGACACAGTCTTCACCGTGCTGGAAGGACCGCATGTGTTGAAGAAGCAGCCCCTCGATCACATCAAGTACGTGGAGGTGTACTGCGGAACCGATAGTGAGAGCGTCTGGACCGCAACCATGCAGAACCTTCACCTGGTCCTGCGCTACATGATGTTGATCTGCTGGCTGCTCCTGGCCTTCAAGACACGAAACGTGAATGCAAACTTCAATGAGTCTGGTTTCATATTTGTCTGCGTTTGCGCGGAATTCAGCGTAAGCTTCCTGTGTTATTTGCTTTCTGAATCCGTCATCAAGGAGCTGGACAAGTTGGTTCTACGAAATAGTATCTCGGCCACGAACCAGTTGTGTTACCTCTTCTTCCTCTTCTTCACCAAGATCTACGCCGTTGTTTTTGACCAGAATGTCAAGCTGCGATTGACCAAAATGTCGACCAAGACATCATTCAGTCTCATGATGTCCAGATCCTCGATGAGCATCCCACATCGCAAGCTCAGCTTTATGCACAGAAGCAGCATTCAGCATCCTGACACCAAGATCACTATCACGTCCGCGGATACTACTTCTTTTCACTCAGACGCTATCATTGAGTCCAAACTATCCTCTCAGCCCAGGAAAAAGGCCTCTGTGTCTTTCGCGAGCAATCCAAACATTAATCAGGGATACGTCATGGTTGCTCCTTGGATCGACGCATCACAGAGGTCGACCCCGCAGTATTTAGTGCCGACTTCGGCAGCCAATGTTGCAGAAAGTGAAAATGCTGACGTCATCCGCTCGGCGTCCTTTCCCACGTTCCTCCCTGTCCAAGGACAAGTAGCGGTTGACAAAGTTAGTTATGCGCCTTCCATCATCAGTCCGGACAAGACTGGTACAGTTAGTGTTGAAGTGTCTGACCTCATCTCAGTTTCCAGTTCTCAACTTCGTTCTGACGTATCCGAAGTTAGTCCAGGCAAGATTTCCAAAGTTAATGTGGATACGATTGATGATGTGGATATAATGTCGATCAAGCAGGCTGGAGTCTATGCCCAGGTCAGACAACAAGACAGCGATGAAAAATCTCAGACCCTTGTGTCTTCGGACATCGACAGCCTGCGAAAAGTACAACCCTCCTCAGACACCGAGTCCATCGCCTCCAGCCGGAGCACTGGAAGGACTTTTTCCTTTTTTCGAACATTTCCTTACATTGATTGATGTACGATCTTGATTTTGCTTCAAAAAGACCGCTGAACTAAAGTAAGAACTATGGAAATACGCTAATATTGATATTCAAAACAGAATCAGGAAGTGAAAAAATATTCGCCAGCACTGTCTCGTAGTTTGTTTTACGGATGCTTCCTCCTGGCTTTGTATTTAGCAAATGCTGTACAGAATCTCGATTTTACTTCATTATTTTTAAAATTTTCTGTTCTTCCTTTTTTTTTCTTCTAAGATTCTTTGATTGTAGTCAGTATTTGAGGCACGAACACGGCGTTGGATTCTTGGGCCATGTAATGAACGGATATTTTAATGTGGGTGCCTATCTACAATATATGAGTGCATGCAAAGTATATTTGACTCCTAGATCATAAACAAGGGTGCGTGCAAGTTCTCTGTTTACAACCACTCCCACAATCGTACAGACTCTCTTCAATGCAAGCAAACACCAACACAAGATATTCGTTCCACGTTCTTTACTTTATATAAATAATCAACAATAATGCTTATCAATCTTTCACGCTAATCTTTCAAACAAATTCTTCAACACTGTTATACTTTATACATATGTCTCAGACTAGTCTTCCTGTTCACAAAATATCACTGTAGATTCTGTAGAGATTGTAGAGCTCAAACAAACAACCGGTATACTGAAATCCTGGGTTCAATGTAAATATAAAATAGGACTGTACCTTTTTCTATACGGTAGAGGCGAGAACACACACAAGCTGGTGACTAACTTCCGGTGACGTAGCATGAGCCAGCAAGACGATATACTTTCGTCGACGGACGGAGGGACTAGCCTGCCCCAGTCCGTCCGGAGGAAACGTTGTCTTGAGTCGAACGATCGAATAGGGTCGATCTCCCTCCGATGTCTCAAGAGTTCCCCTTGTCCCCGTTTCGGACAGAACGGAGCCAATTCTGCTCCCCAGTAGGCCACAGCCTCCAGTAGTCCGCTGTAATCTTTACAGCACAGAAATAACCACTTCCAGAGAGAAACGACCACAAACCAATACACCGTGATAGGTTTTCAATGCTTTCTTCCTCTGTAACTTTCTTTTCTTTTCTTTATTTTTTTTCAACTTCTTTTCCGGGCCTACTATGCACACATCCTCACCGTCTGACACCCACAATTCGACTCAGTACTTTTCGCCTCTAATTCAAATTATGCCTTCCGTCATTGGCTCCCGAATCCTAGCCAATCAAAAATCATTAATTAATTTTAATTAAAAAATCCCGGAAAAATCCCGTTCTCTACAGGCCACAAGAACATTCTAGCCACTGTCATGGGTTGCCGCCCAGTCTCCAGTAGACTCATTACCATCCGTCTGAGAGCAGCCCCTTTCAACATCACCATCACCCAGGCCTATGCCCCAACATCAGACTATGACGACAGCGAAGTGGATGATTTTTATGAAAATCTACAGGCGGTTCTTGACCAAGTGAGGAAAGAAGGACATAGTCATAGTGCAAGGCGACTAGAATGCCAAGGTTGGCCAAGATGCGCACTACAACTTTGGAGACACATGTGGACCCCACTGCAACAACGAGACAAATGACATGGGCCTGAGACTCTTGGAGTTTGCCAGATACAACAATCTGGTACTGGCAAACACGCTTGGTCTCAACAAAACTCCAGACGATGGACATGGCACAGTCCTGGCGGGGAGCATCACAACCAGATAGACTACATCATGGTCAAGAAACGCTTCAGATCAAGCATCAACATTGGCAGGACACGCACTTTTCCAGGAGCAGACATCGGAAGTGACCACGATCTCTCTTTCCGGCTCCACTTGAAGAGAGTAAATACAGCAAAGTGCACTAGACTGAAGTTCGACCTGGACAAACTGCAAGACCCGGAGGTGGCAGAACTATTTCAGGCCACAACTGGAGGGAAATTTGCACCACTGCTCATTTTGGGGGCTGGTGAAGTAGATGTCAACACCATGATCACCACCTTCAACTCAGCTACATTACATTACATTACATTATTGTTGCTTTAGGTCCAGCGGACTCTTCCGAGCCAAATCAGGATCGGACAACCCCCAATCCGCATAAAAGATCTGCTGAAACAACCCTAGTGTGTAAACTGAATGCCCTCCACCAGCCAGTCACTTTACAATAAAGACATCCCACGCAGGGGACGCTGAGGCTGCACTCTAATTTATCGAACCCCCGTTTACAAAAACAAAATAGAATACAAACATCATTATAAATTATCAACAAAACATATACATATAAAATGCCTACATTGCTAAATAATAACATCATAGGAAGCCCTAGTGACCACCTGGCAGAAAGCGTCCAATATTCCCAAGCTGATCCAACAGACCTCATACACGAACAAGGAGTCTTGTCCCGGAAGAGTTTTCAGGAAAAAAGGTATGTGACTGGTCTAGCGAAGAAGAAGATAGTATAGCAGATTGATAGAACAGAGCAGGACTGAGAAAGAGCAAATGAGAAAGACAGCGACAGTGGGAATTTAAAGCACTAAATTTCCAGACAGTGGTGATACTATTTATACTGAAACCCCCGGCACCCCAAAGGGGGTTGCAACTCAGCTGTGACAGATGCCGCCACTGAGATCCTTGGCAAGCACCGACCAAAGAAGAAGCCGTGGATCACACCTGAACTTTTGGATCTGTGTGATAAACGAAGAGAGATAAAAAAAAGAAAAAGAACACCTCACAAGGAGATGATGTCTACCGAAAAATCAACAATGACATCCGAAAAGGCATGCGCCCAGCAAAGGAGAACTGGATAGAAGATCAATGCCAGGAAATATAGAACAGTCTGAACAAGAACAACGGCAAGAAGGCTTACCAGATTGTGAAGCGGCTGACAAGTGTTAAACAGCCCAAAGTCTCCACGATCCAAAGCAAGTCTGGCATATGCCTTACAGAAGTACAAGAAGTCTTGGACAGATGGACAGAGTACTGCTCTGACCTTTACAACCATACACCAAATGGAGACCCATCAGTTCTAGCATGTCCCGAGAACAGAAAAGAAGAAGTCCTCCCAATTCTCCGGGAAGAAGTCGAGGCAGCAGTGCAATCGCTGAAGAAATGGAAGTCAGCGGGAGTGGACAACATACCCGCGGAACTGCTACAAGCAGGAGGAGAAGCGCTGATTGATGCCCTCACCATTATCTGTAGCAAGATCTGGCAGAGTGGGGAGTGGCCTACACCATGGACCCAGTCGCTTGTCATCACTCTTCCCAAAAAAGGTAACATTCAATAGTGTGAAAATTACCGCACCATCAGCCTCATCAGCCATCCCAGCAAGGTCTTCCTGAAAATAATACTCAACAGGTTGAAACCACAAGCTGAACAAATCATAGCTGAAGAACAAGCAGGATTCAGGGCAGGGCGAAGTACCACTGAACAGATTTTCAACCTCAGAATAATCTGTGAGAAATACCTACAGCACCAACAACATCTATATCAGGTGTTCATAGACTTCAAGAAGGCGTTTGACCGAGTCTGGCATGCAGCTCTATGGGCAACAATGAAAGTATACAACATCAGCCCTAAAATTATTGGAGTCATCAAAAGCCTGTATGACAAGGCTACCAGTGCAGTCCTCCATAACAGCGTCATCGGGAACTGGTTAAGAATAACAACTGGTTTGCGTCAAGGATGCCTACTCTCTCCAACACTTTTCAACATCTTCCTAGAGCGCATCATGTCAGGTGCTCTTGCAGATCACGAAGGTACAGTCAGCAAAGGTGGTAGAGCAATCTCCAATCTTCGTTTTGCGGATGACATTGATGGATTGGCTGGAGAGGAACAAGAACTTGAACAGCTGGTACAGAGGCTTGACACCACCTCCAGATCTTATGGAATGGAAATAAGTGCAGAGAAGACCAAAATGATGACCAACAACACCAATAGCATCAACACGGACATCAAAGTTCAAGGCCAATCCCTCAGCACAGTGCATAGCTTCAAATATTTAGGAGCCATTTTTTCAGACAATAGGTCCCGACAGGAAGTCCTCTCCAGGATCGCACAAACAACTGCTGCCCTGTCAAGGTTGAAGCCCATTTGGAAAGACAGGACTCTGTCTACATTCCAAAGTAAGACTGCTGCGCTCCCTTGTCATCTCCATCTTCCTATATGCTTGCGAAGCATGGACCCTCACAGCAGATCTCCAACGAAGAATACAAAGCATGGAGATTGTACGGACAAGATTGATGGCGTATTTTGGTGGCGCCAGGGCTGGATACATTTGCAGGGGAATAAAGTAATTTATTTAACTCCCAAGAAAATGAAACGATAAATACCACAGTACTGTAGTCTTGTGCTCTGGAAAATGCAGCGTACAATTCCTTGTGGAGCACAACTTCTCTTATGAGAGCTTCACAAATTTGGTGATCTGTTTCTGGCTTTCTCCAGAAAGGCAATATGAACATATATGATGCAGTGACCATCACCTCTCACGTTCACTACTCGCTCCGGAAGTGCTGAAAATCCAGATTTAGGGATACAGCAGATGGTATGTGACTTGGTGGTGCGGCGTCAGAACGGGGTGAGCGAACACGTGGCCTATAGGGTGGGGCAGAACGGGGTATGCGACCTGGTGCCGCAGAGGTCTCTCCAGTTCGGGGTGTGCGACCGTATTCGATTGATACTAGTTGCTTCTGGACCCCTTTTTGACTCGCATGCATAGCAATGTGAGTCTATGTATTCACCTTCTCAGTGTTTGTTTCTCCAGATTTTTGCTAAGCAATGTGAGTCTATGTATTCATCCCACCCTCCCCACCCCCACCCCAAAAAAAATTATCAAGATTTTTGCAAATCTGTTCGAGATGAGTCTTAAATAGTCCAAAAATGATAGCGAAAAAATGTCAGTCCGTCCGCTGCCTGTCAACCGTCCGCCGCCTGTCTGTGCAAAATCTTTAAAGTCGGCATACGTACTCAAATACCAATTTCAACTACCACAACCAAACTTGGTAAGATGGTGTATACCCATGAGACCTCGAACATGATCAGTGAATGAATGTTTGATTCAAGATCAATATCAGAGTCGTTAAATGTTAGTCCAAAAACGACGAAATTTTTACAAAATTTCACTTTGTTTTCTTTAGGTTATTAATATTGAACTTAAAATTCTTTGATGCATGACAAATATCAATGAGACAAACATATTTGCAAATTTGGTCAACCTCATTTCAATGTCAAGGTCACTGGGGCAGTCCAAAGTCGTTTTGTATAGATACTTTGAAGAGACCTTATTTGTTTTGATTTTATATATATAAAAAATTCTGGGGAAGGTGTAATCTCAACCTGTGGCGCGCCCAACCCAAACTATCTATTGGATGTGTGTCATGGACCGGTTTTATAATATTTCGGTCCGATGACTTTTTGTATTGTAGTCTATTCCTGTGTGAAGACATTAATTGAAATATTTTTTATTGATAACTAAATTCTGATTGGTTGAGCTAGTCATGTGACGGCTAGCCAATGTACATTCAAAGATAGTCATTCTCTTCCTGTTTGTACCACGGAGTGGTTGTACTGAACTTCTGGCAGCTGTGTCTGCAGGTATATATTGCTTATCATTGAAATATTGTATTATAAACATGATAGTATTTTACAATGATTATATTCTACTTATTGTGGAATAGAATTAATAATAAATAATTTTGATATTAATATGAAGGATGGATTAGGGAGGTGATGGAGATGGTGGATCGTTGTATATTTTTAATTAACGAATTGAAGTTGGATTAGTATTTGATTTGAGGTTGAGATTTTCAAATTGCGATGTACAGCATTATATTTATTTTTGTGAATGAAATTAATTGGTGTCAAGATGTAATAATCAGTTGTTATAATTAGTTTTGCAATGTGCGTATGTGTGAACTGTATTCGATATCGTTGAGAATTGAATTATATTGCTGGTCTGGTCCGTCACAGAGAAGAGAGAGGTATGTGTGGTAATTCAGAGAAAGTCTATGTATCAAGAAATTTAGTGGGGTAATCTCCTTTGTTCACAGAAGTTCCGCCTGGGGGGGCTCAAGGCAGAAGAAGAAGGAAAAAGAAGAAAGAAGAGAAGGAGAAGAAGGAAGAAGAAAGAAGAAGAAGAAGAAGAAGAAGAAGAAAGAAGAGAAGGAGAAGAAGGAAGGAGAAAGAAGAAGAAGAGAAGAAGAAGAAGACGAAGAAGAAGAAAGTCAAGAAGAAGACGTAGCCTCAAAGAAGAAGAAGTAGAAGAAGAAGAAGAAGAAGAAGAAGAAGAAGAAGAAGAAGAAGAAGAAGAAGAAGAAGAAGAAGAAGAAGAAGGAATGGAAAACAAAAGGAGAAGAGGAAGAAGTAGCTGAGGAGGAAGAAAGGAAGCATACAGAAGAAGCCAGAGAAGAAGCCAAAGAAGAAGACGACGAAGAAGTAGACGAGAAGCGGTAGCAACAACAGTAGCAGCCTCAGCAACAGTGGCAGTAACCACAAGGGCGGTGGCAGCAACAGTAGCATCCTCAGCAGCAGCAACAGCAGAAGCAACAGCAGCCGATAACAGCAACATCAGCAGCAGCAGTGACAGCAGCAACAGCATCAACAGCCGGAGGAGAGAGAAGACGGAGAAGTAAACTGAGAAGAGAGAGAAAGAAACAAGGAAAGGAGAAGTAGAAGGATACGTGAAAGAGAGCACAAAAAGAGAATGCATAGACAGAGACAGAGGATTAACACAGGCACATTGGACCATAATTCTCCGTGAGACTCTTACGCTAATTCTCTCTGTCGACGGTGACTGGAACTTTATATGTGTGTTTTGTGAATGGTGTATAATTATTCACGGATTATCTCTACGAAGTACGTGAGTACAAAACAAACTACTTGTATGTTTCCCATATAATTGATTGACTTGATTGTGCTTATGTAAATTTGTGTTGGTTTATTTTTCTAGTAATAGAAGGGGGTGTGACAACAGAAAAATTCTTGAGAGTTAGGAAGTGTGAGACGGGAGGACACGCAGATTATTCACGCACGCAGACACACAGTTTCTTGAGATAACCCCTTTCGTTACAGTGGTGACCCTGAAACCCATAGTTAGTTAGTGGGAGTTAGATTATTTAATTATCTTGTTTGGAGTTAATATTGGGATTTAAGTTGTTGAACAGTAGAAGGGTTTTGTATAGATTAGGGCAGTTAACTTTGGTGTGCTAAGAGTAAGTGGTGTGTACTGTTGTAATTGACTTGTTCCATTGTTGTTTTCATTGCTTTTTGGGTAGGATGTTAGTGTTTGTATAGATTATACCCCGCCTCGGATTCTTTCCTTGCGGGTCTGATTCTTTGTATAGTTCTGGGATCAGAGAAGGCTTAGATTCATTTTTCTTCCTGTTGTATATATATATATTGCCTAAGTCTAGTTCAGCTATTCAGTATTGTTTTGTTTTTTCCTTCTATACTTATTAGGATCCTGTCTTGTATAGTTATGGTTGTCACATCCCTATTTTAGTTGTTGTAGGTGTTTAGGATTTATTTTTGGCATTTTAATAGAACTTCCGGTGTTTTCTAGCTGATGTAGTATTTATTTTTTTTTCTCTATTGGTGTTTTTGTATTCTATTGTACCGATATTAGTTTAGAAGTTTAGTTCTCTCTTTGTTGTGTTGTGACTTTGTTGTCGTTGTTTGTTTATTTAGTTTAGTGTTTCATTTTTTTTCTCCTTTCAAAACAAATTACTTATAAAATTTCACTTGTCATAATTTAGCTTTAAATATTGGTAGTTTTTACAGTTATTAATTGTTGCATTTAGTATTGTTTTCTGATACTTGCTTGTACTTAGACTGAATATAATCTAAACATTGTTTTTCTTTTCTTTTATCGTATGCTGTTTTGTTGAACCTGTGCTTGTTTTCATTTCGAAATAATCTTCTTTGGTCACACTTGAACTTGCATTGATTTCAAAATAATTTCCTTTTGTCAAACTTGAACTTACTTTGATTTTGAAATAATTTTCTTTTGTCAAACTTAGCTTGCTTCGATTTTGAAATAATTTTTCTTTTGTCATCAAACTTGAATTTGCTTTGATTTTTGTAATAATTCTGGCCTTGTGGAACTTGGGAAAATAATTTTTGACTTGTACAACATAAAGTTAGTCGTTGAATTGTCACTCGCATTGTCTTACTTTTAGTAATTTGTTTTCTTTTGAATTCAACTGATCATGGCTTCTGCTGAGGAATATGATACTCTTTTTAATTCATTTTTGACCCAAGCCCAGAAGTTAGGTTTTACTGACCAAAAGCTACAGCAGTACATTGAGCAGTGTTTTCAGAGACATGATAGAGCCAAGGAAAGAGAACTGGAAAGAGATGTGTGGTAATTCAGAGAAAGTCTATGTATCAAGAAATTTAGTGGGGTAATCTCTGTTCACAGAAGTTCCGCCTGGGGGCCTCGAGGCAGAAGAAGAAGGAAGAAGAACAAAGAAGTAAGAAGAGAAGGAGAAGAAGGAAGAAGAAAGAAGAAGAAGAAGAAGAAGAAGAAGAAGAAGAAGAAGAAGAAAGAAGAGAAGGAGAAGAAGGAAGAAGAAAGAAGAAGAGAAGAAGAAGAAAGAAGAGAAGGAGAAGAAGGAAGAAGAAGAAGAGAAGAAGAAGAAGACGAAGAAGAAGAAAGTCAAGAAGAAGACGTAGCCTCAAAGAAGAAGAAGAAGAAGAAGAAGAAGAAGAAGAAGAAGAAGAAGAAGAAGAAGAAGAAGAGGAAGCAGAGGAAGAAGAAGGAACGGAAAACGAAAGGAGAAGAGGAAGAAGTAGCTGAGGAGGAAGAAAGGAGGAAGCATACAGAAGAAGCCAGAGAAGAAGCCAAAGAAGAAGACGACGAAGAAGTAGACGAGAAGCGGTAGCAGTAACAGTAGCAGCCTCAGCAACAGTGGCAGTAACCACAGGGGCGGCGGCAGCAACAGTAGCGTCCTCAGCAGCAGCAACAGCAGAAGCAACAGCAGCAGCAGCGATAGCAGCAACAGCAGCAGCAGCAGTGACAGCAGCAACAGCATCAACACCCGGAGGAGAGAGAAGACGGAGAAGTAAACTGAGAAGAGAGAGAAAGAAACAAGGAAAGGAGAAGTAGAAGGATACGTGAAAGTGAACACAAAAAGAGAATACATAGACAGAGACAGAGGATTAACACAGGCACATTGGACCATAATTCTCCGTGAGACACTTACGCTAATTCTCTCGGTCGACGGTGACTGGAACTTTATATGTGTGTTTTGTGAATGGTGTATAATTCACGGATTATCTCTACGAAGTACGTGAGTACAAAACAAACTACTTGTATGTTTCCCATATAATTGATTGACTTGATTGTGCTTATGTAAATTTGTGTTGGTTTATTTTTCTAGTAATAAAAGGGGGTGAGACAACAGAAAAATTCTTGAGAGTTAGGAAGTGTGAGACGGGAGGACACGCAGATTATTCACGCACGCAGACACGCAGTTTCTTGAGATAACCCCTTTCGTTACAATGTGTTTTTGAAATTTTGCTTGGGTAGCAAACCGGAATACCCGGAGAAAACCCCCGAAATGTTGCCCGAATTGAAAGTAAATAATATTCGGGGAAATACGACGCCGGGATCGATCCTACACCTGCGAGGCGCTATTGGTTGCTAGCGTAGCAGGACCCTAAACTATGAGAGATATAATGTCCAAACTTGTATTTAGCGATGATAGATTGATCTTTCATATATGTTCTGTGTTTGCGTTGATATTGAGGGTCAAGGTCATTATAGGCCTTGCAAAAACATTTTTAAAAATAGGTCATTGTAAAGTGGAATGGCTGTTTATTTAACCCATAGTATGCAACATTGGGTTAATTGATCAGACATTCATGAAAGGTCACTTCAGGGTCAAGGTCATGGTCACTGAAGGTAAAGGTCATCCCAAGGTTACATTGTTTGGCATAATACAACTTTTGCTGTAGTATTTTTGATAGTACATGTGTATTTGGAGCCGGAGGTAAAGATCATCTCAAGGTCAAGAGCATAGAAAAGGTATGTATTACTTTGCATTTTTATGCCACCGATTCATTGTTTCTTTTTTCTGGGCAATAATTTTTATGTTAAATTTTGCGAGTTCCATAAGGAGCATGTGAGTCATAGGGGCTTGTCCTTCTAGTTGCAAACCTGTGATAGTTTTGTCCTAACTAATCCAAAAATGATGTCGATTACAAGAAAATCTGTCGGTCCGTCAGGTTGTCCGTTGGGCCGGCTGGTCGTTGTCCGTCCGAGCGAAATTTACATGCTTAAATTCTCATATTTCATGAATTACAATCCAATTTAGTAGGATGGTGTATATCCACGAGACCTTTAAACTGATCAGTAAATTAACGACTTAACTTCAAGGTCAAGGTCACAGTCAGCAAATATTAGTCAAAACATGACAAATGTTCTCAAAATGTAACCTTTTCCCGAAGTTATTGAACCGAAAACGGCTCACTGATTTTTTTTCCCGAAGTTACTGAACTGATAATATCAATGATACACACAATGTATGTGTTCAACCTTGTTAAAAATTGTTGTATCAAATTTTATTCATCAGATTAACATAAGTTGTACTGATAAAAACTTGTACTTGTTAAAAAGGACATAGACACGTTAGCTGTCCAAAGTAGGTTCATATGGGTACTTTAAAGAGACCTTGACCATAAACTATGCGTTCAGGGTGGGGAACTCTCCTCGGATCCGCTGATTTCAGAGGAAATCGGCAGCCATTTCAGAGGAAAAAAAAAAGAGTTCAGAGGAAAAAAAATTGTCCGTTTCCGAATCCAGTAGACCTATTATTTTATTGTCATAAAACACAAGTGTGTGTGTGTGCTCCTGTGTTTGTTCAAGCTTTTTCTAATAATTATTACTTTTCTTTCATATTTGGTTGGTTCAGTTCACTATACATTTACTGCACTGTTACTATGCCACTCTTGGTATGGCTTAAAAACGTGCACATTTTCCCCTACAAGGGCCATGCCCCTTGACCCCGCCGAGGCCTAGGCGGCCACTGGACCCCGGCCTTTTCAGAGTTTTTCTCAATGAGTTGTTCCCCACCCTGTATGCGTTGATCTTGAAGGTCAA
This sequence comes from Oncomelania hupensis, assembly GCA_036898135.1. Taxonomy (NCBI): domain Eukaryota; kingdom Metazoa; phylum Mollusca; class Gastropoda; order Littorinimorpha; family Pomatiopsidae; genus Oncomelania; species Oncomelania hupensis. Next base: position 42,840,931 of record CM072516.1, read on the forward strand.
GGTCATTTTAGACCTTACAAAAAACCAAAAATTGGCCATCGTGCAGTGGAATGGCTGTATATTTGGCGCATAGTATGCATCAACATTTGGTTATTTGATCGTACATGAGCATCAGAGGTCATATGAAGATCAAGGCCATCCCAAGTTCACTGCTTTTTTCTTTTTCTTTTGGAGGGGGAAAGTGAGGGGAGAGCGGAGGCATAATACAACTTTTGCTGTATTTTATTTGCCCGTCCCAATTTGTTCATTTGGAGCCAGAGGTAAAGGTCATGTCAAAATCTAGGTCATCACAAAATCAAACTTAGTATTACTTTGAATATTAATGCCACCGTTTCAGGTTTTCTGGGCATTCACATTCATTTGAATGTTTTGCATAACCGTTGTTGCTTAATAAATGGCAACTAGTACTTAGTATTCACTTTGTTTTACATTCACAGTTTATTTCCAGGGGACGTAAGGGTACATGTAAATCCTTTCACATGATTGCTGAGTTTTCCGGTAGGCAAAAACAAGCGTGAATGTGTAGGCAAAATACTCCTGCCAAAACGATCAGCAAAACAAGCAAACAAACACACACACCCCTCCACCTCAAAAAATTAAATAAATCAATAAATGAAATAAAATAACATAAAATAAAACTAACAAAAAAACACAACAGAGAAAACATTTTCGAGCACAATGGGTCCGCATACAGCGCGTGGTCCAAACGTACATCATCGGTCAAACTCTAAACTACTATCTAAATTGGAAGAACACACAATGCGTACGCATAACACGCGTGATCGAAAGGTGCGGCACCAGTCAAACTTCAGACTGTGACGGTGGGTCTATTGTTGCTGGGCTCTGCACAATGGAATGCTATTACCCACTCGTCTATCGTCTGCGGGGATCGGCTAGTGTAATCACCCTATGACTAATCTTAATACATTTATAAGTTTAGCTCGGTCTGTGAGCGGATAGGGTTATAGAGATAGGGAGAAAATGTTAAAGATTCACTGACACACTAGCTCTCGCACGGCTATGAAACATAGGTAGCCCAGCCACTTGTTAACAGTAAATATCACACATTTATTTCCTCTACTCTATACATCTTCTAATCTCTACACTAACTTAAATGTCCAAATTTCACTTCGAGTAGTTCGCTCCTTGATGGGTCTATGCAGCTACTGTTCTCGATATTTGTTAGTGTCTCATCACTGGGCTATGAGTTCTTTCTGTCCTATTATTCGTTTTTCTGGAAGAGTAGACTATCACAGATCAGTGTTTGTGCACGGTTTTGGAGGACTTAACTTTAGCGGCGATGTGCGGTGTTGTCTCTTCTTCTTGGTAGTTGACTACTGAGCTAGTGGAGCCCAATGCTCTCGCTGCTCAAGGTTGCAGGCCACGTGTCAGGGTCGCCTCTCTGTGGGATATCTTCCCTGCCGTGGACCAAGATGCCTGCTCGTCTTCTTGACAATGTCAGGCCCTGGCTATACTGCGATGAATGATTTTCACCCGTCACCTGCTTCGTCTTTCTGAGAGAGATTTTACAACATGCGTCCTTCTACCGTGCTGTTCAGACCAAGACGAACTATCCTCCCACTGAGATCTGCTATCGTGCAAGACTACGAGAATCGTAACGCCACCTAGTGGGGGTTGCGGGTGATTGGTCAGCTGGATGAGGTCACGGCTTATCTTAGTGAAACTGTAGCCTATACATGCGGAGCACAAACTAACTTCGGTCGTCTTCTAGTCAGCGACTTAACTTACATAGGTCAAAGCAGACTGAACGTTGGAGGCTTGAAGCCTTAATGCTGGGTTGAACTAGCCCCTCGTGACATAGACTACCTATAGTAAATTTGAAGAAAACACGCACACACGCACGCACGCACGCACACACACACACACACACACACACCCACACACACACACACACACACACACACACACACACATCCACTCCTAGTGTGATTGTCGTTCTAGAACAGCAACCATTCATGATGTAACAAGTTCCTGCGACGTCATGCCTACGTCCTTCAGGACAGAAAAAGAAAAGACCACAAACGAGCTGTGGCAATGACACGCGTGTTTTCGGTTTATTTGTGGCTGAACATTTTTACAGGAAACTACTGGCCAAGGCTCTTCTCCACATCAGTGGTTTGTGTGAAAGCAGATTTTATCATCCGTCATCCGCATATATATAGCAATAAGTCTGGTGACCTGAATTTTGGTATACTCTTGGACATAACGCCGATGCAAGTTAAGCAGTTTGACATTTGCAATGTGGGGAGAGCCCAGCTGTCGCAAATTGCTAATTTCTACTTTCAGCATGTCAGCCCCTTGAACAGAACGTCGGAAGAGATGCTAAAGAATGTGAAGTTTGGTTTCGTCGTTCTGGGCATGGACGAGGACCTTGGCAGCGCTATAAGCGAACCCTTGGTATTCCTGCCCCAGTCCATGTTGTGTCGCGACAAAGATTGCTACGAAAAGAGAAACGTTCAGAACATAGCCCTGTCGTTCCGCAACATTGTGGGCGTGGTTAGTTTCTTGCTGCGCGATTACACAGAGTTCGCAACAGCCATACTCAACGTAGACGACATCGCCGTGGCCAGCTCGCTTTCCACAAAAGAACTGAAGGACAAGGTTAGGTTCCCTAACTTCCACACCTTCATGTGCGAGATCAGCGATCTTGTCAGCGAGATCCTGGACGCCGTGTTGAAAGAGTTAAAGTGGACGTACTTCTCTGTCGTCTACAACTACTTCCGGTACAACCGGATCTATCGGATCTAAAGAAACGAGCGGACAGAAGTAAATTGTGCATCGCTGCCTCCATCCAACTACTGCCGAATGGAAACAAGAGTGGAGACATGGACATGGTCAGTGCTCTCGTCAAGTTCAACAAGCTCGGAGCAAGGGTTGTTGTGCTGCTTCTGGATTCGGGTGATGTCGAGAGAGTTTTCAAAGCAGTATCTTCGAATGCTAGCTTTTTCGGAACTTCAGTTGGGAACTTTTACTGGTTCGCTGCTACTGCATCGAAAGAGGATTTAAAAACTCTGACTGACCACCCATTCCTTAATAATACGGCCATTATTGCCCCTGTGTATTCAAGCACACAATACAACCCTTTAGAAAAGTACAAAAGCATGGTCCAGAACTTTACGTTGTGGTTCGCTTCGCTGCGACCGATTGACGTAATCTATGACGCTTGGTTTACAGAGTTGTGGAACCGTTACCATTGTAATCTTAGCGGAACTACCAATATATGTAGCACCTTTAATACAACAATAGGAGCGCATAACGCCTGCGTTGATCTCGATCCTGCACTCAACATGCTGGCCGCCCTGAACATTATGGTTGAGGCTGTGCGGCACGTCATCATGACCAACTGTTCGAACGAGCAATTGTCGTCCTTGGTGGACTGCGTTAAAGTGCCGCTTGCAGACCAGATCGAAGCTGAAATTGAGAGGTTACAGTCCAGCAGTAAGATAATAAGGGACTTATTACCCCAGCATGCAATTATTTCCTTTAGTAGTGTTGAGAAAAAGCTAGTCCCTATCGCGGTGTACGACATCGTCACAAAATCAGTGCACAACATCAGTAAGACGCACTTTAGTCCTGACAGTAACGGTGTGGAGAAGGTCGTGTTGTCGCAGTGTGGCCAGGACTGCAAAGCGCATGAAGCGCAAATTTACATTCAGTGCTGCTGGACCTGCGCTCCCTGTCACCAGAACGAGATTGTTAAGACGATCGACAATTCTTCCAAGTGTGAATCCTGTCCCGAATTTTTGTGGCCCAACGAACGTTCCAACTTCACTTCGTGTTATAGAATCAAAGAGACGCACTCCTCGCTGACCGACACGTCGTCCCATTTCCTCATCATGGTGTCCGCTTTTTTCAGCGCTATTATTGTGGGGATTGCCGTTTTCTTTGTCTACCACAGAACAAAGCTCGTCATAAAGGCTACCTCATTGGACCTGTCGCTGACGATGCTGGTGGGCATGTTTCTCAGTCAGGTTAGCGTGGCGGTGGCACTAATGAAAGCTACCAACGTTACATGCATGGTCAGCGCCGTTTTGAGTGGCATGTCGCTGTTTCTCCTGCACGGCGCTCTGCTGACGCGATCCATTCTCATCTACCGCATTTTTAGTCAGCAGACCAACATGAAGTATTTTTTGGTGTCACGCCGCTCGCGCCTTGGATTCACGTCCGTCCTCGTGCTGCTGGACACAGTCTTCACTGTGCTGGAAGGCCCGCGTGTGCTGAAGAAGCAACCCGTCCTGAACGTCAAGTACGTGGAGGTGTACTGCGGAACCGATAGTGACATCGCCTGGACCAAAGCAATTATTGTCCTTCACTATACCCTGCGATATGTGATGTTGATCTACTGGCTGACGCTGGCCTTCAGGACACGACACGTAAATGCGAACTTCAATGAGTCCGGCTTCATTTTTGTCTGCGTTTGCGCAGAATTATGCATAATCCTTCTGTCCGTTCTGCTTACCAACAGCGTCTTGAGGGAGCTTGACAAATTGGTTTTGCGAAGCACTACCTTGGTTACAAGCCAGTTATGTTACCTTCTCTTCCTCTTCTTCACCAAGATCTACGCGGTTTTCTTTGAACGGAATGTCAAACTACGATTGAACAAAGCGTCGAGCGGGACGTCGTTCAGCCTCTTCCGGTCCAGATCCTCGATCAGCATCCCGCATCACAAGCGCAGCTTTATGCTCAGCAGCATCACGCTGCAGACAGACACCAAACCCAGTTTTATTGCCGTGGATACTAATTCTTTTAAATCAGACGCCATCATCGAGTCCAAAATATCATATTTTCCGAAAAAGATCTCTGTGTCTTTCGCGAGCATTCCAAATACGGATCAGAAAAACGTCATGGCTCCTACATGGATCGACGCATCACACAAATCGACCCTGCAGAATTTAATACCGAATTCTCCAGCCGACCTTGTAGGAAAGGAAAATGCTAACGTCACCCGCTCGGCGTCTTTTTCCGCCTTCCTCCCTGTCCAAGGACAAGTGGCGGTTGACAAAGTTAGTTCTGCACATTCCGCCATCAGTCGAGACAAGACTGGCAAAGTCAGTCCTGAAGTGTCGAGTTCTAAACTTCGTTCCGATGTATTCGAAGTTAGTCCAGGCAAGATTAGCAAAGTAAATGTGGATAGCACTGACCCTGTGGATACGATGGCGATCGAGCAGGCTAAAGTCCATGTCCAGATCATCCAACAAGACAGCGATGAAACAACTCTGAAACTTCTTTCTTCGGACAACGACAGCCTGCGACAAGGACAGACGCCGTCAGACACCGAGTCTATCGTCACCGATCAGAGGACCGGAAAAACATTTTCCTTTTTTCGAACACTCCCTTACATTGATTAATGGTATTGATTTGGCTCCATTGACACTGTTCATGAGTAGTTAGTTATTCATTGCTTACAGAGTCCAGCGGACTGCAAAGAGCCGAATCAGGACCATAAAATCAGGACCACAACTTAGTTGAAAGAGGACTAGAGTAGACACATACCAGCTTGTTTCACAATGATGTCAACACGCTTCCACAAACTAGGTATGCCCATTGATTTTGTTATAATGTGGAGCTTTTGCGATTAGCTGAAATATTTTTCTTCTTCGCTCTGCACCAGAAAACCCCTTTACATCCTATTATATGACGTCACCTAGCAGGCGACGAAGAATGTCTATTTTCGGAGTTTTGCAACTAGGCCTCTGAGCTACATTTTAAAAAATTCATTCTTATTTAGCGCTTTTTGAGCTCAAGAACTGCTCAAGGCCGATACATTATCTAACTCAAGCCATCCGAGGCGCCAACTTGCTGTCTTGGGCTGACTCTCAGATGACTGAGCACAATCATAAGCGACCTGGGATATTGGGAAGGGGAAACTATGCACTGAAACAACCATCAAACTAATAGCAACAGTAAGATGGCCAGTGCTAACAGCCAAGGTTTATGTCCGGGCCGCGATACTTTTTTTCCCCACATTACGTCCGAGGGATATGGTAAATGGAACGACTTTAGACCTAAACCGTACAGAGTTGTAACCTCCCTTTCGTGCTCTTCAGTGTCTCCGTATGCCAAAGTTTGCTAAAACAAGCATAGATAATAATTTTTCTGTTAAATGTTAATTATATATGGGCGTATGTGTATCACAATTTGTAAATGAGCCAACATATGAATTGCAAGAGTCAGACGTGAGGGTGTGGATGCAGGAGAGAATACGAATACGAATACGAATCTTTTATTCCAAAAAATTCAGGGCATCGCCCCTTTGGAAGGGTGTGTACATGAAAAAACAACAACAAACATTGAATATATAATAACTTACATATAAATACAAAACAGGTTACGATACTGCTAGTCCCCGAAGTCTCATGGCTTTATATAAATAAATACATAGTTTTCTAACAGTCTCTTCGTTGTCAGAGGCTAACAGTAGAATGAGACGTGTTGCACAAGGCATTCTATAATATTTTGGGGCTATAAACTGTTTCCTTAAGTTCGTTAGGAATGGACAACACAATACAAAATGTAATTCGTTTTCTTCAGCCGTTTTACACATAGGACAAATAGTATCATTAACAGCATGCACTCTGTATCTATAAAAGTGAACAAATAATTCTGAAACACCAAACCTAAATTTTGTCATCACAAACTTTAAATGCTTATCAATATTTAATTGCAAATATTTAGGAAGACTGTTGTGTTCAGAGTTACAAAACATATTATACATTTGAAAACGTTCACTGTTATTTACATGCTCACTCCATACTTGCCATCTACAATCAATCAATCTTTGTTTAAATTCTCTTAAAAACACTTTCACACTACCAACTCCTTGATTCATCCATACATGACCAAATCCATTCCTGCATAAACACATACGAACGTTCGTAACCCAATTCTTCTTTCCCCTAGAATCCAAATTATACAGCATAGAATACGCTTTCTTAGGCAACCTATCACCTTCCATTTGCTGAATTTTTATCCAGTAACGAATACAGTTTACAGCAGAATTTATAACAATCGGATATCTATTCAACTCATTATAAACAAAATCATTAGGTGTGCGCATATTAATGGACAAAAATTTCTTAAGACCATACGATGCAGGAGAGAGAGAGAGAGAGAGAGAGAGAGAGAGAGAGAGAGAGAGAGAGAGAGAGAGAGAGAGAGAGAGAGAGAGAGAGAGAGTTTGATTGTTATGCAGCCTTAGATATGGGGTAGTTTGTAACTATTACTTTTAACTCATCACTTAGTTTAATGGATCCATTTAAATCGTGCTTCCATAGTTGGATGTGATTGTTTGCGGTGTGTGTGTACTGTGAATGTGCTAATGCTGCCACTGTAATTGCTAATTTTGAGATGAATAAAGTTGTATCTATTTTAATTGTTGTTTAAGTGTTTTAAAAACAATATTGTAGAGTTCATGTTTGTTTAATGTATTTTCTGTCATTGTCCACCGTAAATGATTATACATTTATTGTGTCATAAATTTTTTGTTTGTTTGTTATAACCAGCTTTTGATTGTCTGCCAGATGGCCCCACGGGCTCGGCTCCGCGCGCCGGGGGTGGACCCCATGCCTCTCTCTGGCTGGTTGACAAAGTTGCCTACCCCTTTTTCTTCTCTTTTGTCTTGTTTCTGTCTTATTGGTCCTTTCATCTATATTCTTTTCACACATAAATTCTCCCACTAAACTGTCACCCGATACACATTGGTCGAACGCTAACAGAAGCATGCGTTATTAGTCGCCTCAACAGGCGATAAAGCATGCTCCCATGCTTCAGAGCACTGCTTTCTATACGCTTCAAGCTCTATAGTCACGGAAAAAGCGCAATTTCACTGCAGTGAACTCATGAAAATACAAAAATGTAAGTTTCGTCTCCTCTAGGGGACGAATTAGGTCAAACTGTATTAGTTTCTAGGTCAACTGTCTTTTACGAACCGTTTGACAATGTTTTTGAACCGTTTGTTGACGCCGGATAGTGTCCTCACTTGGTTTCATGCAATTTAAGAATCCAACAAGGCAGTTGGGTTTTTGAGGCGGAAAGAGCGGATTGTTGTAGAGCAACATTCTGTATATATTTACTGTGAAATTGCGCTTTTTCCGTCACTATAGCGCTTGAAGCGTGTAGGAAGCAGTGCTCTGAAGCATGAGAGCATGCTTTATCGCCTGTTGAGGCGACAAGTAAAACATGCTTCTGGCAGCCTTCGACCAATGTGTACCGGGTGAAACTGCAGTTTTGACTTCCTCTCTTCTGCCTCACCGGACTTTTCCTGTCTTTTTTTTCCCCATCATTTCTTCTTTTTCTACCCTCCTTTTTCTCTGTGGCCTTCTCTGGCGGCCTCGTTTTTTGGTTGTGGAAGGGGCAGATCCGGCTATGCCACTAGGCAAGCTGTCTCCGTTCGCCATCCAGAAGGGTTTCCAATCCGTCTGCACAATCGGGTTTAAAGATGTGAAAAAACTTAGATCTGAGGCCTACCTGGTGGAGTGCTCTGTAACGTGGGGTTTATGGGTTGTTACTGGGTTCTGCACAATGGATTGCTGTAACCCTCACGCTTTATTCGATGGGAACCGCTAGTGAGTCACCCGCTGAATTACTTTAATACATTTATTTATTTAGCTCGGTCTGTGTTAAGGCTGGGGTACAGAGATAGATAGAAAAATGGTAAAAGATTACTGTCACACTAGCTTTCACACGGCTATGAATCATATGTAGTCCAGCCACTTGATAACAGTACCAAAAGGGCATCGGATTGTCTTCTAAAGAGGAATTTGACCGTCTTTGTTGACAGACAAATCAAAGTTTCTGTGCATGGACGGTTGAATTCCTCCAAGGGAGTCATCCGATGTCAGGATTTGATTGACATGTCGGAATTGGAAATCCGAGATGAGCTCTCCAGCCAGGGGGTCACAGCAGTACAGCGGGTCTTTGTCACCAAAGGACCCCAACGTATCGCCACCAACACACTTTTTGTGACCTTCGCTATGGCCAAAGTTGCCGGAGTCACTCAAGGTGGGGCACCTTAGGGTGAAGGTGACACCGTTCGTACCGTCACCGTTGCGATGCTACCGTTGCCAAAGGTTTGGTCACGGTAGCAAAACCTGTAAAAGCAAAGAAATATGTCGAGATTGTGCAAAAGACAAACATGAAAATGAATGCAAAAATCCGATTTGCTGCGTGAATTGCACCGGGAATCATTCTTCCAGCTCCAAAGATTATCCTCGGTGGAAGTTGGAACTGGAAATCCAAATCTGTTGTAGCTCCTTCTCCTCCAGCTTTGTTGAGGGAGACACGTAACTTTCGCGCCATGGACAGAGACGCCTTCAAGCGCGACCTGAGTGTGGAAGTGTCCCCGTCCCTTTGCCCCTCTGTGGAACAGCTGGATGCCACACTTAGTGCCGTGCTGGATAGGCATGCTCCCGTCTCTCGCCGCAAGGTTAGGGTCGGTCGTTCGGAGCCGTGGTACGATGGTATTAAAACTGAGCTTCGTGAGGCGAAAAGACAGAGGCGCCGAGCTGAAAGACAATGGCTCAAGTCGGGACTTACGGTTTTTAAGCAGGTGTATTGCGCGGCAAAAAGGTATGTCACGCATATTGTGCATCAAGCTAAGTCAAGTTACTTTAGTAATCAAAGACAGGACCATCAGTCTACATTCCAAAGTAAGACTGCTGCGCTCCCTTGTCATCTCCATCTTCCTATATGCTTGCAAAGCATGGACCCTCACAGCAGATCTCCAACGAAGAATACAAAGCATGGAGATGAGGTGCTACAGAAGACTTCTGGGCATTTCCTATACCCAACACATCACCAACGACGAAGTCCAACAGACCATCACCCAAGCCATTGGACAACACGATGACCTGCTCACAGTGGTGAAGAAACTGAAACTCCGATGGTATGGCCACGTCACCAGATCATCAGGCCTTGCAAAGACTATTCTGCAAGGCACAGTGCAAGGAGGTAGAAGAAGAGGGAGACCGAAAAAGAGGTGGGAGGACAACATTCGTGAATGGACTGGTTTGACACTGAGCGAAGCCATCAGGGCTGCTGAGGACAGAGAAAGATGGAGTATGCTGGTTAAACGATCATCTGTGGTGCCCCTACGACCTTCGGGTTACGGGACAGGATAGGATAGGATAGGATAAAAAAAAAAGAAGAAAGAAGCTAAATCGTCCTTTTACGCTGTTTTGCGATTTAAAATGAGGCACCTGCTTTATTTCGTTCAATTTTTGATTCGTTCGCAGCAGTATTAATCTACAACTGTACCGGCTCCTAAAAAGAGGGATCCATCAGTATTTCTGCATTGGCGCCCTTTCCTTCAGAGTACTTCCGCCATGTTTCTTGTCAGTCCGACCTGCAAATCCCAGGTAGTTTCGAATAAGCCTAAACTTTCCATTTACATTACATTATTATTGCTTTAGGTCCAGCGGACTCTTCCGAGCCAAATCAGGACCGGACAACCCCCGATCCGCATAAAAGATCTGCTGAAAAAAAAAACTAGGGGTAAAACCGAAAGCTCTCCACCAGCCAGTCACTTTACAATAAAGACATCCCACGCAGAGGACGGCTGAGGCTTCACCCCAACTTATCGAACCCCCGTTTACAAAAACAAAATAGAATACAAACATCATTATAAATTATCAACAAAACACGTACATATAAAATGCCTACATTGCTAAATAATAACATCATAGGAAGCCCTATAGTGATCACCTGGCAGAAAGCGTCCAACATTCCCAAGCGGATCCAACAGACCTCATACACAAACAAGGAGTCTTGTCCCGGAAGAGTTTTCAAGAAAAAAGGTAGGAGACTGGTCTAGCGAAGAAGACGATAGTTTACCAGATTGATAGAAAAGAGCAGGAATGAGAAAGAGCAAATGAGAAAGACAGCGACAGTGGGAATTTAAAGCACTAAATTTCCAGAAAGTGGGGATACTATTTATACTGAAACCCCCGACACACCAAACGGGGGGAACTTGCCGTTTGAAATTAAAACATAATTCAACTCTAAAGAACAAACGGAAACACAGTCTCAACACAGTTTTTGTGTAAATAAATGTAAAAAAAAACCAAACATATCTTTTATTTTCATGGAGATACTAAAAAACTAAACACTCCCGCACAAAACTGACCTTGACCTTTTGCTTGCGTTCGGGAAGTTACAGACGTTTAATCTTCGAAGTTCTGGAGTGATTTATATTGAGAAATAAATAATTAACACAAATGTTCGATATACAATCTTTGGAAAGACATTGCATTTAATTATAGAAAGCAATACATTATCAGAAAATAAGTTTTTAAGCGAATCCTGGAATCCCTTAAATTAATAAAGAGTGCAGTCCATAAACAATGAGTTGTTTACGTAAATAATTATTTAGCAACATCTTCTTTATAGGGACAAAAGTCTTTATTTAGAAGCATTTCTATATAATACATTATTTAGGGGACACGGTGGCCTAATGGTAGAGCATTGGCTTGCGGATCTGAAGGTCCCTCAGGTTCGAGCCCAGGCCGGGGCATTGTGTTGTGTCCTTGGGAAAGACACTTTACTCCCGTTTCCTACTCCTTCGGATGAGAGTATAAACCGAGGTCTAGTCTGTGTCGCGTACATTCCATCATAACGGACTTTAAAGATCCTGACGTTCATGCCCTAGACGGGTGAGTGCCGATGACAAGAACACACCCAGCATGCACCTAGGTCCTTCTACCCCATCCCTGGCTGCTCTAGATTGTGCTCAGTTGTCTGGAGCGTTATTACGATGCGCCCAAAGGCTGCAAGTTGCCGCCTAGGGTGGCTTGAGATAGATCCTGTATCGGCCAGCGCCTTGAGTCTTGTCAAGTACGGCGAGATATGTGCACTATAAAAATCCTCGATAATAATAATAATAATTTAACAGAATCTGCTAAATAATGCATTATATAGATATCTTTTTTTTAATTTAGCCATAATGACTTATTTACCTATATTGTGATTTATTTATCTAAACAATATATTATTTAGGTAAATAATAAGTTATTTACGGAAAAAAATATATTATTTAGAGAAATCTTACATTGTTTGTAAACAAATTATTATTTAGAAAATTAGCTTCTATATAGGCCTAAAGATTATTTAGCTGAAAGTGCTAAAACAGCACCGAAAAAATTGTAAATAAAATATTTTACAAAGGGAATTCATACCATAGGAGGGGCTATTACATTTCTTGCCTACTTATTTATTCACACACACACACACACACACCCACACACACACACGCACACCCACACACCCACACCTACGCACTCATTCCCCCCTTGTCTGGCTATACTGCCCCCTAGACTAGGAGCCTAGTGCAATATGTTGTTCATCTGTGGTATGTGTAATAAAAGAGGTGTAAGCTTTATCCCCAACTCACTTTACCTGGCAGATCGAAACCTCCGCCCCATAATGGACCTTACCACAAATCCAATCACTTCAGAGGAAACGTTCGCGTCTATTAATAGCTTGTCAAGTAGGAAAGACCCCGGGCGCAGACGGCGTGACCTGCGGCACGATTCAGTGAAACAGCTGAGCAGAAGAAGAGATTAGCGCCCGCGCTGTGTGCCATCGCCAACAGCAGTCTTCTAAACAGACGAGTGCTTGCAGATTGGAAGCAAAGCGTTATGGCTTTGATCCCTAAGAACGGCGATCCTGGTGGATGATTTGCAGCCCATCTCCATCTTCCTCACCTACAAACTACACTGTATTCATGATAATTGACATTGAACAGACTCATGCCTAGCGTAATTGCTACAGAGAGATTGTCTAAGGCGCCAGGAAGGCTCCATGCCTAGAAACGACCTAAAGGAACAAGTGTACTGCCTGCGCACCAACATTGCTGACCATGTACACATCGTTGGTTCTTGAGTAGCTTTTACATTCACATAATAATATCCTTCTCTGTCAAAAGCCTAGAAGAGGTGGAAGACCGCATCGTGAGTCATTCTATACACTAACTGAATCATCACTGGTACACTACCTTCCCAAACTATAACTAATTCAATAATAATAACTGTAGTGACCAGCGACAGCGCCAATTTAAGTGACCAAAATGGTAATATTGATGCGATTACAATAATGATGACGACAACGATGATAATGATGATGATGATGATGATGATGATGATGATGATGATAATAATAATAATAATAATAATAATTATTATTATTATTATTATTATTATTATTATTATTATTATTATTATTATTATTATTATTATTATTATAAGGCGCTTTTACTAGTAAGGAACCGTTCAAAGCGCAACCTCACGAATTCGCACATTCATTAAACATTAGTACAATACACTTATATACTTGGCTGGGAGCGGGCGAAGTCAAAGCGGACCGGGGGGAGAAGTAATAATAAACAAAATGATTCCCCACAGGCGCACACACAAACGCGCGTGCGCACACACACACACACACACACACAAACACAGACGTGCGCGCATAATAGTAATGACGACTATTCTGATAACGACGATGATAATGATGATGGATGCTGTACAGCATGTATTATACTCAGGAATGCAGTCGGTAGTGTAGCCTACATAGCCAACAAACGGAGACTATCGCACATGTTGAATAGCTGTACTGATCCTTTAATCAGGTCAGGCACATTAAAATTGTATAAGTTATGTTTTCCATATTTATTTATTTCCAAAACTTATCTGAAAATATTTGAAGTTTAAAGCTAAAGTCCAATATTATTCATTGTAGGCCTACGTCGAGCTGAGAGATTGATTTTACCGAGAAGACGTCCCTCATTAACTAGCTGTCAATTTTAATGCAAAGATCTAAGCAAATTACTTTCTCATTTAGCAATGGGTACTAAACACGGACCTTAAAAAAAGAAGTAATACATGACTTCGATTTTATATATATATATATATATTATATATATATATATATATATATATATATATATATATATATATATATATATATATATATATATATATATATATATATATATATATATATATATATATATGCACACTCACACACACACCCACACACACACACACACACACTCACGTACCACGCACACAGACTCGAACAATATTCTGTACCACTCCCCTCAGAGTCGGACCACGGTCAGTGCACCAATACTTTTTATACACTAATTTCCGGTTTTCGGGACGATCCAACTACTGAGCTTTGAAAGGCTGCGGCCATCAAAGATATAATTGTACTTTGCCTTTATTATATTTTAATTTATTATTATTATTAGAGAGATGAGGTGCTACAGAAGACTTCTGGGCATTTCCTATACCCAGCACATCGCCAACGACGAAGTCCGACAGGCCATCACACAAACCATTGGACAACACGATGACCTGCTCATAGTGGTGAAGAAACGGAAACTCCGATGGTATGGCCACTCACCAGATCATCAGGTCTTGCAAAGACCATCCTGCAAGGCACAGTGCAGGGAGGTAGAAGAAGAGGGAGACCGAAAAAGAGGTGGGAGGACAACATTCGAAAATACACTGGTTTGACACTGAGCGAAGCCATCAGGGTTGCTGAGGACAGAAAGATGGAGTATGCTGGTTAAACGATCATCTGTGGTGCCCCAACGACCTCCGAGTTACGGGATAGGATAGGATAGGATAGGATAGATTATTATTATTATTATTATTATTATTATTTTATTTTTTTAGGCCTGGGAATGGGGATTGGGGGAGGGAGGGGTGTGTGCACGTGCTCCCATTCCACCCCTCTCCTTCGCACCTGTCCACTCCACGCCCAGCGTTTCCAACGCTCCAACAGAAAGAATATAACAATTAAATATTAAAAGAAAGGCAAAGAGTATAATATATGCTTCAACTTATTAATTAGACTTGAAGCAGACTAGACTAGTCAAGTTCAGAAAATCTAATCAATCTATTTCACATCTTTGACCACAAACAAATAAACATCTAGTCAATCTATTATAGATCTATGACCACAAACAAAGAAAACAAATTAATGTTGATCTGAAAAATAAGAAATAAAAAACATAAAAATTATGCTGTAGTGTAACTGTCATGTAAATTATGCTGTAACTGTAACTGTCGTGAATTCCTCTAAGTCTAGAACACCACTACTTCATGACCTAATAAGTTATGACGTCATGCCTAGCACGTCATTATTTTGTTTTCTATGTTCTTAATGGATGACAAAAGAAATAAGAACTTAAGCAAAGTGAATTTGTCCACTCTGTCCTGTGGCAATGATATTTGGGTTTTCGGTTTATCTGTGGCTGAAATATTTTATAGGAATGTACTGGCCAGGTCTCTTCTCCACAACAGTAGTACATGTGAAAGCAGATGTCATGATTCACGATCCGCAGATGTCCAGCAACCAGTCTGGTGACCTGAATTTTGGCATCCTCTTGGATATTACGCCGATACAATTGAAGGCGTTGGACATTTGCATGGTGGCGGGGAGAGCCCAGTTGTCGCAAATCGCCAACTTCTACTTGCAACATAGCAGTCTCTTAAACAGAACGTCGGAAGAGAGTACAAAGAATGTGAAGTTTGGTTTCGTCGTTTTGGCCACGGATGAGAGCCTCGGCGCCGCTGTAAGCATGCCTTTGGCGTTCCTGCCTCAGTCCCAGTTTTGTCGTGAAAGGGATTCCTCCTGCACATTGAAAACCGTTCGCAATTCAAATTATAACAGAGCCTTATCGTTCCGCAACATTGTGGGCGTGGTGAGTTCGCTACTATACGATTACACGGAGTTCTCAACAGCCATACTCAACGTGGACGACATCGCCGAGGTCAGTTCGCTTTCTAGTGGAGGAATGAAGGTAAACTTCCACGGTTTAATGTACAAAACAAACAGGTTCAGCGAGATCCTTGACGCTGTATTAAATGCATTAAAGTGGACGTACATCTCTGTCGTCTACAACTACTTTCGATACAACCGGATCTATGAGGATCTCAAGAAGCGCGCGTTCGGAAGTAAATTGTGTATCGCTGCCTCCATCAAACTGCCACATGATGGAAACAAGGATGAAGACATGAACATGGTCAGTACTCTCATCAAGTTCCACAAACTCGGAGCAAAAGTTGTTGTGCTATTTCTCGATTCAGAGGAGGTCAAGAGAGTTTTCAAGGCAATGTCTTCGAATACTAGCTTTTTCAGATCTTCAGTTGAGACCTTTTACTGGGTCGCTGCCACTGCATCGAAAGAGGATTTGGCAACTTTGACTGACCACCCGTTCTTGAATGATACTGCCATTATTTCCCCTGTGTATTCAAGCACACAATACAACCCATTAGAACAGTACGAAACCATGGCCGAGAATTTCACGTCGTGGTACGCTGGGCTGCGACCGATGGACGTACTATATGACAAATGGTTTAAAGAGTTATGGACTCTTTATCATTGTGATAATGACGGAAGTAATTGTAGCACCTGTGATACACCGATAGGAGCGCACAACGCTTCGATTGACCTCGAACCCGCGACCAACATGCTGGCAGCCCTGGACATTATGGTCAAGGCTGTGCGGCACGTCATCATGACCAACTGTTCCAACGAGCTCCTGTCGTCCTTGGAACACTGTGTCAAAGCGCCTCTTGCAGACGAAATTGAGAGGCTGCAATTCAGCAGTAAAATAACAGGAGAAACATTAAACCAGCATGCACTTTTGCCCTTTAGAAGTGCGCAGACAAAGCCAGTCCCTATCGCGGTGTACGACGTTTTCATAAAATCAGTGCTCAACGTCAGTGTGGTGCACTTTAGTCCTGACAGTAACGGTGTGCAGAAGGTTGTGCTGTCGCAGTGCGGCCAAGACTGCAAAGCGCATGAAGCGCAATTTTATACACAGTGCTGCTGGACCTGCGTTCCATGTCACCAGAACGAGATTGTCAAGAAGATCGATATTTCTTCCAAGTGTGAATCCTGTCCGGAATTTTTTTGGCCCAACGAACATTCCAACTTCACTTCGTGCTACAGAATCAGAGAGACGCACTTCTCGCTGACCGACCCGTCGTCCGTCTTCCTCATTATGGTGTCAGCTATCCTCAGCGCCATTATTTTGGGGGTGGCTGTGTTCTTTACCTACCACAGAAAAAAGCGCGTCATCAAGGCTACGTCGTTGGACCTGTCGCTGATGATGCTGCTGGGCATGCTGCTGAGTCATGTTCACGTGGTGGTGACACTGTCGCCAGCATCCAACGTTCAGTGCTTTTCAGCCAACGTGTTGAATGAAATATCTCTGTGTCTCTTGTACTGCGCTCTGCTGACGCGATCCATTCTCATCTACCACATTTTCAGTCAGCAGACCAGTATTAAATACTTCTTGGTATCACGCCGCTCGCGCCTTGCCTTCATATCCGTCCTCGTGCTGCTGGACACAGTTTTCACTGTGCTGGGAGGGCCGCATGCATTGAAGAAGCAGCCCCTCACGAGCGTCAAGTACGTGGAGGTGTACTGTGGAACCGATAATAATAGCGTCTGGAGCAAAGCCATAAAGAAAATTCACTATAGCCTGCGCTGCGTGATCTTGATATACTGGCTAACGTTGGCCTTCAAGATCAGGAACGTGAATGCGAACTTCAACGAGTCCGGTTTCATTTTTGTCTGTGTTTGCGCTGAATTTGGCATAATTGCTTTGTCCTATCTGGTCACCACCACTGTCGTCAGGGAGCTGGATAAAAAGGTGTTGGAAATGGGCACGTTGGCCTTGAGACAGTTGTGTTACCTCGTCTTTCTCTTTTTTACCAAGATCTACGCCGTGTTTTTTTACCAGCAAGATCACAATGTCAAGCTCCAATGGTGTAAAGTGTCGTCCAAGACATCGTACAGCATCTTCGTGACCCAATCCTCCAATAACCTCGTCACCAGCAAATATTCGTTTGACAACAAACTATGGTCTCTCCGCACGAAAGTCTCTCTGTCTTACGCGAACATAGTAAATGCATATAAGGAACAAGTAATCGTTCCGCCAAGGTGCAAGGCAACACAGTCCGCGACTCTTCAGAATTTATTTCAAACGTCGTCAACCTACGTTCCAATAAAGGAAAATGTTGACGTCACCAGGTTGGCGTCCTTTCCCGTGTTCCTCCCTGTCCAAGAACAAGTGGCGGTAGACAAAGTTAGTTCTGCACCTTCCGTCATCAGTCCAGCCAAGACTGGCAAAGTTAATCCTAAAGTTTCCGACGGCAACTCTTCTTCTAGTTCCAAACTTCAATCTGACGTATCCATCAATAGTTTAAGCACCATTTGCAAAATGAATATTAAGAAGATTGAAGATGAGAAAACGACGACGACCCCGCAGGCTGGAGTCCATGGCCATATCAGCCAACGAGACAGCTATGAAACATCTACGATCCTTCAGTTTTCGGACAACGACAGCCTGCAACAAGAACTTCCTCCGTCAGACCACGCGTCTATTGCTTCCGATATAAGCATCGAAAACACCTTCTTCATTCTCAAAACATTCTCCTCGCCTGCTATTTTGAATAATGGTCCTGATTAGGTTATAAAATGATCCGCTGGGCCTAAAGCAACAAATAGGTAAACTAACATGACACTAGCCTCGAATTGATCACACGGGTAAATTGAACTCGTCTGTAGCGGATCCTCGAGTGCACAGCGGTACATAGAACACAATCTTACGTATCATACAAATGGATACTACTACTACTACTACTGCTACTACTACTACTACTGCTACTACTACTACTACTACTACTACTACTACTACTACTAAAGGTAAAGATATTTGTAACTATGACGGTAGGTTCTATTGTTGCTAGGCTCTGCACAATGGAATGCTATTACCCACTCGCCTTTCGTCTGCAGGGATCGGCTAGTTAGATCGCCCTATGACTAATCTTAATACATTTATATGTTTGGCCCGGTCTGTGTGCGGACAGGGTTATAGACATAGGGAGAGAAGTGTAAAGATTCACTGACACACTAGCTCTCGCACGGCTATGAAACATAGGTAGTCCGGCCACTTGTTAACAGTA
Organism: Oncomelania hupensis; assembly: GCA_036898135.1. Lineage (NCBI taxonomy): Eukaryota > Metazoa > Mollusca > Gastropoda > Littorinimorpha > Pomatiopsidae > Oncomelania > Oncomelania hupensis. The sequence continues at coordinate 42,859,929 of CM072516.1, forward strand.
AATATCACACATTTATTTCCTCTACTCTATATCTAATTAACTAATCACTACAATAACTTAAATGTCCAAAGCGTAATATAACTAGGATTAACTTAACAGTCCAAAGTTCACTTCGAGTGGTTCGGAGAATGGGTAGATCTTTGATGGATCTATTCTGCTACTGTTCTCGATCTTTGCTACTGAGTCATCATTGGGCTTTGTTCTGGTTTTGCCGCGTGGCGGTTGTAGTACTTCGCCTGACGGGCTCTTGCCTTCTTCAGTGCTTCACCAGCTTTTTTCCATGAGGCCTTGAGCGTTTCCTGCAGGTATGCGACATACTTGGTTGCACCTTTAGGTGTTTCGTCCACTTTAGCTTCAGTCCAACTTCTGCGTAGTGCTTCTAACGATCCTGCTAATGGTCTACCAAAAAGCAATGTTGACGGGGTGTAACATGTGGCTGCATGGGGTGTTTCTCGGTATGTGAACAGTGCTGCTTTCACGTAGGTGTCCCACGCTTCTGGGTTGTCGTCGGCGACTTTCCTGAGGATGGTGAGGAGGGTACCAGTCAGTCTTTCTACTTGACCGTCGCTGGATGGGTGGTAAGGTGGCGTGCGAATATGATGTAACTCAAACACTTCTTGCATCAGGCGGCCAGTGAACTGAGATCCGTTGTCAGTCCTAATGCTGTCATGGAATCCCACTCTGGTAAAGATGGCGATGAGTGCATCTGCAATCTTCTTGGTGTCGATCGCTGGCAAAGGGTCTGCTTCGCACCACATCGAACAGGCGTCGACGAGTGTGAGGAGAAATCTGTTCCGCTTCTTCGTCAAGGGTAATGGTCCTACTATGTCTACTGAGACTTGTTGGAATGACTACTACTGATGGTCCTAAGGCAACTGGTATGGTGTGATGGCGCGGGGACTATCGTTGACATTGGTGACAAGATTTCACCTACCGCTGGACATCCTCTGTGATACCTGGATAATAGTAGTGTGCGCTGATCCTCTGTACTGTGGCACCAATTCCCATATGTCCACTGAGTGGCATGTTGTGACCTAACTCTAGTACTTGGGCTCTAAGGGTGGCGGGCAGTACTAACTGGGTGTGATCTCCATCTCCTTGCCGATGTAGCACTCCATCTTCCATGTAGAAGTCTCCTTTGTGAGATGGTGTGTGCACCTTCGGTAACTTCTGAAAGCACTTGGCTATCGAGGCGTCCGCTTTCTGTGCAGTTTTGATCTCTGCGAGTCCTGGATTCGGCGCTAACTCGTGCTGGGGTGGTTGGGTTTTAGCTTGGGCCCTGGTTTGCACTGCAGCTATCTCTACAGTTTTAGCGGGCGTGCCTAAAAACACATACCTACATCCTAGCACTAGATCATACATGGGTTTCTGTAAAACTGCTGCTTGGATCCGTCCTGTGACGTATCTGCTATCTACTTTTATCCACGCAATCGGGCAAGTGGTCGTCGGTTTCGTCAAGTCCGCTCCCTGTAGTTCGACAGTCTTGTCCGTCAAGTCCGCGCTAGATATAAGCGACTCGCGTATTATTGCGTCGTATGACAGACCTGTGTCATAAAGGCAGTTCGCTCCTTTATCGTTGACCTTGACCGTGTCTGTAACCGATGGGTAGTCTCCGATGGGGTGTGGATTTGTACCGCTGCTCTGAGTTAATGCTCTATGAACTAACCGGCTCTCGCGCTCGTCTCTTCGTTGTGCTGCCAACTTGAAACATTCTGCGGTGGAGTGATTCTTTTTATTGCAGAACGAGCAAAACCGTCTCTGTTCTGCGGGACCTCTTCTCTCGAATTCCGCGATGGGTCCTCTATCTGGCCCAGGTTTGGGGTGGGTAGGGAGAATCGCCTGTGCTGTCGTCCCTGTGAGGGCTTCGTTTCGGTACCTCTTTCCCGTCAGGCTTTAGGTCTCGCCTGAAGCTCTTGGCTTCGCCATAGGCGGCCACATACCTATCTGCGACCTTGACCAGATCATCCAGCCTTTCCGCGCCCTGCAGTACTGAGAATGTTATCAGCTCGGGGGACATGGTCTCCCGTAACTGTTCCCACACTAATAGTTCGGTCAGTCCGTCATACGTGTTAGCAGTGGATGACTGGCTAACCTACTTATTCAGCATTGTGGACAGACGATCTGAGAACTGCGCGCAACTTTCTCCTTTCATTCTCCGATTGGTGCGGAATTTTTGCCGGTAGCGTTCTACTGTGAGTTCGAATCCCTTTAGGAGTGCCTCTTTGACCCTGTCATAGTCAGTTGCTCTGTCAGTTGATAGCTGCTTCTATTTTCTTCTGTTCTCTCTCTGCTTCCATTTCTTCTGTTCTCTCTCTGCTGCTTTCTCTGCCTTAGCTTCCTGCTTCTCTACTTCTGCATTGATATACACAATTAAATCCGCTCCTGCTAAGTGTAATAATTCTCCTAATTCCTTGAAGCGCAATCTCAAAGCTACGGGGTCTGACATTGTCAAAAGAGTCTACGACCAACCTCTGAATCACACGGAATACAAAAACACTATCAATATGGCAATTCAATAAAAATAATGCAAAGACAACAAAATTCGTAATCAATAATAGAATAAAAGTCAAATGGCATACAATAGTAACTTAAGCAAAACTTGCCAAGGAACCATGCAACATACAAGCACAAAAAGAATTAAATCAAAAAACAGTTTTTAGAAAATACGGTGCACCAACACCGTCTCCTTGGTACACTTACAAATATGGTACTAACAACTATTCTAAATTATAATCTACAACTATTATTTTTTCCTATCCTATTATACACAGTTCCTGGCAAGGCTCGCCAAGTAAGATGTGACGGTGGGTTCTAGTGTTGCTGGGTTCTGCACAATGGAATGCTATTACCCATTCGCCTTTTGTCTGGGGGAATCGGCTAGTTAGATCGTCTTATGACTAATCTTAATACATTTATATGTTTGCCTGGTCTGTGTCCGGATAGGGTTACAGAGATAGGGAGAAAAGTGTAAAGATTCACTGACACACTAGCTCTCGCACGGCTATGAAACATAGGTAGTCCAGCCACTTGTTAACAGTAAATATCATAAATTTATTTCCTTTACTCTATATCTAATTAACTAATCATACAATAACTTAAATGTCCAAAACGTAATATAACTAGGATTAACTTAACAGTCCAAAGTTCACTTCTAGTGGTTCGGAGAATGGGTAGATCTTTGATGGATCTATTCTGCTACTGTTCTCGATATTTGCTACTGAGTCATCCTTGGGCTTTGTACTGGTTTTGCCTAATGTTCATTTTCAGGAAGAGTGGACTACCGCACAGTCCCTATAGATCAGTGTCCGTGCACGTGTTCTATGGGCTTAGCTTTAGCTTTGAGGTGCGGTGCTGTTGTCTCCTCGTCTTGTTTGTTAACTACTGAGCTATGGAGCTCAGTGCTCTCAGCTCAGTTTTGCAGGCCGCGTGTCTGGGATGACTCTCTGTGGGGTCTATCTCCTGCCGTGGACCAACCCTGCTCGTCTTTTTGACAATGTCAGGCTATGGCTATACTGCGATGAATGAATATCACACATCACCTGCGTAGTCTTCTGAGAGAGGTCTTTCAGCGTGAGCGTCCTTCTCGGGTGAGATTCTAATAAAGACTGACGTATCTTAACGCTGTGGTCAGCTAAAGCGCGCGATATCGCAAGATCCTTTGCGCCGTCATGCGTGGTTTGACAGAAATAGGTCAGCTGGCTTATGCTACGGCCTACCTACTGAAGGTTTAGCCTACACATACATAGAACAACCCTAAATTCTGTCGTCTGCTGGGCATCGACTTTAAATTAAAAAGGCCAAAGCAGGATGAACGTTTAGAGGCATGAAGCCTTAGTGCTGGGTTCAAACTCGCCTCTCGTGACAATAACGCATCTTTCCTAGTAAGGAACAGTGCAAAGCTCATACATTCACACACTCATTAAACAGTACTACAATACATATAGAGAAGGGTGAGATGTAGTAAATCCCCAATCAGACTTCCGATTAAATCATAAATTTAATCCATGCGATTTAATTAATCTCAGGACTGGTCGCACGAAGCAACCGGTCACACGCTAAAATTAATTCCATATAACAGAGGCGGAAGTCGCTGTTCGCTGCGGCTCGCTCATATTATTCGTTGCTTGTTCCTATTGTTTCCCTTGTTGTTATGTGCTTGTTGTGAAATTATGGCCAACAGTTAAGAGTTCGAGTTCGAGCAGTTCGGAGAATAGTAAGAGAGAAGATTGCTTGCCATATTTAGCTGTTTTAGTAGCAGATGAGGAGGAAATTCGACAGAGGAGACGACATTCATTCAGAAAGAGATGTATGTCCTTGATCCTGTAATGATCTCTCTTGTTTTTACGTAGGCTACATGTTTATGAATGAATTTTAGTAGTTGCCGGTGACCGGTTGCTTCGTGCAGTTCGGAGAGTGAGAGAGAAGATTTTTTTTTAGCAGTTTTAGTAGCAGAAGAGGGGAAAACATTTATAGAATGGTGGTACGGCCATGAATGGAAGAAGGGAGACACTCGGGGCTAATTCTGCTCTTTGATTCGATGACAACCTTTCTGTTATGGTGTCGGCCATTTTGTTTTTTCAAGGATGTCACAGCACGTTCTGATTTGTTCGGACTTATGATTTCATCGCAAAAATGAGAACATATTCTATCCTCGGAATCTACGATGGATTCACATGAGATTTTATCGTAAGCTTGTTGTACAACTTATTGCAGCGTGTGACTGGGTATATTGTATGAGTATCGGTAAGTCTGACTGGGGCTTAAGCCTATCCTATTCTATCCTGTCCCGTAACTCGGAGGTCGTAGGGGCACCACAGATGATCGTTTAATCAACGTACTCCATCTTTCCCTGTCCTCAGCAACCCTGATGGTTTCGCTCAGTGTCAAACCAGTCCATTCTCGAATGTTGTCATCCCACCTCTTTTTCGGTCTCGCTCATCTTTTACCTCCTAGCACTGTGCCTTGCAGGATGGTCTTTGCAAGACCTTGTGATCTGGTGACGTGGCCATACCATCGGGTTTTCCGTTTTTTCAACACTGTGAGCTGGTCATCGTGTTGTCCAATGGCTTGTGTGATAGTCTGTTGGACTCCGTCGTTGGTGATGTGCTGGGTATAGGAAATGCCCAGAAGTCTTCTGTAACACTTCATCTCTATGCTTTGTATTCTTCGTTGTAGATCTGCTGTAAGGGTCCATGTTTCGCAAGCGTATAGGAAGATGGAGATGACAAAGAAGCGCAGCAGTCTTTTTTTCTTTGATTTATTTTTTCTTTGACATCAATACAGTTGTATACAATGTTCATTTCCAATGTCAATCCGCTATGTATGTCAAAGTATTTTATATAAACATACATATATAAATATAACATTACAATACAGATTAGCCAAATAGGTTACAATAATAAATAATAATGGAATTGAAAAGAAAAAGAAGCCCCACATTACCATTGTTCACTTCAAGTGTTTAGCACAGAAAACAAATTGCAAACATCACACTCGTGTAAAAAAAATATGAATCTTGAAACAGAATAAAATCAATCCGCGTACACTTAGTCTTTCATTTACTGTAAGTGGGAGAAACTTAAAATGAATTTTAAAAAAAAAAAAACTTTTTAAAAGCACAGTACAAAACAACCAATCAAAAAAATAATTACATGAATAAAAGTTTTTTTTTTTAAGTAAAAAAAATTTAAAAAAAAATAAAAAAAATGGGAGGGAAAAAAAATGTTCGTAGAGGGATAGACTGGCGTTGACTTAATGCATTTACAACAAAAGGTAATAACAACCACTTTCGTAAAGATGCACTGCAGCGTTCAATGTACAACGAGAGAAAATAAAACGGTTTAATCTTCTTTTTTTCTCTAACTTATACAAACTACTTCTAGTATGCAACAAGATTACATAAACAAAGGTGTATATGGATGCCATTCATTGTACACTTTGTGTGTATTCATTAATAAATATGATGCTTGTCTATCTATTTCATACCGAGTTTTCAAATAAGACTTAAACACAGCAAACGTTGGAATACAGTTGTTCAACTTGCACTTATAGATAAAAAAACTTGGCAAGAACAATTATCCTATCGAAAATCACGTCTGACATAAAATGATCACCACAACCAAACAGTACAATGTTTTCGTTTAAATGCATATTAATAACATTCTGACAACTATGCCTTACTACATGTTCAAACTGATTCCAGATTGCCTGGATGTGTGCACACTGCCAGAACAAATGTTGTATACTTTCTCGCTCGATTGTACAAAAAGAACATAATGAATCCGTTCGAACACCCATACTTGACAGAATAGTGTTTGTGGCGATAATCCTATGCACTATTCGTAGCTGGAACCATTTAAGTTTAACATCAGGTATATTTTGGATTTTCTTAAAAACTATTTTCCAATTACAATCTTTACCATATTTCTGTTCCCAGCAGTCTTACATTGGAATGTAGGCTGATGGTCCTGTCTTTCCAAATTGGCTTCAACCTCGCCAGGGCAGCATTTGTTTGTGTGATCCTGGAGAGGACTTCCTATCGGGACTCATTGTCTGATACCATGGCTCCTAAATATTTAAAGCTATGCACTGTTTTGAGGGATTGGCCTTGGACTTTGATGTCCGTGTTGATGCCATTGGTGTTGTTTGTCATCAATTTGGTCTTCTCTGCACTTATTTCCATTCCATAGGCTCTGTAGGTGGTGTCAGGCCTCTGTACCAGCTGTTCAAGTTCTTGTTTTTCTCCAGCCAATCCATCAATGCCATCTGCAAAACGAAGGTTGGAGATTGCTCTACCCCCTATGTTGACTGCCCTCGTGATCTGCAAGGGCATCTGACATGATGCGCTCTAGGATGATGTTGAAGAGCGTTTGAGAGAGTAGGCATCCCTGACGCACACCGATTGTTGTTCTGAACCAGTTTCCGATGGCTCTGTTGTGGAGAACTGCACTGGTAGGCTTGTCATACAGGCTTTTGATGACTTCAATAATTTTAGGGCTGATGTTGTACACTCTCATGGTTGCCCACAGAGCTGCATGCCAGGTTTGGTCAAACGCCTTCTTGAAGTCTACGAACACATGATATAAATGCTGTTGGTGCTCCAGGCATTTCTCGCAGATTATTCTGAGGTTGAAAATCTGTTCAGTGGTACTTCGCCCTGCCCTGAATCCTGCTTGTTCTTCAGCAATTATTTGTCCTCCTTGCTGGGATGGCCGATGAGGCGGATGTTGCGGTAATTTTCACATTCCTGAACGTTACCTTTTTTTTGGGTAGAGTGACGACAAGCGACTGAGTCCATGGAGTAGGCCTACTAGTACAAGCGGGTTGGGGGAGGGACAGTAATAAACATACTCAGTCTCTCACACTCACTCACACACAAACACACACACACACACACACACACATACGTTCAAAACTATAATAGTGGGTTTATGTTCAAAACAAGGCAAACTGGGTTCCATCCTTTCCCTTCATTACAGACCATTCCTATTCATTCAACGGATACAATAGCCTCTTGTAAGGTTATCTGTCACAACCGTTTTCATTTTTGACAAAAACAAAAGGAGAAATTGCGCTATGAAATAGTGGGTTCATTTGATACCAGTGGGTTTTTACACATGCATATTGGACATCTGGGTTTCTGTGGAAAAACTGGGTTTATCACACACACGGACACAACCAAAACGTATAAATGGCCAAGGTTGCATTTGCAAGATTTTCAGTACGTGAGTGCAGTACACTGACACTTTTAGTTTAATTCAACTAATGAAACAACTTTTACTATTGCTCAAAATTTCCTCTGATTTTGTTTTTATAATTTCAATTACAATATTTTCAGTTGATATATAGGCTACTGTATAGATTTAGAGCTGTTATTGAAGGATAGACTTTTGCCATTTACTTTAAGAACTGGGCGGTAGCTCAGTGGTTAAAGCATTGAACTGAGAACCGAAAGGTCTGAGGTTGTTACAGTGTACCTCTGGATAGGTCAGTGCGTGACCCTCTTTTTCTCCCCATAGCCCAAAAAATAAATTATTAGCTGGTGTCAGTAAAAATAGAAAAGAAAAATTCGGCATTAAGCAAACATTCTTGTCATATTTACTTTGCTTACATTTACTTTGTATTGTATGGTTTTAAAGTTTTTTAAATTTGAATCCAGACTGGAAGATCTGCAAAAAAAGATATCTTGTCGTTCTCAAATGTTAACTGTGGATAATATTTTCATGTTCAATTTATTACTTTACTTCCAGATTTAAATCAAATCATTGAAGAAAAGGCAAGAAGGAGAAAGAAGAAAAAGTATGAGGAGTATGAAGAAGAATTAATAGAAAGAAGAAGAATGAGGAGAAGCGTGGAGAAAAAGCATAAAATCTCCAGAGGAAAAGAAAGAATGAGAAGGGTGGAAAAGTTTACAAATCTTCATTGGAAAAGAATAGGAATGGAAAAATAAAAAAGCAGAGAACTGGTAATGTAAAACAAACATATGAACAACATAACACAGACATAATTTGTTAACATTTTTATTTTGAAAGTGTCTAGTAGAGCATAATTTGTATATATTATAATTACTTTTTTTTATCAACTTCATTTAGTTAGGTTTTACATAAATTGTTTATGGTTTCCCGTTACGTTAATATATTCTGAATAAGGATCAATTGAGTGCAACCACTTATAATTAGTTTTTTTTCCAGCACCTCAAAGGTATAATAAAACCATGTGAAGAGCAGAATATTATTATATAGTCATTAGTCTTGACATTGCTTTTTGATGAACAAGAACCCCGAGAATAACATATGTATTAACTTGGCAAAGAAATATAATTTGGTACTTTGCCAGATTAATCCACCGCTTTCTCTTAAGTTTAAGACAGGAATCTACTACATAACAAAACGGGCCTAAAAACTAGTCTACACAATACAGAGCAGTAAATTTCCATTACTTAATGACAAGTAGCACCTCAAAAAGCTTTGAACATGATGAACACCATCAATCACTGGAAAGGCAAGTCCATATGACTCACATGCTCCTTATGGAACTCCCAATAAATAACAGAAAAATGCGATGCCAGAAAAAAAAAGTTAAATGATTGAAACGGTGGGTTTAAAATGCAAAGTAATACAAGCTTTGATATTTCGATGCTCTTGACCTTGACCTCCAGCTATAAATACACTTATGTACGATAAAATAAACTACAGCAAAAGATTTTATTATTTTGGACATCTCCAATGACCTTCACCTTGGAGCAAGGTTGACAAAATATGCATGTGCGTCTCATTGATACCTATCATGCATCAAACAATCTGAAGTTTAGTTAATATTAATAACTTAAAATTAACAAGACATTTTGTGGAAAATTGACATAGCTTGACTAACATTTGTTGAACCTGTGACCTTGACCTTGAAGTGTAGTCATTTAATCACTGATAATTTTCGAGGTCTCGTGTAATTAGCCACTTTAAAGGTTTGCACAGATGGAAACCAGACAGACAGACAACATTTAAACATGCAATTTTTTACTATTTAGGACTCATCTTGAATAGATTTGCAAACAAATTTGAATATATATTCTATATCTAAACGATTCATGGCACTTGGTTCACACCCTGGAGAACGGGGTAGCACTGATGGCAGCAACAAAGCTGATGATGGGGATGTTGTATGCATTTCGGTCTGCTGGCTTTGACGCCTTTTTCTAGCTTGTTTCTTGACTGAACCTTCCGATGAATTAGAGTCTTTAGAATCCTCATGCTGCTCTTCAGCCCTCCTGCGAACAAGTAGCAGCATCACAACACAGGGTTTAAACAACAGAACAAATACAGCGGCATAAGAACATTTTCAAACCAAGGTATGAGGATGGTCAAAGGGTGGGGTGGTGGGCCTGGTTTTGGAGAAGGGAATGGAAGTTGAAAAGAGTAGAGGCTTGAACTGGCTCAACTACAAAAAGGGATTGACTGACAATACTGTCTACTGATTCATCAATGAAATATTATATTCTGGACTTTAATTTTTTTTTTGTACATGAATGTACTACTCACCCTCTTTAAAGTGTAAAAGAAACAAGCAAAACACATTTAAAGTTTAGGGGGTAGAGGTTGTGGAAAAAAGGGCACAAAAGCCCGGAGGAAGTGGGACAGCATTTTTTCCCACTAACCACTTCGACACACTAGCTACTAGCAACCAAGTTATAAAATAGTTATAGAAACTCTTATGCTTACTAGCTACTCAGTAAACAATAATAAATAATAATACAGGATGCTATGTACGCGCCTTTCCCCAAGGCTCAAAGCGCGGCGATCTATACCAACATACACGCTCACCTGTCTCATTTACCCTCTCACACACCAAATACACATACATCACTCAAACAGGTGGTGTAAAGGCAGGGAGATCGCTATTAGAAGACGGAAAAAAATAGAATTTTTTATTTTTGAAATTTTTACATTGACTGCATCCTGTACCATTATTGAAGGGAGGGAGGAAACCGGAGTGCCCGGAGAAAACCCTCGCTAACCTCAATAGTCTCGTACCTAAGTCACATACGTTCGCCCCTTGCGGGAATCGAACCCGCGACCTTCGGCATAGGAAACCGGCGACTTATCCACTGCGCCACGAGGCCACCCCATGAAAGCACAAGTACAAAGGTTCTTCAACATGCCTGCTTTTTAAAATCCAAAGCATACCTATACAACCTGAAAAGCCCAGAGCGAATTGTGTACATTATAATAATGTAATCTGCATTTCATGTGCCCCATTAACAACTGTAAAATTGAGCTAAAACTTTGATCTTATTCAACTTGGATGTCTAGCTCTGCCATGTACACTGTTTCCCCCCCCCCCCATTCTCCTCCCTCATCCAAGCTCTCCTCACTCCCCCTTTGCAATGTAGAAACAATATACCACCAACAAAATTTGTGTTAGCAGGTCACAGTTTGATCTGAGGCGTGGAGCTGCCAGTTGTTAACTGCTTTGCTGTGGCACCGATTTTATACAGCAATCAATGTGTTGTTTTTTTTCAAAGCAAACAACAATATTATAAAATTCAATAAGTACTGACACACACCAGCTGTCACCTGATGAGTACAATGAAGGCGATGAAGATGTTGATGGTGATGGAGTGGGACGTCTTCCTTCCAAACGCCTCCTGGGTCGTCGTCGGACTACAGCGACTTCTCCACAACCGGATAAACTCGAGGCATAACAGGATGTTCTGGGAAAAAAAGGAATAATAGAATTTATTAAAATAATTATGCTTACTCAGAATTAAAGCTAACAATTTGGGAAATGGAGTAGATGCAGATCTGAAAATGGTGCTCTAGCTATTAATGTGGACCCCACTGCAACAATGAGACAAATGACAGGGGTCTGAGACTGTTGGAGTTTGCCAGATACAACAATTTGATACTGGCAAACACGCTTGGTCTCCACAAAAAATCCAGACGATGGACATGGCACAGTCCCGGCGGGGAGCATCACAACCAGATCGACTACATCATGGTCAAAAAACGCTTCAGATCAAGCATCAACATTGGCAGAACACGCACTTTTCCAGGAGCAGACATCGGAAGTGACCACGATCTCGTGATGATGTCTTTCCGGCTTTCCGGCTTTACTTGAAGAGAGTAAACACAGCAAAGTGCACTAGACTGAAGTTCGACCTGGACAAACTGCAAGACCCGGAGGTGGCAGAAGTATTTCAGGCCACAATTGGAGGGAACTGCTTTAAGCAGGAGGAGAAGCGATGATTGACGCACTCACCAGTATCTGTACCAAGATCTGGCAGAGTGGGGAGTGGCCTACACCATGGACCCAGTCGTTTGTCGTCACTCTTCCCAAAAAAGGTAACCTTCAGGAATGTGAAAATTACCGCACCATTAGCCTCATCAGCCATCCCAGCAAGGTCCTCCTAAAAATAATACTCAACAGGTTGAAACCCCAAGCTTACCAAATCATAGCTGAAGAGCAAGCAAGATTCAGGGCAGGGGGGAGTACCACTGAACAAATTTTCAACCTCAGACTAATATGCGAGAAATACATACAGCACCAACATCTATATCATGTAATCGTAGACTTCAAAAAGGCGTTGAACGAGTCTGGCATGCAGCTCTGTGGACAACCATGAGAGTGTACAACATCAGCCCTAAAATTATTGAAGTCATCAAAAGCCTGTATGATAAGGCTACCAGTGCAGTCCTCCACAACAGCGCCATCGGAAACTGGTTCAGAACAACAATCGGTGTGCGTCAGGGATGCCTACTTTCTCCAACACTCTTCACCATCTTCCTAGAGCACATCATTTCAGATGCCCTTGCAGATCACGAAGGCACAGTCAGCATTGGGGGAAGAGCAATCTTCGTTTTGCGGATGACATTGATGGATTGCCTGGAGAGGAACAAGAACTTGAACAGCTGGTACAGAGGCTTGACACCACCTCCAGAGCCTATGGAATGGAAATAAGTGCATAGAAGAGCAAAATGATGACCAACAACACCAATGGCATCAACACGGACATCAACGTCCAAGCCCAAGCCCTCAACACAGTGCATAACTTCAAATATTTAGGAGCCATTGTATCAGACAATAGATCCCGAGCGACAGGAAGTCCTCTTCAATAACGCACAAACAACTGCTGTCCTGGCGAGTTTGATGCCAATTTGAAAAGACAGGACCATCAGTCTACATTCCAAGGTAAGGCTGCTGCGCTCCCCTGTCATCTCCATCTTCCTATATGCTTGCGAAACATGGACCCTCACAGCAGATCTACAACGAAGAATACAAAGCATGGAGATGAGGTGCTACAGAAGACTTCTGGGCATTTCCTATACCCAGCACATCACCAACGACGAAGTCCGACAGACCATTACACAAGCCATTGGACAACACGATGACCTGCTCACAGTGGTGAAAAAACGTAAACTCCGATGGTATGGCCACGTCACCAGAGCATCAGGTCTTGCAAAGACCATCCTGCAAGGCATAGTGCAAAGAGGTAGAAGAAGAGGGAGACCGTGAAAGAGATGAGAGGACAACATTCGAGAATGGACTTGTTTGACACTGAGCAAAACCATCAAGGTTGCTGAGGACAGGGAAAGATGGAGTACGCTGGTTAAATTAAAATCTGTGGTGCCCCTACGACCTCCGAGTTACGGGATAGGATAGGGTGGGATAGGAACTATTAATGTTACACTATCAATGTGTTGAATGACAGCATGAGATCTAACGGTTACTCAATCTTAAATGTGTAGGCAGCACAAGCTGAATGATTACAAAAAATATGACCATGCTAAAAACAGTCTAGGAATAATACTGATATTATAAATTTATTATTATTTAATCGTTCTTATATAGCGCTTTTCCAGCTCAAGAGCTGCTCAAGGCGCTGGCCGATACAGGATCTAACTCAAACCGCCCGAGGCGACAACTTGCAGCCTTTGGGCGCATCGTAATAACGCTCCAGACAACTGAGCACAATCCTGGGCAGCCAGGGATGGGGTAGAAGGACCTAGGTGCATGCTAAGTGTGTTCTTGTCACCGGCACTCGCCCGTCTTATTGAGCGTCAGGATCTTTAAAGTCCGTTATGATGGAATGTATGCGACACAGACTAGACCTCGGTTTATACTCTCATCCGAAGGAGTAGGAAACGGGAGTAAAGTGTTTTTCCCAAGGACAGAACACAATGCCCCGGCTTGGGCTCGAACCCGGGTCCTTCAGATCCGCAAGCCAAAGCTCTACATGATGAGGAATATTAAGTCGGTAAACAGCAGAAAACAAAAACTGAAATTATAAACTATTCCTATATGGTGTTCATCTAAATTAAACCTTTATTTGGATTTCCGGAATAAATAAGCTCAATAACAGACAGATTTTAAACGTACTCACAAATTTTCAAGATCACATTTTTCTTCATTTTCATCAGCAAAAACACTCCCAGTTGTCTGCAAAACAGATAAAGACATTTAACAAATGAAATAGCTAATTAAATACGAACACTCATGTTAAGCAGTTTAATGCATCAATCAGTTTTCACATAGTCTATTTCCCTTCATCCAAGGAAAACAGACAGGTGAACCATAAACCAAAAGCTATAACTTATGTAGGTAGCGGCAGCCAGAATTTTGTATTTTACTGTTTGTTGCAACAGGTGTTGTTTTTTATTACATCAGAACACAAGGAAAATACAGAAAAATAAAAGTTGCAGTATAATAAACGGTACATTTTAAAAGCTTATTGTTTTGTATTCTGATAACATTGCATTTTGCCTACTAAAATTGTTATTCTGCAAAAATATTTTTAAACATTTATGTAATCAATCTACATATGAATAAAATAACACATCAATACCTCCCTTATTTACTTCTTGTACTATCTTCACTGACCGTCTTTTTTGTAAATGAGAAAAAATGCAAGTTTTGAAAACCCCAGTGTGAACAAAGGAGACATACATTTCTCATGGTAACTGTTTCAATGTTCAAGAGACTTCACAAGACTCTTCATTAATATCAGATACAAGGATGCTTAAAATGCAGCAAATTTATTTTTGTGTTCTTCAAAAAGTAACAAACAAAAATGCAGACCCTGTGTTGACAATCGACCACAACATCCACACGAAAATTGATATGATTTTAAAAGTACAAAAGCACACCGAAAAAGCTTAAAATTTTAACAAGGGAACATTTTAAAGCCACATCCTAGAAGCACAAAATATAGATTAAAGAACTATTTACAGAGACAGGAGGACAAAATACAACTGAATAAAACGAAAAAACACGTACCTCTATCTTGCCAGCCGGCACGTAGCGTGTGGCGTTCCGAGTTACTTCCCCTGACAGTGCGTGTATTCGACTGGTTGACCAACGAGAACACACATCGCGGAGTGTTAACTGGCTCAAACTCAAAGTTGACTCAACCGCAATTGTGGGTTTCTCGCTCAGACTTTGTGTATACACTTTTTTTGTTATTCCTATTGCAAAGCCGGTTTTTAAAAAACTGAGTTTCAGATTTTGGAACCCAGTATTTTTTTAAACCCAGTTGCACGGAAGTGTAACCTATGCATAAACCCACTGTTATGGTTAGGTACGTACCTACACACCCACCCACACACACACACACACACACCATGGGCAAAGCAATATGAACGAAGCAGTTTGAAGATAAAACAGATCAGGAGAAGACTGCAGAGAAGAAATGAGGTTTTATTTGTTATTCTGCGGAGAGAAAGAGGCAATGAATTCCAGGCAGTTGGTCCAAAGACAGAACCAGATCTGGAACCAACAGAAGACAGTTTGTATAGCGGGATACCCTGAGGAGTAGTGTGTCGGATGAAGAGCGCAGATTGCAAGATGGTGTGTAGCATGGGACATCATCAACAAGGTGTGAAGGCCTAGGAGCCATGGAGACAATTGTAGCTGAAAAGACAGGTTTTGTACAGAATTATTTGCGACACAGGAAGCCAGTGGAGAGAGCGAAGAAGTGGTATAATGTGGTCAGATTTTTTTTCTTTTTGAGAGTGAGGCGAGCGGCGGCGTTTTGAACACGTTGCAAATGGTGAATGGAAGAAACAGTCAAACCAGAGAGTTGCAATAGTGAAGTCGAGAGAGAATGAAAGAAGTAGTTGAGAGGTTTTGTCGATTGTCAGGTATGTGCGAATAGTCGAATGCGGCGGAGTTGAAAGTGGCAAGCTTGAATTGCGGATGTCCAGGACAACACCAAAGTTCTTCACAGTAGGTGAGAGAGGGATCGTGTTCTGATCTATAATTATTGTGGCAGTAGGGGCAGAAAACAGTGCCAATGAGCATGACTTCTATTTTGTCTGCACTTACTTGTAATTTGTTTGCCGTTATCCAATTCTGGATGTCTGGGAAACAGTCGGATGAGGTTTTCATAGTGGAGGGGACGTTTTCGAGAGTGTCACTATTGTTAAGCTGATTGTCATCGGCATAAACAATATGTTTCTGAATTATCTAAAACAGTGGACAGAGTAAAAAGAAGGGTCCTAGAACTGAGGCTTGCGGTACGCCCCATGTAAGGCTTGATGGAGCAGAAAGGTTGCTGTTGACAGAGACAGTTTGAAAGCGATCAGTGCGGTCGGAGCTGAGAACAACATCTTTGATACTAAAACTGTTTTCAAGCAGATGAAGGAGAATGGAATGGTCTATTGTATTGCCTATTGTAAAGCAGCAAAAAGATTGTTTAAAAAAAAAAAAAAAAAAAAAAAAGAGCCACGAGAGAGAGATTTTTTTTTAATTTGGAATCGGTGGTTAAAAGGATGTTATTCGTGATATGCAGGAGGGCAGCGCCAGTAGAGTGGTCAGGACGGTAGAAAGACTGGAAAGGGCCGAAAAAGTTCTTGGAGGACAGTTGGTGATTGAGCTGCTTCAGTACGATTTTTTTCTAAGAGTTTTGGACATGAAAGTGAGGTTGGAGACGTGACGGTAATTCTTAAGGTTTTCTAATCAAGATTGGCTTCTTTAAGAATTGGATGGATGATTGCAGTCGTGAAGCATAGTAGGACAGAACCAGTCTGAAGAGAAGTGTCCATGATTGTTGTTATAGAAGGAAGAAAGTCAGGAAAGCAATCTTTGTTCTCATAGGCAGGAATAGGGTTTAACTCTAAAATCAAGCGAGTAAACCATCTTTTATAGTCTTTGGAGACACAGAACTGTTTTATTAGCTCCTACTTCTTGAAAACAACAAGTTTTAAAGTCACAAGTAATACACAAACATGCAATCTTGGGTAGTTTCTTGTTCAAGATTCAATTTCGGAACCCCACTTTGTGACTCCACCAGTTACCCATTTTTTCACAGAAGCGCAATGCAACAACAGTAGTTTGTTTAATGTTTTTAAACGTTCTTTGCGGTTTCTGCTTAGGAACGAACACATGGCATGATGTTGGCTGTTTAAAACACTAACTGACCAAAACAGATCGTAAACAAAGTGAGGGGTTGCTGTTCCACATTTTGGCAACCAGTTTGGGTGCTAAAATCGAAAACAATCCATAATAATAATTTAAAAAAAAAACACAAAAAAACCGCGTGGAACATCTATGTTGCATTCAGACAATAAACACCACAACAACAATCTATTGTGTTCTGTATATATGTTCATGTCTTGAGAAATGCAAGGAAACAAACCTTGTGACCAAGACTGGAAGACATCACGGGGTTTCCGCCCCGGCACGTGCCTGCCATTGTGAAGGCGGAAGGGACGGAGTGAATGGGTGCGTGCGCAACCTCCCACTTTGCCAAGATGGAAACCATCGTAGTTTTCCAAAACA
Organism: Oncomelania hupensis; assembly: GCA_036898135.1. Lineage (NCBI taxonomy): Eukaryota > Metazoa > Mollusca > Gastropoda > Littorinimorpha > Pomatiopsidae > Oncomelania > Oncomelania hupensis. The sequence continues at coordinate 42,877,200 of CM072516.1, forward strand.
GTGCACAACAGGCTTACCTATCCACATCCAATGGCGAGGGAATTACATTGACAAGTAAACATTGAGCAGAAACTTTAAAAACTAAACAAGCTGCCAAAAAAAAAAAAAAAAAGCCGGAGAATGAAGGCAATAGTAACTGATCATCATCATCATCATCGTCGTCTTCGTCGTAGTTGTCGTCGTCATCATTATCACCATCGTCGTGATCATCGTAATTATCATCCATGAGTAGCAGGTAGCCGTAAAATGGCCATAAGCGGCAGTAAATCTGTGACAGAGCACAATGCCACGAGGGATAACGGTCCTCGTTACTTCTCAATCACCCGAAACAATGGCCTGTTTATGATCCACCGAGTGACTTCACCGCCCCAAGGACCATAAAAGCAAGGTAACAATTAACATTTAAGCGCAGTTTGTCTGTCATTGCGCCATAAAATTTCCTCTTAAGACTTTGATGGACGAGCATCGCTTTTGGCCAAGTGGTTGTACCACTTATAAGAACAATTAATTATATTTCATTTGAGCAATAAGGTTATCGGCGATGTTGCTGTTTTCACATGCCGTTCTGTGCCTTTTAATTTCTCATCAGATCAATAAAGGCAGGCCAACACTATTTTGTTTAAAGCTCATGTAGTAGTTTTCTGACCAAAAGAAGTGGGACTGATCTGAAGTTAGCATCTTGAATATAATCTTTATTAGATGCTATCCTCCGAGTAATAAGTCATAAGTCATAAGTCATAAGTCATAATCTTTAATAATCCATAAAATGGAAATTACAATGTCGTCAAGGAAATCTTTCACTCAGCACAATTAAAAATATGATAAAAACATACATGTAATATGCAACATTAAGGACGGCATGCTAACAATCAGGCAAAAGAGAAACACCACATACACTTATCTTTAGGCATGCATTATAGTTTTTTTTTTATAGCAATGGGAGTCAAAAAGTATATAACACATAGTAAGCAAAAGTAAACTACAATCATAAAAAGGGTGCAAAAGATTATTATTTAAGAATTTATACACATAAAAACATAAAAGTGTATTTTAGCATTAGAAAGAGCAAACTGCACGTTAATTCTATAAGAGAATGATAAGAAAAATCTATCTCCCCCGCCAATGGTTTCAATTCAAAATGTCAGATGTCATCACTAGATGAATACAATTCATGTCCCGTTGCATGGGCGGTAGGTCTACGGACATGTGGGGAGGAGATGAAGGGGGTCCAAGTACGAAGCCCCGGGGTGGGTCAAGTAGGAAGATCCAGGGTGGCCGTCAGTGGTTCCATAAGGATTGGTCGACCCTGGGTCCAATGTCCATGGTAATTGTTATCCCGGTAATTGACTATGTTGCTGCTGACTGGTGCTACGGTTGCTCCACAGGGTAGTTGTTCGCCTAGCGCGTTTCATTTGGCCACCGAAGTCGCCTACTTTTCTGTGGCGACTATATCTTTATGGCGTCGTCACCGCGGTACGATAGAGAGCCAGGTCGCGCTATCACAGAGCGTTTGGGTGTACACTTTGGCGTAGTGAAAAGTTGACGATAAAACAATTAAATGCTAAGTAAATAGAGAGAAAGACAGATACAGAGAGAAAGACAGGGACAGAGAAAAAAATAAGAATATGTGTGGCTTTACAGTCGAGTGAGAAGAAACTGACTTCACTGTGATGTATGTTGTTTAAAGTTAGGGCAACGTCTCACATTTGCAATAACAACGTTTCCTCTTTGCCTTGCCGTCCTTTCCCTCACACCCCTCCGTTGTCTTCTTCTCCTCCTACTTCCCTCTGTCCGTACCACTCCCCTACTCCTCCTCTACCTTACCTTTCCTCTTCCCGGACGAGGGGGCTTCCTGTGGACCCCCGGGCCGTTGTTATGCGAGAACAAACAATGGGACTATGGCCGTGTGAAAGGCAGGGAGACTATGCACACAAACACGCACCCCCACCCACCTCAAGCAACCCCAGCTCTCACTTTTGCATACCACCATGCTCTGTCAAAACGTCCCTCCTACAAATGGCCTTCTTTATAATTTTTTAAACTCTTTGCTTTATTTAATTGTGTGTGTTTGTGTGTGTGAGTGTGTGTGTTTGTGTGTTCTCGCGAGCGCGCGCGCGTTTATGTGTGCGTGTGTAGGAGGTTGTCTGCACGCCCGCAATAAAACTTAACTTCATGGCCTTGTCACCTCTGGGCCAAGAAACAACACAGTTCTGCTTATTCGTTATCCCCAAGATGCAGAACTAAAAATATATAAAAGAACAAATAATTAATGATTAAGAAATAAATGAGTGCATGTCGTAACCACAAATACAGTGGGGCCGGGTAGCTCAGTTGGTAAGAGCGTCTTGCTAGTAACCGAAAGGTCGCTGGTTCGAATCCCGGATTGGTCAACGTGTGATCATATTATTTTCCCCTTTACCAACAACTGGCCCGCTGGTGTCAGTATAAATCGGTCCAGTAGTCACCTATATGCGAAAGTGTCGTGTGACTATAATCTACAAACAACCACAAATACAGTTTACAAGAAATTGAGAAAAGACGAAGGTCGAGCTGTGCAAAGAGAAAAATGCAGTAAAACATCCGTTCAAGCCTAATGTATCTTGAGGGTTCCTGCTTGTGCTACTACTGAGGAATCTAACAAAATTAGCAGCAAATGAAGAAAATAAAGAAATCACGGAATTCTTTTTTTTTCTTTTTAAACAGGAAATGTATAAAATTTAAAAACAATTCATAATAAGTTCTGGAATAATTATTCAATAGAAAATAAGAAAGATGTTTTTTAAATTCTAAAAATGTTGAGAGAATAATACAACTCTTAAATGAAAAGTACTGGAACTAGGGAAAAAATCAACACTGCATAAATTATCTTTTGTTTTTTGCCTGGAAGTTTGAGAATTTCCAACTGAAAACAACAATACAGAAAACTGGCCACAGAAAACATGGAAATCCTTCGTTTCCTTAGCCCGGAAGATTGACAATACAGTAAGAACCTGAGACGGTAACTTTTGGGAACCGGATTTTGGTAGTTTTTTGCCCAATGTGGAAAATGTGATTTCACGGAAGTCTACGGATTTCGGTTTGCTGCTGGGGACCCTGATGAGTAGAGAGGTTAGTAGGTCTAAGTGTGTACACTGTGGCTCGCATGTAAAGTACACTTTTGTGGAGTGCGATAATAGAAGAGTATTGTTCGTTTTACACACTCTGGGCTCTGTTGCAAACCGTTAGTGACTCAAGTACAATCCATAGCGAGTGAAGGCTGTTGCAGATCCCCATTGGGGCGCAAAGCAAGGCGAGCTTCAAGCAAGTTGAGCGAGGGACATCTTAGGGGCTAGTTAAGATGGCCGCCATAGCGCTTTGAATTCGTTTCGCCGATAAATCTGTGCTCAAGACAGCTGTGTCTTCCACAGTTAGGGAAGCTATAAGCCCCAGAGCTTCTAAGGACAGTCGTGAGACACCACCGTTACTCATTCTTATGTATATTTTAATTGATTTTTTTAATGTGCAGTTTCATGAGAGTTATTTTGTTCAACACGCGAATGGAGGCTTCCATATTGGAATTATAATAACATATGCTTGGTTTACTTCCTTTCCGCTGTCTGCGATGGGTTATTGTCAACGCCAAACTTTCAATCGCTATGTCAGCGCGTGTCACTAGCCCAAATTGGTCCGCAAAACAGTCCTAATCACTGTTGTTGCTGCAGTGGTCATTGGTCAAGTCTATTTTAAAGTTAGTTTTTAGCATTTGTTTTTTGTACACAGACTTATACTGCCACTTACTGACCGAGGAGGGTACACAGTTCAAGAACTCCACTACACCACCAAATTGCACAATACTGGAATACTGTTTGGGTAGCGCCAGAATGTGGTCGTGGTCGTGGTTGTGCAAAGACTGTGTAGTATGTAACAGTTAAGCAACAACATGGGGGTGGACTGGTAGCGAAGTAGATAGGGCGCTAATGTCCTATGCCGAAGGTCGCGGGTACCAATCCCGCAAAGGATGAACTTACGTGACTTACATTCCAGACTTTTCAGATCGCCCAAGTTTATTTTCCGGGGACTCGTGTTTCCACCCTCCCTTCAGTAATGCTATTAGACGTAACCAGTCTAAATGTCCACACACCAAAAAAAAAAAATAAAAAAATTTAAAGATTTATTTTTCGCCTCCTATAATAGCGGTCTCTTCAGATTGCCGTACTTTGTTTCAGTTCCATTGAAGGAAAAGCGCTTAACTGCATCCTGTAATATTATTATTTACATGGGCGATTGGTAGGCCTACTAGAATGGGATGGCAAAATAAGAGGAAAAATAATAGGTTACGACAATTACATAGTTGTCAATGTATACAGGGCTCTGCTTAAGGCCCGGCCACATTGACCTGTAGCACCCGACCACACTTAAGTTGTGCTTACGAATTCCTTAATATGTATTTTCTTGCAGATTGGTAATGTAAAATTTCACAAGGATCGCGCATGTTTGATTTCATCTGCAAAATTACGTAAGCCAGGTTTACTGTCGCGAGAGACTAGATTTACCCAGCACTACGTATACTCGCATTGAATAAGTCAGCCTACTAGCCTATGTAAATTAACGTCGCTGAACAGCAGACGACACAAGTCAATGGTGGGCTAAGCGTGTGCATGCTGACACTGGCTCAGTTAGGCAGTGACTTCATTCAGCTGACGTATACACCACCTGGCCATAGGGCGCTCAGGTATACTAGTTCCATCCAGTTTAGGCGGACCACAGACTAGGTAGATTCATTCGTTGTGTAGACTGCACGCAAGAAGGAGCTACGCTCAGAAAGATTTCTCTAACATAAGACTGAAGCAGGAACTGGTGAAATTCTATTCAACCTAGTTAGCCACAGCCTGACATTGTCAAACAGGTAAATGATCTGTCTTTTATCTTCTCGCGATTTTAGTGATATTATTGTTGAAGTATGTTGTGAAGTTTGCCATGTTTAGAATTGTGAATGTTAGTCAAACTTTGCTTGACTACGTGGTGGACACTTGACCGGCTTCGTCACCATGAAGTATCTCCTACAGACCCACTGTTGTTTTTCCTATGTGTATTCTTGCAGACCAGTGGCTGTACCGGAGAATATGTAGATGGTTGATTATTTGTCCATGTGTTTAGTTTAGCCATGCTGTGTAGATGTATACGAATTATGTTGGAGATTCCAGTGGACCACAGACGTAGACAAATGATCGTCCTTTGTTTGTATTAGTGGAGCGGTCACTGAGGGCTAATTTTGCCGTCAGTGAGACGCTCTGCACACACCTAGTATACACGATGTTGCAGAAATTCGTCTAATATTTTGCAGACGAGCAGGCATCGTGGGCCTGAAGCTAAAGGAAGACCATTGCGCGTCACCTCTGACATTCGACCTGCAGTGGATTCGAGCACTGAGCTACGATAACACAACAGTCGGCCAGCCAGAAGAACACTCCACCACAACACAGCTCTTCAAATGAGCAAAGCTAAGTGCTAACGAAATCATGCACCAAAACTGTTCTAGACGGAATGTGCGATAGTCCCCTCTTCCAGAAACCGGAATAGGAGGACTGGCAGATCGAGTAGCCCTATGATGAGACAATAGCTGCAGATACCTATCAAGGACCAAACTATTCGAAGTGAATTTGGACATTTAAGTTAGTATAAGTGATTAGAAGATTTTGAATAGAGTAGAGGAAATAAATGTGTGATATTTACTGTTAACAAGTGGCTGGACCACCTATGTTTCATAGCCGTGTGAGAGCTAGTGTGTCAGTGAATCTCTTACAATTTTCTCTCTATCTCTGTAACCCCAGACTAAACACAGACCGAGCTAAACTTATAAATGTATTAAGACGAGTCACCGGGAGATTAACTAGCGATCCCCATCAACGAAAGACGAGTGGGTAATAGCATTCCATTGTGCACAGCCCAGCAACAATAGACCCACCGTCACATTTACGAGGATCAATTAGAAGCGAGAGTGTGACGTCACGAGTTTAGAGTGTCGCGATACCAGCGCTTATGTTACATGCGACTGTGGTACTCTGCCTTTCTTCTAGACAATGCGTCATAGACAATCTTCAAGGTACTACATTTATATGATAGTAGTTGTGTTAACATGTTTTGCTCAGCTCATACAGAATGTTGTTAAATTCTTGATCTTTGGAACAGTGTGGATGCGCAACGAGAAAGAAACTTTTTTTTTATCAGTAGTTGATTCAGCCCCAAGGCTTGAAGTTTAATAAGTGTAACTCGGATTAGTTTATAAACGCAACCTGTTCACTCAGCAACAAGGCAGGAGTCGTCGTATGAAGTTTTCCAACTTTATTCAGAGTACATCAACAACTGCATACAATCGCTCAATCGCTTTTCACTTTCTCTCTTTTACACATTTTCTCTTTTTTTAAAAACTTTCTTCTTCATACACAGTGCATCAATTATAATGATAGTTTTTCTAGACTCCAGATAACGTCAGAACATTCCAGCATGACGCATTACAACCAATCAAAATATCACTGTCTTACGTCATACAACTTTCCTTAGGGTCCAAGAATTTCTCAGCTGTTACTACATTTATCGCGAAGCTTCGATCGATAGTAAACAAGCCACTCTAGAGAATTCTCCAATAATATCGACCAACGAAAATTATCAACGTTATACAAAGCTTCTTCTAACAACAATGCAAACTCAAATCAAAGTTAAATACACTCTGTTATTGAATGCTTTGCAAAACAAAACGATCGGATCTATCGTGCGCGTCTCACACGTACATGTACTATCGTGCGCGTCGCAAACGTAACACACAGCATGAGACCGGTGTGGCATCGCCAAATGTACATCATCCCCGATGCTTCTGCGCATGCGTGAACTTCCGGAGGTCACTTTCGTCAAGTTCTGCGCATGACTGGAAAAAAAAGGGACGACGAATTACGCGTCGTCCCTTCTTTTTCCAGTCATGCGCAGAAGGCATCGTAAGGCATCGAAGACTGCCCAGTTATCGTAAAAATTTTCGAGTAGAATAATCAAGAATGCACTTGTACCCAGTGCAAAGTAGGCCTTTAAGACGTTCCCCAAGCATTTTGACTGGCTTTAGGAACGAAACTTCGCCAATAATTTTAGACGTTTTGTGCACAGAGCCAGTAGCTATGGCCTACCGCTTGTTTACATGCAGTGCGCCGTTATTTTGAAATGTTCCTAAATGTATTACATTCGTTTACAATCGGCTGCCAAGAAAATTGTGAATACAGTTGTACAATGTTGAGAGGGTTGAACAAGTCTTTTTAATGACCCTTTTCCTATAATAATAATAATAATAATAATAATAATAATAATAATAATAATAATAATAATAATAATAATAATAATAATAATAATAATAATAATAGAAAGATTTTCGATTTTTTTCCATCTCTTCTCCAGCGAGATTTGCAATGTAGCTTGAGCCTGTTAATTTCATGTTACACTAAAAGGGCGAATTACCGAATACAATGACTATTCTGACTTCCGCTTCCGACACATGACCTCCAAAAGTTTACGCATGCGCAGAAGCATTGACGATGGTTGTACAGTTTGCGATGCCACAAACCGGGGCACAGAAGGTGTTATAAGGCGGTCGCTCATCGCCTCACACACGAGTGGGGCCGGGTAGCTCAGTTAGTAAGATCGTCTTGCTAGTAACCGAAAGGTCGCTGGTTCGAATCCTGGATTGGTCAACGTGTGATCATATTATTTTCCCCTTTACCAACAACTGGCCCGCTGGTGTCAGTATACATCGGTCCAGTAGTCACCTATATGCGAAAGTGTCGTGTGACTATAATCTACATACAAACAAACACTCACACATGGAGATAGTAAGCGAGTGTTTGAGAAGCAGCCGCAAACCGGGTGAGCCTCAGATAAGTGGCGTACAGCGGCTGCTGTTTTCAAATGGCGGCAGAGACAAGTGGAGAGGCGAACGTAAATATCGGCGAATGTCAGCTACGCAGTGTGGTTTCAGTTTTGTGAGAAGACAGGAACTGCTGGCCACTGTTAAGAAGAGAGAAAAGAGGAGATTTTTAAAAAAAAAGGAATACATTTTATAAAAAATAGGCTATGTGTTCAACCAAAAATTTTTTTTAATGAACGAAAGTAGTTTCGCCGTAGAAATCGGGAAGGCAAGTAATCATCGCCTGTAGGCTGCCATACACTTACTATACTGCTGCTTTCAGTATTTTTCTTTTCCACGAAATAAGCAACGATACTGGAGTAGCCTACTGGCGGTAGTTTTCCACTATAACTTTACTGCGCACAAACGCTCATCATCTAAGTGAAGACAACCCGTTAACAGTTATCGTCTTCAGGCTGAGTTCTTTCTCTTCATGCCGATTATTTTCTGCAAGAAGGTTATAAAGGTGCGTTTCCATTTTTCGAGTTTAAAACGTCTATTTCGTAGCCCGAATGAAGAATGATTCCAGTATTTCAACTTTCGGCGTTAAAGTTTATACATCTAAGTCGCGCACAAAAAATATGTCAGAAATCCCAAGAAATTGGACAAAGTTATATTAAACGGTTAGATATCAAGTTTAGATATCCAAGAATTACGCATTATGGGATTAGACATTACAGTAGCTAGGGAGACACTGTGGTCTAATGGTAGTGCTTCGGCTTGCGGATCTGAAGGTCCCGGGTTCGAGCCCTGGCCGGGCCATAGTGTTGTGTCCCTGGGAAAGACACTTTACTCCTGTTTTCCTACTCCTTCGGATGAGAGTATAAACCGAGGTCTAGTCTGTGTCGCATACATTCCATCATAACGGACTTTAAAGATCCTGACGCTCATGTCCTAGACGGGTGAGTGCCGGTGACAAGAACACACCCAGCATGCACCTAGGTCCTTCTCCCACATCCCTGGCTGCCCAGGATTGTGCTCAGTTGTCCGGGCGTCAGACCATGCGCCCAAAGGCTGCGGGTGGGCGTCTCGGGCGGCTTGAGTTAGATCCTGTATCGGCCAGCGCCTTGAGCAGCTCTTGAGCTGGAAAAGCGCTATATAAGAACGATTAAATAAAAAAAAAATAGCTACCCGAATGAACTATCATGACCACTGTAGTATTTAAGTACGAAATTCCAAGCATACTGTAGTATTTAGGCGTAACATTTCAAGCATGAACACTGCAGTATGTTACTCTTTGGGTGAGAGTATAAACTGAGGTCTAGTTTGTGCACGTACGCATTCAATCGCACGGACTCAAAAGATCCTGGCACTCATGCCCTAGAAAGGTGAGTGCCGGCTACACAAATACACCCAGCAAGCACTAGGTCCCTTATCCCCGAAACCCTGTCGCCCAGGATTGTGCTCAGTCATTTGGGCGTCAGACTATGAGGTCCAAAGGTTGCAAGTTGGCGCCTCGGGCGGCTCGAGTTAGATCCTGTATCGCGCGCACGCCTACACAGCCTAAACTCACAGATAGCCACAGAATTGACTTCCAATGAGTGATTTGAATCACACAACATCTGCTAGTATCAAGTGCTTTTCTTCTACCCACTCAGCTCGCCCTCCTTCCCAGCGGTGTTTTGACAACTATTGGCCCTGGGGGAGGGAGGGGTCAAAGGAACCAGCAGGAGGCACTTAACATCCCCATTAACAACAGCGACAGCGACCACAAACCACAACTACACCTTTCCTCTTCTACTACACCTGTCTCTACACGCCACTCCATCATCCTTGACAGCACTACACGTCAGCGGTTGCGTCATTAGCCTGCCTGACGTCAAATCAGCGCCCAAGTCACGGTTGTTGATAGGTCTTGATTTAGTGGGTTTGTGACTAGACAACACTCTGGGGAAAGGAAGAGAAGAGCGAACTGTGAAACTTGGGGAAGGGTTAGTTAGGCTACGCTCAGTGCCAGAGTTTACCGTTTGGGTGCCTGTGTTGTGCACCGTGTGATGTTTAATATTCCATTGTATGTATCGTTAAGCAAATGTTATAGTCCTTATTTTCCTCAACAGAAACAGTATTTTACACATTCTATGTCGTATGCAAAGTATCATTGATATTATGAATATATATGTGTATTTTCTGTTTAGATGTGTGCATACGCTCTTGGTTTGTGTGTGCGATCGACTGCGTGTGTATGTTGATACTGCATATTTTATTGTATGTTTGTTGTTTAATCTAAGCAGAGTTTATTTTTATTTTTTATAAGGGATCGAGATGGGACACTGAAGCCAGAATTGACGTCAGAAACTGTTCTAGAGCTTGTCGGCAGAGTCCGTGGCTCCGTGATCGACAATGAACACATGGCGTCCAAGAAGACAAAATCGCGCAAGGGCGGGTAACATTGTTTGGCAAACAACTGCCACAACTCCCGATATAATTTTGACTGCCATGGAAAGTCTTTTGTTAGTCAATGTTTATAGGCCCCAGCGGACCGCAAAGAGCCGAATCAGGACCACAACTTGGTTGAAAGAAAACTCATCCACCAGCCGGTCACTTTATAATAAAGGTATCCAATGCAGGGGACGCTGAGGTTGTACTCTAATTTATCGAACCCCCGTTTACAAAAACAAAATAGAATACAAAACATCATTACAAAATATTAACAAAACATATTCATTTCAAATGCCTACACTGCTAAGTAAGATTACCATAGAAAGCCACAGTGACCATTTGGCAGAAAGCAATCCCGAAGCAGCTGACCCAACAAACCCCATACACAAATGACAGTTTTTTAAAAAAAAGGTAGGTGACTAGTCTAGCGAAGAAGATAGTAAATTGATAGATCAGAGTAGGGACGAGAAAGAACGTCGTTTCACCGGTTTACCAGAGAACAAACCAAGGTAAATCTTGATGATTTTTTTCTCTCAAAATCCAGTGATAACAAGGTTTTTAGCTCATAGTATGAACGTGCCTTGAACGACAGGTTCAGTGCAGAGTAGAGTCGTCGGTTATGAGTAGGCATCACAGGCGTGTTGCCGATTCCATTGTTCTGGTTGGTCTGATCATTGAAGGGTCTATACAACTGTTCTTTTCGATCAGGCTAGTCTAAAGTCCCTAAATAAACAGGCTACAGAGCTCTTGATTGTATTTATTTATTTAATCGTTCTTATATAGCGCTTTTTCAGCTCAAGAGCTGCTCAAGGCGCTGGCCGATACAGGATCTAACTCAAGCCGCCCGAGGCGCCAACTTGCAGCCTTTGGGCGCACCGTAATAACGCCCCAGACAACTGAGCACAATCCTGGGCAACCAGGGATGGGGGAGAAGGATCAGGTCTAAACTGGAAAAGACGCAGTACAGATTTAACTAAAAAGATTTTTCAGAAGGGAGGCGGAGGGGAGGGGGGTATGAAATGGAATAAAAATAACTTCAGTACATAAACGCTTTGCAGTTTATAGGTATATTTTGTCAGCATAATTATGTTAAACTATTTAGATTTGCCACGAGCTATTGGAATTCAGTCGAGTTTTTAAGAGAAAGCAGACGTGTTTAGTAATATGAGACGTGATGCATATCATGTAAGCACCTTCCCATCAGTTGCTCTTCTTTGCAGATTCCCGCACACTCTGCATTCCTAGAATCCGGACAAAAATAATATGTGGAGAAAGATAATTCGCTTATTATGCCCCAAAACAGCGGAATCCTTTACCCGCACATATTCGGCACATACCACATACCTTCAAAAGTGCACATCTGTTCAGACACTACTATTCTGACTGATCTCTTCCACATCTTTACTCTTTCTGCACTGTTCGCCATATCCCGAACTGACTGATGCATTTTTGACAACCTTTTATTATTGATTTTTTTTTTTGTATGAAGGGCATTGTTTTTACTCTTTATACTGTATTTCTACTTTTAAAACCAGTATTGCTTTTAAGGACTTGTTTAAATTATGACTTTGTTTAAGCTTGTACTATGTATTTGGTGTTTGATTCTCTATGCTATTTTGTATTTTGTGCAAATATGTATGTGGTTTTTAATGTAGCAGACGTGATATTGTCATTTTGGTTCTGTTTGGTTTTGGTAACTGCTATTGTTAGTGCTATGTTAGTAGTACGTATTTATTATTATTTTAGTGTTTTAATCAATATTTACAATGGTTTTACTAGGAAGCGCAGTGTGCCTTATCGTAGATCCGGAAACTGCGCTAAATAAATCAGCTTTAATCTTCTTCTTCTTCTTCTTCTTCTTCTTCTTCTTCTTCTTCTTCTTAATCATTATTATTATTATTATTATTATTATTATTATTATTATTATTATTATTATTATTATTATTATTATTATTATTAGGGCAGTCAGTTGGCGTATGTGTGTAATTGTTTCGTTTTGTCACTTTTTCAGATGCACGGTATGGAAACAGTTTTGCTGGCGGAAAGACTGCGAGGAGAAGAAGATAACCGTGGAGAAACTGAGCGCACGGGATTAAGTCTTCTTGGCCGTAGTTGCACCGCTGTATTCATGAAATTAATGTTTTGAACTTTACAATAAATTCAAACACGTAGGCTTACATGTAGGATAGAAGAAGTGAAACAACTAAAAACTGTGTACTTATCAATGCTTTATATTTTTATTTCTTAATAATTTTCTCTCTCTGTCTCTGTCTGTCTGTCTGTCTGTCTGTCTGTCTGGTCTGTCTGTCTGTCTGTCTGTCTCTCTCTCTCTCTCTCTCTCTCTCTCTCTCTCTCTCTCTCTCTCACCCTCCTTTTTCTTGTGGTGATAGACAGAGCAGCATGTTAGGAGCGTCTTGCTGAGGATACCCATGGTTCAACTGTAGAGTCTACATTAGCCATTACACTTTCGCCCCACCCTGACCCCCTCTTATCCCGCCAATTCCCCACCCCACACAGCTGAATATATAAATAATCTTTGGCTGCATACAAGATCACTACTTGGGAAAAACAAAATCAGGTGAATTTCTATGATAAAAAGTGATCGCTTGCCTAAAGAAAACTTAATACAAAGACATTGTCTGAGGGGATCATCATAAAATGAACATTACCAAACTTATTTTTCACATAAAACTCATCACCTCCCACCTATACACCCACTTCCACCATAATCTGATCAGCTGTTGGAGAGAAAATGTATTATCAAATGTGTATAAGGGCTGAAAAAAGGGATCACCCAGTCAGGAAGGATAATCCATATCATCGACCTCATAATTATGACGTAAGAAGGAGTATCCTGTCTCCCCATATAACTTATTAAGTCTCTGATCAAAGGTCACGCTAAATTTTTACCGTCTTTTTGACTCACATTGCTATGCATGTGAGTCTATGCATCCCCCTCCCACCCCCCACCCACCCTCACCCACCTTCCCACCAGTGCCCCCCCCCCCTCCTACAATTAAAATGAAAAAAACCAGAATTTTGGCAAATCTGTGCGAGACACGTGGTCCAAACATGATATTTTATAAATAAACATAAAAATCCGTCCGTCCGTGTGTCTGTGTAAAAGTTTCAAGTGGATTAATATCCCGGAAACTATTTCAACTTTCACAACCAAACTAAGATGATGTATATCCATGAGACTTCATAAGTGATCAGTGAATGAAGACTTCACTTCAAGGTCAAGGAGTCAACAAATGTGAATCAAAAAATGATTTTTTTTTCTCACAAACGTAACTTTTATTCAAAGTTATTTATATTGAACTTACGATTTTTTGATGCACGATAGATATCAATGAGACACACATACTATACAAATTTGGTCAACCTCACTCCAAGGTCAAGGTCACTAGAGCTGTCCAAGGTCGGTTAGACTTGGTACTTTGAAATGACCTTGACCCTAAATTATGAGAGATATAAAAGTCCAAACTTCTTGTATTTAAACATGATAGATTTATCTTTCATATATGTTCCTTTTTTGCGTTGATCTTGAAGTTCAAGATCATTTTAGGCAAAAACATACAAAAAAATTAGTCATCATACAGTAGAATGGCTCTATTTAACCCATAGTACAACTTTGGGTTATTTAATAATACATGAACATGAGAGGTCATGCGAAGGTCAAGGTTATTCCAAGGTCATGGTCACTGAAGGTTAAGGTCATTCCAAGGTCACCTTTTGGGGGGCATCATACCACTTTTGCTGTAGTTTATTTGATGAGTGCAATTGGAGCCGGAGGTCAAGGTCATCTAAAGGTCAAGAGCATAGAAAGACCAAAGTTGTTATTTGCATTTTAATGCCACAGTTTCGTTTTGTTTTTTATGGGCACATATTTTCATGGTAAATGTTGCAAGTTCCCTAAGGAGCATTTGCGAATAAATATTTCGTGATTTGACTTTCTATGCCCTTAACTTGACTTGACTTTCTATGCCCTTTCTGTAGCATGTTTTAACTGTCTTCTGACTGTGATACTCACTACCACCAGAAAGACGGGAGTTTTAATCTGCCAAATGTCGGTGTAATGGTTGGGTCCAATAATTCCTCACACAAACTCGCACCAACAAATACAGAAAGAAAAAGACTGACGGACCAACGCCGGACGGAGGGACAGCCAGACAGACAGACAAACAAACAGACAAATGAATTAGTGCATCAATTAAATAGGAAACGCTTTAGTATCAGAGTGTCGGAGAAAGAACATATCACAGTACAGTACAAACTTCGACGTTGCAGATCGTTTGCGTGCCGGCTGTGGTGTGTTATCTGAGCGCTGCGGCTAACGTGATTGTTTGGAAATAAATCAACAAACAAACAACAAAGACAAGATGAAACAAACAAACAAATAAACAAAAAAAAAACACAGAAAAATAAATAAATATAACAATAAATAAATTAATGAATTTTGTTTTTACGAACTGCTTCATCGAACACAATTCAAAGTAGGGAAAATAATTCCTATGTCGCAGATTGTTTTTGTTTTTGCGGAGGCGGCGTTATTCAGAAAGTGTCGCGGTCTACATATATTTTTTAGATGCATAACTTAAAAAGAAAGAACGAAAGAAAGAAATGAAAGAGCAACCTCTTTATTAAAATAGAGACTGGCAGAAAAAACTCAGCTAACAGAAAAAGATGCGATGTTGCGGCGGCTTAAACAGCGTCTCGCAGCGTAACCTGTTGATTAGTTAGTGCAGATGTGTGTACGTTGATAGATCGCTCCACGCAGAAATGGATGTCTTTAAACTTTAACGAGAAAGAGCGGAGGAGGGTGCGGGTGAGAGAGAGAGAGAGAGAGAGAGAGAGAGAGAGAGAGAGAGAGAGAGAGAGAGAGAGAGAGAGAGAAGTAAACAAAATAATGTAAGCAATTAGACGTAGACAGATGAAGATATTCACTTGTTAACTGATTTACATACATTGTTTGATAAATTTATTTCGTAATTGTTCTTAAATCTTCTTTTTTTTGGCTGCAGTTTATTATCCCTTTTTAATCGGGATATCTTGTTCTTATGACAATTAAAATACTTAATATTAGGCTTAATACCTAACAGCGGGAGAGATGAGGAAGTAACGAAAGTGCTTTAAATGAATGAGTGAACGGGCAGAATGAGGTAAATAAACAAACGTGTATTATTTATTTATGTAATCGTTCCAATATAGCGCACTTTAAGCTCAATAGCTGCTCAAGACGCTAGTCGATACAGGGTCTATCTCAAGGCGCCCACATATTACAGTAGTAACAAAAAAGAGGTAGGGAGCAAAGCACTTTAAATTCTAACAGTCAATTTAAAACGAAAGCTTCCTGCAGTTGGCAGCCTTGGCACCAGTCGTAAACTGCAAATCCTGTGATGTGAGGCGCAATACAGCCCAACTACAAAGCACCTATCTGGCGTTAAAGGTACGGCGTTGGAAATAAAACAGCAATATGTGACTCACGGAATCACGGCGAACATTGTCCAACACAAACTCAACAAATACAGAGGTTTGAAAAACACACTGCGACACATGAACAACCACGAAGTTAAAACGTCTATGTAAAACGTCCAGGAGGTGAAAACGTCTATATAAACGTCCATGAGGTTAAAATGTATAGGTAAACGAGGTTAAAACGGTCATGAGATACTTGGGGTGGCAGAGGGAAACAGCCCGGTGTAACAGGCCGGAATATACCCCTGGCTAGAATGCGCTCGTCCGACAGAACCTGTGAATGAGCATTTCGACGGTGGCAAAAAGTGGTGTTTTTTTTCTCATATGAATGATTCTTTATAGGACGATTAAAATACCTCTGTCGCCAAAGCGTAACGTCAAAAAACCCGGCCATTCAGTGGAAAGAAGGGGAGGTTGACAAGCTGAAATAAAGGCAGCAGATTACAAAGAAAATAGCTTCAGAGAAAAAGAGAAAGAGAGAGGCGCGCGCGCGCACTCACACACACACACACACACACACACACACACACCCACACACACAAACGCGCGCGCTCAAACAAACAGGGTGGCTCAGTTGAGTGCGTTTGACAGTGCGCTTAATGCTGCAAGCCGCTTTCTTTGAGGTAGATCCTGATTTCTGACAGCGCTTTAAACAGCTCTCTGAGCTGCCAAATCACTATTTGGGCAGGGGCGGATCAGTTAGTTTTTTTTGGGGGGGTTTCCAAAATTCGTATAAAAAAAAAAAATAAATAAAATAATATATATATATATATATATATATATATATATATATATATATATTATTTTATTTATTTATTTTTTTTTATACGAATATAATATAATATATAATTTATTTTATGTTTATTTTTATTTTTATAATTGTATTCTCTCTCTCTCTTTCTCTCCTTCTTCTTCTTCTTTCTTTTCCTTTTTTTTTTTTGGGCTGGGGGGGGGGGGGGTTCCGGAAACCCCGGAAACCCCCCCCTCGTCCGCCCCTGTTGGGATCAAGTAATCGCCCTTTAAATGCGGCAGTGATGAATGTAGATTAACATCCTGACCTTTCCTTCATTGGCAAAACCCTTCTCCTATGTGCAGATACCTTCCTTCTATCTGCTATGACGTTACTTTTCTAGGCCTTCCTTTTTATGTGCAAAGACCCTTCCTTTTTATGTGCAAAGACCCTCCTTCTTTGTGCAAGGACCTTCCTTCTACGTGCAAGACCTTCCTGCTATGTGCAAAGGTCTTCTATATGTATGTCCAAAGGCCTTCTATTTGCAAAGGTCTTCCTTCCGAAAGGCTGTTTCAAAAGGTTGCCAACCCAATA
This sequence comes from Oncomelania hupensis, assembly GCA_036898135.1. Lineage (NCBI taxonomy): Eukaryota > Metazoa > Mollusca > Gastropoda > Littorinimorpha > Pomatiopsidae > Oncomelania > Oncomelania hupensis. The sequence goes on from CM072516.1 coordinate 42,894,302, forward strand.
AAGGCAAAACTACCAAGAAAAATTTCGGCATTAAATGTCTGCTCGGAAAATAATTACTGAATATAACTTCACGCCAAAAAAGAAATTGATGGAAAGCCTGCCAACAGGAACATCCAAAACAGTTTAACAAAAGAAGAGTTTGTTGCTTGCACTGCGGTTAAGTTTATCTTTCCTTGTCTCTCGTTCCTCATTCCCTACCGTTCAACTTTCCTTTGCTGAACTGAAATCTTTAGCACAGAAGTGAACGAGTCTTCATCAGACTTTCTTAACACATAGACACATACAAAGACAATAGCTTCAGACAGAGAGAGAGAAAAAAAAAGGGAGAGAAAGAGAGAGAAGAGAGAGTCACACACACAGAGTCGAAAAATAAATATTGCCAAAAATGCCAAAAGAAGTAGAAGAAGAAGCAACAATAATAACAACAACAAATAAATAGAAATGGAGTAGAGCTTATTAGCACTGACTGAAAGACACAGTGCAACAACTTGGGGTAGAAGAATGATAACAACATGGAGTAAAAAGATGACAATAACTTGGAGTAAAAAGATGATAACAACATGGAGTAAACAAATGATAACATGGAGTAAAAAGATGATAGCAACTTGAGTAAAAAGATGACAACAACTTGGAGTACAACAAACAAACAACGGTACTTACGTCAGTGGGAGGTTCACATGGCACGCTCTGTGTGACGTCATCAGCCGTTAAATCCTCCTTTTTCCCTCTCCCTTCTCTCTCTTTCTTTCCGCTGCTATCCCCAACGCTCTCTGTTCCAGCAGGGAGCCAGGGAGCCAGACACACTACCAGCAGCACCAGGCGACTCACAGACACGCGACAAACGGCAGGCATGGTTCCGAACCCGCTTACCCATGGAGAATGGCTCCAACGTTGAGCCCACTGAACCACCAGTGCACACTCATTGAACACACAAGCACTTTGAATTTTCTGAATTTCCAATTTTTCACACACAAATGTTTATGTGGATGCTCAAACCACAAAATCAATGATCTGTAACTCGACTTTCCTGGATTGTAGTGGTATTGGAATTACATTATGTTGGGTTTCACCCCCGTGTAAATATAGGCTACACGGCAAAGAAGTGTCCAATAAAGGAACCAAAACCAGAATCAATCAACAATGATTATACTATAGTAAACTGAAAGTTGAAATTACCCTTCCCCCTTCCCCCTCCCTACGACTACCACTCATTACTGTAAAGACATGGAAAGCCTACTTATTGAGGTACGAAAACAGCAAGTCGTATTAATTGTTCAAGAAGTGTTCTAGGTTGAGTATAAGTTACGATGGAATTCCTGGCCAGCTAAATATTGTAAAGATGTAAATTGTGCGTGTACAGGACCTATTTATATACATTAGATTTTATGTGAGTGTAGCGTTTTAACATTGCTCTGTACAGAAATAAAGGAATAAAGAAACACTGACGATAATGACGGGAGACAGAAAAAGGGGTGGGAGGACAGCATTCATTCGAGAGTGGGCTGGCTTGACACTGAGCGAAGCCTTGAGGGTTGCTGAGGACAGAGAAAGATGGAGTACGCTGGTTAAACGATTACCTGTGGTGCCCCAACAACCTTCGAGTTATGGGATAGGATAGGATAGGATAAGAAGACGATAATGACAGTAGAAATAACTTACACAGTCCCAATACTTATAAAATTGTGTCCGTCATCATGAAAACTGAATTGTACAAACAGTTATGTACTGTTTAAATAATTGTGTTTTAATTATACGGTTCCTTGTTATTTATTGCCATAGGTTTATATCATGTTCTTGTGAAAAGAAATAATAACTTAACTGAATCCATCGTGCTTCGATTATTTAAAACTGTCTTCTTCCTACTTCCATAACAAAATTGGGTTATTGTTGCTCAAATCAGAACATCAAATGACTAATGGTGTAATCCATTCTATCCATGGAGTACGCTATGATTCTATCACAACAACATTCATCTGTAAGACGATGATACAAGTTAGATCATCATGATCATGATCATTATCATCATGATCATCATCATGATCATCATCATTTAATTAGGCTATATTTATTTGTTTTTAATTGGGCTTAATCGTATTTTTCTTCCAGTGGGGTAACACTTACTGTGAATATGAAAAAGAGATATGACGCTGACCTGTGATCTTGGGCGTGATCTTGGGCTCTTTCAAAGTCTGAATTACTGAGGATAAACCTAACTGCGCTACATGAACTTAAGAGCTACAACTTTCCCACAAATCATCATCTTTCAGAACTAAAACCACGGACAACTCTACACCTAACACATATACATATATATATTCCGTCACATTAATTTTTTTCCATATATTAAAATATTTTCCATTAAACTAACGACACATACCTTTAAAGATCTCAAACTATCGGAGACCTGAGATTTGGTTAATCCCTTATTACACGAATTCACACAGTCTTAATACAGACTCGCTGGCTCCACAACAAGAACTTGAACAACATGCGTAGATCCACCGACCTTACGCACAACT
>CM072516.1:42901820-42934320 GCA_036898135.1 Oncomelania hupensis
ATATCTAAAACTACAATAATGGTATTAGATGCAGTATATCTAACACTACAATAATGGTATTAGATGCAGTATATCTAAAACTACAATAATGGTATTAGATGCAGTATATCTAAAACTACAATAATGGTATTAGATGCAGTATATCTAAAACTACAATAATGGTATTGGATGCAGTATATCTAAAACTACAATAATGGTATTGGATGCAGTATATCTAAAACTACAATAATGGTATTAGATGCAGTATATCTAAAACTACAATAATGGTATTGGATGCAGTATATCTAAAACTACAATAATGGTATTGGATGCAGTATATCTAAAACTACAATAATGGTATTGTATGCAGTATATCTAAAACTACAATAATGGTATTGGATGCAGTATATCTAAAACAACAATAATGGTACTAGATGCAGTATATTTAAAACTACAATAGTGGTATTAGATGCAGTATATCTAAAACTACAATAATGGTATTGGATGCAGTATATCTAAAACTACAATAATGGTATTGGATGCAGTATATCTAAAACTACAATAATGGTATTGGATGCAGTATATCTAAAACAACAATAATGGTATTGGATGCAGTATATCTAAAACTACAATAATGGTATTGGATGCAGTATATCTAAAACTACAATAATGGTATTAGATGCAGTATATCTAAAACTACAATAATGGTATTGGATGCAGTATATCTAAAACTACAATAATGGTATTGGATGCAGAATATCTAAAACTACAATAATGGTATTGGATGCAGTATATCTAAAACTACAATAATGGTATTGGATGCAGTATATCTAAAACTACAATAATGGTATTGGATGCAGTATATCTAAAACAACAATAATGGTATTGGATGCAGTATATCTAAAACTACAATAATGGTATTAGATGCAGTATATCTAACACTACAATAATGGTATTGGATGCAGTATATCTAAAACTACAATAATGGTATTGGATGCAGTATATCTAAAACTTCAAACCTACACAATTCGCTTTCCTTTCCGTCTTCTAATAGCGATGTCCATATAAATGCCTTCACACCCCATGTTTGAGTGAGGAATGTATGTTTGCTGGCTATGTAACAATGTGTGTAACGTGTGTGTATGTTGGTTACAGATCACCGCGTTTTGAGGATTATTATGAAATAACGGGCGTATATAGCACCCTATAATAATAATAATAATAATAATAATAATAATAATAATAATAATAATAATAATAATAATAATAATAATAATAATAATAATAATAATAATAATATTATTATTATTATTATTATTATTATTATTATTATTATTATTATTATTATTATTATTATTATTATTATGGTTATTATTATTGGTAGTAGTAGCAGCATACAGTAGTAATAATAGTGATAGTTAGTCGTAGTAGTAGTAGTAGTAGTAGTAGTAGTAGTAGTAGTAGTAGTAGTAGTCGTAGTAGTCGTAGTAGTAGTAGTAGTAGTAGTAGTAGTAGTAGTAGTAGTAGTAGTAGTAGTAGTAGTAGCAATTCCGTAATGATAGTGTGCCTTGACAGCAGGACTGGGGAAAGCTTTTCAGGCCTTTGAAATTAAGCGCTACCGCGGAGCGTGCTGCAAATCGCCTGGTATAAACACAAGGTCAACGTGTACATCAGGTACCAGGTCACGTCGCTTTCGGGCCCTTAGGAACCACTCCTTGCCATTGTTAACAGGAGAACGTTGGCATGGTTTAATCACGTCATGAGGCACGACACCCTTGCAAACCCCATTATGCAAGGAACGGTGGAAGGAGGCAGGCGCAGAGGAAGGCAAAGAAAGACCTGAACCTATCCTACTATTCCGTAACTCGAAAGTCGTTGGGGCACCACGGATGATCGTTAACCCAGCATGTTCCATCTTTCTCTGTCCTCAGCAACCCTCATGGCTTTACTCAGTGTCAAGCCAGTCCATTCTCGAATGTTGTCCTACGACCTCTTTTTCCGTCTCCTTCTTCTTCTGTCTCCTTGCACCGTTCCTTGCAGGATGGTCTTTCCAAGGCCTAATGCTCTGGTGGTGTAGCCATACCATCGGAGTTTCCGTGTCTTCACCACTATGAGCATGTCATCGTGTTGTCCAATGGCTTGTGTGATTGTATTTCGGACTTCGTCGTTGGTGATGTGCTGGATATAGGAAATGCCCAGAAGTCTTCTGTAGCACTGTCATAAACTTCCCGTGCGTGTTAAAAAATAATCAGCTTTATTCTCAGAAGATTCCTACAAACTTGATATTAATTTGGAAACGGTTTTTAACGTTCCAATTTCACGTATACACGCATTCATCAAAAGGCCTTTCTTACACAATTACAAAAGTTGAGACACGGAGATAAACTTGAAACACTGAAGACGTAAAATACACAACAGTTGGAACACAACACCAATATAGGTTTTGCTAATTTTATGGTTCTCTTCTTTCTCACTCAAAGTAGTAGAATAATAATTTAAACGGAATCCAAGAAAACTCTAAGTCCTAGAGTAATAAGATAATAAATAGTTGAACAATAATATGATTTTATATCTCTCTCCGAAGCAATCCCGTTCCCGGTGTGACATTACATTTATCAATTTATGAAAATATTTTATTTATTTACACATTAGTTTCAATATTATGTTTCCAACAAGCAAATCATTAAATATAAATATTCAAATTACAGTGTCTGTCATGAACAGAATCCAGAATCACCACAGTTAAAAACAGAAGTAGCCTACACAGTAACACAATAATTATTTCCAAGTCACACAAAATAGGCATTCACCTTTTTTTCACAATCTATCTTTTATTCCACTAATACACCCTATCCTAGACTTATTTTATCCAATCACAGACACTCTTATATGTATACGAGAACAGCCTTCTGATTGATTGATTGGGTAGATTAATGTCCCCGGACAGCCTTCTGTTTGTTTGTTTGTTTAGGTAGATTAACGTCCCCGGACACATCAGCGTATAGGGGACAATTCAGCAGCCTTCTGTTGTTGTTGCTTGTAGATTATAGTCACACGACACTTTCGCATATAGGTGACTACTGGACCGATTTATACTGACACCAGCGGGCCAGTTGTTTGTAAAGGGGAAAATAATATGATCACACGTTGACCAATCCGGGATTCGAACCAGCGACCTTTCGGTTCTGTGTGTTTTTTTTTTGTTTTTTTTTATCAGTTTATAGTCCCCTCTCTTCCCGATAAGGATTTTCAGAGAGGAGACTAATTCGGTTCTGTTTGTTGTTTAATCAGTTTATAGTCCCCTCTCTTCCCAAAAGGATTTTCAGAGAGGAGACTTTCGGTTCTGTTTGTTTGTAAGTAGATTATAGTCACACGACACTTTCGCATATAGGTGACTACTGGACCGATTTATACTGACACCAGCGGGCCAGTTGTTGGTAAAGGGGAAAATAATATGATCACACGTTGACCAATCCGGGATTCGAACCAGCGACCTTTCGGTTACTAGCAAGACGCTCTTACCAACTGAGCTACCCGGCCCCTCTAACTTCGGTTCTGTTTGTTTGTATGTTTGTTTGTAGATTATAGTCACACGACACTTTCGCATATAGGTGACTACTGGACCGATTTATACTGACACCAGCGGGCCAGTTGTTGGTAAAGGGGAAAATAATATGATCACACGTTGACCAATCCGGGATTCGAACCAGCGACCTTTCGGTTACTAGCAAGACGCTCTTACCAACTGAGCTACCCGGCCCCACTTACGGTTCTGTTGTCGTTGTTGTTGTTTGTAGATTATAGTCACACGACACTTTCGCATATAGGTGACTACTGGACCGATTTATACTGACACCAGCGGGCCAGTTGTTGGTAAAGGGGAAAATAATATGATCACACGTTGACCAATCCGGGATTCGAACCAGCGACCTTTCGGTTACTAGCAAGACGCTCTTACCAACTGAGCTACCCGGCCCCATTACGGTTCTGTTTGTTTGTTTGTTTTGTAGATTATAGTCACACGACACTTTCGCATATAGGTGACTACTGGACCGATTTATACTGACACCAGCGGGCCAGTTGTTGGTAAAGGGGAAAATAATATGATCACACGTTGACCAATCCGGGATTCGAACCAGCGACCTTTCGGTTACTAGCAAGACGCTCTTACCAACTGAGCTACCCGGCCCCTGCAACGGTTCTGTTGTTGTTGTTGTTGGGTAGATTAGTGTCCCCAGACACCTGAGCATATAGGGGACGTAAATACTATGTCTAAAATATATTAAGAAGTTACAGGATTAAGTTAAAACCTTTCCAGGACCACAGTTAAAAGCCATGATGATAAGAGGGCGGGAGGTCATTCAAGTACATACACACGCTAGTAGAAACAATGATGATGCAAGAGTTTAAAACTATGGGGTTGAACTATATAGTCCAGTAAAATTATTAATAATCCATGTAAGAATTTTAATTTTTATAAGATATGGTCGACACATATACAAAATTAGGTTGTTAGGGGAAGCCCCTGGGGTGCTTAGGATTTGTCTAATAAGTGAGACCATATTAATTAAGACATCATTTAAAAATGGAAGTGTTACAATTAATACAATAATTAAAAGCGAATTAAGATCAAAGGTTTTTCATAATGAAAAATATTATTTTTAAGAGTCCCCCAACGGCGGACACAAAATAGGGCCAAAAACAATTGGGGCGACGGGCGGTCCACATTCTTACCTCCGGTCAGACCGGGTACCATACACAATCACTCATTATAAAAAAAATCAATTCAGCTGTCCCTCAATCCCAATAGAAGACGATCAAATTAGGAATCACTGGGCAGCCGTGATAAGACGTAAATAAAAATAGCTTTTTACAATTACTGTAAATATTAAATTTGTAAGGAGACTTTGGAATAAAACACGTTCTCATAGGAACGAAAAATTATTTAAGAATCCCACATAGGGGGAAATGGGTGATAAAAACAAATGGGAAATAGGAGGTTCCGCATTCATTCCTCCGGTCAAGCCGGGGTGCCATACACATGTTCTCAGTCAACTCAAATTAAAAAGTTCTATTCATCCAGTGATAACAATAGAACCAACCATTCATACGCATTTTAAGAATAAAAACCTAGGGTGTCATAATTCAGGAGCAAGCGGAAACTGTAGAGTGTGTAATTTCTAAATTTTGATTCGATTACAGAAGGGAACCGACCGGGGACTGGTGTACCCGCGCCGCGACGTCGACCAGAAAGCCCAACCCCAACTCCAGGAAGGTAAGTCGGAAGCCAATCATGTCTGACTGAAAGCCCCGGCCTGACACGGTCTCCACCACACTGGTGAAGGACGGTGCCAGATCTGGGCAGAGAAAAAGGCAGTGCTCAAAGCTCACTGGGGACCCGCACAGGCACACGGCCGGCGTGTAGCGCGTCCTCCAGTGGCCAGAGCACAGCCGGAATGCAATATGTTTTAAGTGAATGGGGATATTAGCATTTAACAGGAGGGGGGAGCTGTTCGTGGGAAAGGCCAGGGCAGTCCTCCCCTCACACCACCCGGAGAACTCCCTAGTCCAGTCCCCCCACAGCCGCCTACGAACCCTCCCCACCAGTTCGACCACTGACGGAAGAACCGGTGCGGAGGAGTGAGCCAGTCCAGAGGAGCCGATAGAAGCAGCCCTATCAGCTCTCTCATTACCCAAAATGCCCACATGAGATGGGGCCCAACAGACAACGATTGAAACTCCCTTAGCGGCAAGTGCCGCAGCAGCGGACAGGGCCTCATCCACCAGACCAGGTCTGGCATCCGAGTAGCCCCTTTCTAAACAGGCAATGGCCGATTGAGAATCAGAGATAACTAATATGCCCATGCCCGTGGGTAGGTTAATGTCCGCAAGAGCGGACAGAGCGTAACTAATGGCAAGTAGTTCTACTGTAAGGGTACTGGAACCGGGCGGGGCGCCAAACGACCACTCACCCACCCCCGGCATCACGAAGCCAAACCCGGCCCCACCATCATCTCGCACCGAACCGTCGGTAAAAATCCGGAGCGAGCTGGGTACGCTCCCTATTCTCTCTCTGGCCAACTGGGTGATCAGGGAGAGGTCAGCCCCCCTAGTCAAGCCCTCAAAAGCGCCAAAGCAACAGACGGGCGATGGCTCCCACGGCGGTCTAAGGGGAGGGACCTTTTCTATAGGCACGGAAGAACCGTCTGACTGACCGATCAACGGGGCAACGAGTTCCCCAATTCCCACTGTGTGAGTGTGGCCTTCAGGCCATAAAAAGCGGGGGGAGAGCTCCTCTCCAGTGGAGTTCGGGACCCTGCGGGCCCTGTAAACATAAGATACACAGTTCTTTTTGATTTGAAACCAGAGCGGGAGTATACCCGCAAGGTGATATACCATTTTGCAGGGTGTGGATTTAGGCAGGGACAAGACGTATCGCAGAATTGAGCATTCGGCCGCAACGAGCCTATCCAACTGGCTGGGTGGTAGGTCATAATATAATTCAGAGCCAAAGAGAAGTCTGGATCTGACCAGAGATACTACCAATGTTACAAGGTTTTTAGGGTCACGGCCCCAGGGTTCACGTTTTACGGCCTTAACTACCCCCGCCGCCTTATGGGCACCCTGAATAACTGTGTTTAAATGTACTCTTAGACCTCCCTGCTGGTGAAAGGTCACTCCCAGGTAACGGACCTGGGAGGACATGGGAATGACTATTCCCTTAACCATAATAGATAATTGCTTTATGTCAGTATAACAATGATGAGAGAAGGGAATAAAAATAGATTTTTCCGGGGCAAGAGCTAGTCCTATGTAATCAAGAGACGCTGAGACAGAGTCAATGTCGGCTTGGAAGTTTTTCATGTCTTGGTCAAAAAACTTATGCCCGGGGCCGACCGGGCGCCCGCGCGTAGTCCTCCACATTGCAATGTCATCCGCATACATAGTGCAAACTGTGGAGGAGTTATGATTTGGAAAGACTCCAGAAACAGCTATAGAGAAGAGCAGGGGGGCCACCACTGACCCCTGCGGGACACCCATGGTTAGTTGCCCCAACCCGGACAGTGCGGCCCCCCACCTGACTTTGATGACCCTATCCCGAAGAAAGGATTCAACAAACTGCAAAGTGGCAAGATCCAGGCCAAGGGATTTCAGTCTATCTATCAGTCCTCTGTGCCAGACTGTGTCAAATGCTTTAGCTACATCAAAAAAGCAGGCCAGAACAGTGCGCCTTCTATTTCTTGCGCGTCTTATGTGTTCGTTAAGACGAACAAGGTGATCGGTCACACTGCGTCCTTTCCTGAAGCCCGCTTGCGCAACAGGGATGACAGAATGTTTTTCGCAAAAGAATTCTAACCGTGTTTTTATAATTTTTTCATAAATTTTACATAAGTGGGAAGTTAATGAAATTGGTCTATAATTCTGTATGAATTTCTTTGACTTATTTCCTTTGGGTATAGGTATAACCGTAGCGCTCCGCCACGTCTCAGGTATAGTCCCAGAGGAGTAGCAGAGGTTGAAGAAGTTAAGTATATGTTCTTTAAAGGCCGGCGGGGCACGCTTCACCATGGTGTAGTGAATCCCGTCCGGCCCCACGCCCTTGCTATTACCGCAGTTCAACAGTGCTCGGGTCAGCTCACGCTGGGTAAGCGGGACAGAGGGCGCCCCCCTCGGCGCGGGGGCAGCCTCTGCCTCACAGCGCTGCCTACGATCCCGCTCGCCCGGCGGCAGCCGGCTACCATCACCGGCCGATACATAGTGGTCAAGGAAGGCACTAGCCTTATCCTCGTCGGTGCTGTGGACGCGAGTGCCATCAACCAAAGTAGAGTTCATAGGTTTATATCGGCCGCGCATCTTCCGGACCTCGGTCCATAATTGCGCGATCGATTGTTTGCCTGAATATTTTTTGAGCCAGTAATCGCGCTTTGCAGCAGCGATAACTTTTTTGGCTGTTTGCTTGGTGCTTTTCATGTGAGTGTGATTTTCGGGGTTATTCAACTTCCTATATGCAGTGTATGCCTGTTTTTTGAGTAAGGTGGCCTCCTTGCACTTCGCATTCCACCAGGGTTTGGAGACCCCGGCGCTACGGCATTGCGTTGGTGCAAGTACAGCCACGGTGTCAGTCATGCGTGTGCGTAGTGCCTGTTCCAACTCATCCACAGAAGTCGTGGATGGGGGTACAAAATCTTCTAGTCTATTATAGTATTCATCCCAATCCACTTTAGTTAGGTTGGGCTTAGGGTCAATGGTACTACTAACTGGAGCTAGCTGGAGGTGTATAAGAATGGGTAGGTGGTCAGAGAACACCGGCTCGCTAGCAACTGACCAATCGGCCATAGCAGCGATGTCAGTGGTTGCTAGGCTGACATCTATCGCAGTCATATTATCGTTAGGCCGGTCTGGTATGCGTGTAGGTGCGCCGTCGTTCAGCACCTCCAGACCAGCCTCTGACAGTAATTCAGAAAGTGATGTGTTTATAGAGGGGTGGTGGGAATCCCAGAGACTATCTCTTTTATTGAAGTCCCCTACCACCAACCAAGATCCCGTTTCCACAACAGGCGGAAGCCAGGCAAAATCCAGACACCCTGTGGGATTATAATAATTAAGGATGTGTAGGGTGCGCACCGGAGCGCGCTCACCCAAAGTAATACTAATAACTGCGGTGAAACCACCACCATCTCCCTCATCCACCGGTCCCAAATTTTCAACCAGCAGCCCCACTCTGACATATGTGGCGACATAGATTTTGTCCTGCTCACCAGTAGTGAACGCAGGAGGAAAGTGAAACCCCGGGACTACAGGCAAGCTCGCCTGCCTGCAGCACAAAGATTGCAGGCATAGGACGTGCGCCTTGGATATGTATTGAGCTAACAGAGGAACTGAATCGTTAAATGCATTTGCAGTCCTGCAGTTAAGCTGCAAGACAAACAGGTTATTATCTGGGTTGGAGGGCATGACACAGGCAACGACAGCGGCCCACAGCACCAACGCGGCGTATTTGTTATATTCCCCTACTTTGTATGACATTACAGAGCATTTTAAACATTGTCATAAGTAACCGAACCATTGTTCTAAGCGGGGCACTCTCAGCCGGGAGTGCTGCAAGGCCCTCCTCCAACGAGGCCTCGAGTGCCGAATATTCTGATGCAAGGGAGCCAAGGCCCCCCTCCCCGACGCCGACGGCAGCGGCCGAATCCGGCCGATCCCTCCCCTGACCCAATCCGGCAACAGCCGGCGGCTGATCAGGAGCATCCCTGGTCGCCCCTCTATCGATGGGCTGAGTGACACGAGGTCTGTCCACCGAGGCAGCCTTGGCGGTCTGCCCATCACGGATCGCACGGTCGGCCACATCTGTGGCATCCCCCGTTCGGCAGCCCCCCCCGGACGGCTCCGAGGGAGGCGCCCCCGCAGGGACACGTTCGGCGCCCCGCCCAGCCCCGGACCTAGAAGTTTGAGGTTGGGACCGGCTCTGGGTCTGAGAATGAGCTTGAGTTAAAGTTGGGCCCAGGTCGGCCCCCAACACCGGGTGGGGGGCCGGCCTCGGCGCAACCAGCGGCTGTCTACCAGGGCGGGAACGTCCCGGAGGGGAGCGCGCAGTATCTGCTCTCGCCTCCGACACTGCTGTCGCAAATGGCATGAATGTGGCACCTCTGAGTCTGTTGGCTTTCCGGCGCACAGCTACCTCAGGGCAGCCCCCCCAAGCTGAGGAGTGAGCGCCGTTACAATTTACACAAAAAAGTGTGTGACTAGTGCAGTCAGCCAGCTTATGGTCTTTGCCACATCGCGAACAACGCTCTAATTTACGTTTGCACATGGACCTTGTGTGACCAAACAACTGGCATCGAGTGCAACGCAGAACTGGAGCCACAAAGGGGTCTACGTCGAACCAAGTCCGACCCAGGCGCACCTCTGTGGGCAGCTCCTTCAAGTTAAAGATGACCTTGACCGCCGCCGATGGCTGTCCCCCCGCAAACGGGAGGCGCAGCACCGACGCAACCGGCAGATTCTCACCGCAAAGGTCCTCCTTGATTTGCTTCATAAATGCTACATCGTCACCCTCCCCAGGTAGGCCCCTGATGACCCCCACCGTGGTGGCCTGTGGAATGAACGTGACAATGGGTATATTGCCAATAGTCTTTGCCCTAAAAAGTTTTCCCTGCTGAGCAGCGGACATGCACGATACCAACCAGTCCCCAGAGGGCGTCTTCCTTATATTAAGAACTTCGCCAAAGGAGTCGCGTATGACACGCGCCTGTCCGAACGGGTTCAACCCGGTGAAAGTGGCCGGTCCAGTTCCCGTGTCACGTATCCCCACGGGGAAATCGACAACGTCAGCCCGTCCCCTAGAGATGGGCATTCTAAAGGGTCTGGCGCCCTTACTGGGACCAGGTCCCATCTTGGCCTTATCTGCATAACTCACTTTAGGAGCAAGATGTTCGACTGGGGGTTTAGCAGCCACCCCTGTCTTGGTTGATATGACCACCGGGTCTTCATTGTTTAATGCAGCGCCCCCGGAAGAGGCGCCGTCTAAATCCCATACGGACGCCACCTCAGAGGTTGGCACCGTCGGGGCAGCATCGACATGAGCATGGGACTGGCACGAATGGCCTGGATGGCCTCGTCCCGGCGGGGTCCCACCCCCCGTACTTTCACTACTGTCACCATTCGGTGAGCGCTGACGCTTTGCCCCCCTGGGGGTGCCAGGCACCGAGGAGGTATCCATCGAAGGTTCAGAAACAGCTCTAGGAGACTGTTCAGAATTTGAGCAAGGAGGAGTACCTCCAGAAGATGTTTTCCTTCTAGATTTCTTTTTGCTCTTTTTCTTCTTGTTTTTGGCCGTATGATTTTGCTCAAGGAACTCATCATTAGGCACATTTTTCAAAAACATGTTCGCTGAACGGGGACCACCAAAACGAGGTGCCCGACTCACCACGTTCATCCTCATCGGAGGAGGTCTCCGAGAGGGTCATCGCGGCGAAAAAAAAAAAAAAAAAGCGAGACACCCTAGGCTAAAAGCAGTACTAAAAGCAATGAATATGTGGCCAAAAGGTGAAGATAGAGATGACACAGGAGCGTGAGAAAAGACAGAGATAGATAGATGCAAAGATGCTATAGGCAAACAATGGGCAAGAGGGGAAGCTCAGTGTCTGGGGAAAAAAAAAAAAAAAAAAAAAAAAAAAATGTTAGTGGATGACTGCTCACGGAAATATGCCGAGTGGTGTAGTGTAACCTAATAGGTCACGACAGAGTAGACGGTTATAAATAACCAGGGTTCGATGTGTAGGGTAGTGTAGTGTAACCTAATAGGTTACGACAGAGTAGTCAGGTTATAGGGAAATAACCAATGGTTCGGTAGTGTAGGGTAGTGTAGTGTAACCTAGTAGGTTACGACAGAGTAGTCAGGTTATAAGGGAATAACCAATGGTTCGGTAGTGTAGCGAAAAGCCTCGACCAACCCACAGCGTGCCAAAATCGCTGTGTGGGAGCGCAATAGGTATGGGCGCAGTGTAGGGTGGTGTAGCGCAAAGCCTCGACCGACCCACAGCGTGCCAAGATCGCTGTGTGGGAGCGCAACAGGTAAGGGCGCAGCCAACAGGGGCAGTGTAGATGTAGCAGCCTTGGTGCAGACAGCAAGGCAAGTAGATCATATGGGCGTAGCCACCAGGTGCGACGCAACAAGAAAAGCAGTGACAACAGCAGCAGCCAACAGACTGTAGTCATGCGTACTCAAAAGCATAATATGTCATCAGACATCCTCTCTCAACAAGATCTGGATCGGAGATGAACGGTTCTGTTCTCCAAACAGTCTTTATATAGCTGAGTCTCATCACCAAAATATTAATGAACTAGGAAATATAGTTCCAACGAAAAGTTAATACATATTATGTCACGTGCTTACGCCGTCAGCCGTCGCTTGCGTACTAACTCTATAAACACGTGATGTATACACAAATGTAAATATTTACCAATTCACTTCGTGACAAGCACCTCATCTCCATGCCTTGTATTCTTCGTTATAGGTCGGCTGTGAAGGTCCATGTTTTGCAAGCGTAGAGCAAGATGGAGATGACAAGGGAGCGCAACAGTCTTCTGGGTTCGGGCACTGAATAGAATAGACCCAACGTTTCCCGGCATGTCGTACTAGGCTAGTAACAGATGTGATGTCAGCACGGCATCATTGGGCGAAAGTCGTCTACACAGAAGTCACAGGCCAGGGCGGAGGAACATCCCGTTACTTTAGGTTCAACGACCACGTGCTCTGGTGCAAGGCGAGCTACACTATACTCGTGGATTTAGGCTGTGGCCAACAGGTCTTTTTTGGCCAAGACAACCGTATAATGAAGAAATGAACAGATGATGTCAAAACATGGACCATGCTGGACAAGTCACGCTTTATGACAACAGCGACAGACTTAAGTGGCGAAAACTCTCCGCGACATCACCCATCATGTTTCCCCAACGGCCCGACAGGCTGAGGGATTAGATAGAGATAGATGATCTTGTGTATGTGCCTCATTGCGTAGGCTATAAAACAGATTACGTGTAATAATACCCAAGCAGCGAGATCGTGCTGAGTACGTACATTCGCCTGTCTGTGTAATGGTCAGGCTATAATTGCGCTAATGGTAAGGACGGTATTAATGTGCCAATATTACGGATATAAATATAGGATGCATTCACGGCAAAACAGAGAGAGAGAGAGAGAGAGAGAGAGAGAGAGAGAGAGAGAGAGAGAGAGAGAGAGAGAGAACGTAATGTATGCGGTCTTTAGTACGGCCGAGGCAAAAGACGGTGAAAGACAGCAGAAAGACCTTAACAACCGATATCCATCATCACTACTAATACAAATAACAACTGAATGGAACTGGATGTCCAAATTCCGTGATTAAATGAATAGATTCTAAAATTAAAATAAAAAACCATAACTGTTTTTACTGAATGCAACTTACCGGAGATAAGATCGTCATGGGCGGTGGATGTCTAAACCTAAAAAATACTGCTGCAATTGTTTGGTCTTGTGTTGTCGCAAACAAATCCTCTCACACTGCTGTATTCTAATGTTTGTCAAACCGCAACAAATGAGTTCTGTCTTGTCAGCACTCAGAAACGAAACTATTTCTCACGTTCTGAGTTGTCTCCTCTTGTCTTGTATTGGAGAAACCAACTTCACCTCCCTCGCTACGCGGCGCTATTGTTCTGTACTGTCACATGACGTGATCATAACCGTCAAGAACAACCATAGCAGCACTCGTTCGAGTTCATAACACACACAACATCACCATATTCGTCAGAGTCAAGGGCCTAAGCCCACATCAGTGGTTATCTCCCGTGAACCCCCAAAGCTTGACTACTCATCGCGATTGGATGGTCTATACCACGTCACACATTAATAATGAATCGAACACACGCTCTAAGCACACTTCTAAAGCACATTATTATCCGTAGAACATTAATTATGGTCTGATTTAAAAGGTTGTAGTCTTGGCTTCAAGTAAAATTCACAATCCGTACAGTCATGTATATGAGAGAGCTTTCGAGCGCAAGAAAAAAACAAGCTCTTTTTACCAGTATTTATAAGTGAAGGGAGACAACTACTATTACGTGTGTTTACACAAAGTGTTTGATTCCTTTTGTCTTTGCCGTTATTTATATACTTTTCATTTTCCACACCTCTGACTTGGCGCAAATGTCACAAATTCACAGATTTCAATACAATAGTTCAGAGTTCCATTGTCACTGACATACACACACGACTATAAAAGTTCAGGGCTGAACGTTATGTTCGTTGATTGTGGACTGTGACTGGTCCTACAGTTTGTTACTGGGGTCTAGAAGTTCTTAAAGCCGTCGCTCTCCCCTGCAACACAAAAAGACATTCAGGTTTCAGTGAAACTTCAATAATGAAAAACAAATAAATCAATAAACTAGTACTATGCTAATTTTGACAACAACAACAACAACAACAACAACAAAACACACACACAACCAAAAAATAAGATAAAATACCAGGCTCTTTTTCAAGATAAGCTTTTCATTAGAAAAAATACAACACAAATCTTCTTGATGGATACCTTTAGCTTGAAAATTAACTTTGTGTTGTTTGGTGTGTTTTTTAATTTTAAAAAAAAGTACACATGTGGCATTTTATTTAGTTTATGTATCCAGTCGTATCTCATTACTGTAACATTTTATTGCTAGCATTTGAACTGTTTTATTACATTCCACAAAATACGTGGCTTTATTCCTCACCTTCTTCATCGCACCCGCCCCACGCGCCCCTCCTTTTGCCCTTCCTGACCCCCTGGAGAGAGAGAGAGAGAGAGAGAGAGAGAGAGAGGAGAGAGAGAGGAGAGAGAGAGAGAGAGAGGGTGAGTGCAAAGAGCTCTTAATATTTTAATAGTTACTATTTCTACTAAAAACTCACCCTAATCTACCTCAACTTCTTCAGTGATAACAAAATGAATGTACAAAACAAAAACGGGTGACCACAAACAGAGTGTGCATTACCCCCCTTTTGTCCCAACTTAATGGCATTCTTTGGAAGAAGAGAAAAAAATCCCAGAAAACAAAACCCTTGATAACCATATTTTAGTTTAATTTCGTTTTACCATCAAATGGTGACAACTTATGGGGCGAAAGGGACGACAACCGCGAAGAAAAAAGAGACAAGCGCGAGGAAGTGAGAGAACTGTAGAGAAAGGGAGGCAATTACTGATGACCGGTTTATTACCGAGAACTAACGCCCATGTGAAACCCCACTCGGCTACGTTACATTGGCGCCACCGCTTCTGCCCGATCAGATTGCCCGTTCTGCCCATCTCCAGCCATCCCACTCACTTCATAAATTTAATCTCTTCTCTGCTTCTTACCCCTTTTCTTCATCCTCTCCATCCCCCCCCGCCCCCCCTCTCCTCTCTCTCTCTCTCTCTCTCTCTTTCCCTGTCATTGTTCTGATCAAATACTCTTCAGCACCTCCACACGAGCCAACCTCCAATGGGACATTTTATGAACGTGTATGGGGAACGACTCTACCTTACCGGTGTCAGTCTCCTAGTCGTTCCTATTTCCCGTTCATAAAACTGACCCCGTCACAGCGTCTCACTAGAGATGTGATAACCTGCCTACACGCACCACCCCTTTCTTCACACCCCCACCTCTTCAAACGCACCCCCACCCCCACCCCCACCCACCCCTTTTCCTTGTTAATCTGGCACACCCGAAACGCTCATGTCCTGCCAAAGAGTGCCCACATACATTATGTAATCCATTCTTTCTCATCTCCCCGCCCCCTCCCCTCCCATCGAACTATTGCTCCTCCCACCCCTCCTCCCCCTTTTATCTTATGTTTCTCTAAATAGCCGTACCATTGTTTCATAGTTACAGTTGTTTTGTATTTATGTAAGTGCCTATAGAGACACAAAATACATGGCCCAGAGTAGATGTTTAGATTAGGCGGATAATAATCCTATCCTATCCTATCCCGCAACTCTGAGGTCGTTGGGGCACCACAGATGATCGCTTAACCAGCGTACTCCATCTTTCTCTGTCCTCAGCAATCCTCATGGCTTCGCTCAGTGTCAAGCCAGTCCATTCTCGAATGTTGTCTTCCCACCTCCTTTTCGGTCTCCTTCTTCTTCTACCTGCTTGCACTGTGCCTTGCAGGATGGTCTTTGCAAGGCCTGATGACTTTTTTTGGGCAGTTTATTATCCCTTTCTATCGGGAAACTCTGGGCCGCCCTCCCCTTGAGAAGGGATAGTTGTAGCCTGTGGCGCGCCCAAACCCAACCTACCTAACATTATTTTGTGATTTTTGAAATTTTGCTGGGAAAGCAAACCGGAGTACCCGGAGAAAACCCCCGAGACGTTGCCCGAGTCGAAAGTAAATAATATTCGGAGAAACATAACGCCCAGATGCTGGATCGAACCCACACCTGTCAGGCGCCATTGGTTTCTGGCTTGTGGACAAGGCAAGTTAGTTCCGCCTTAGCCCACTTGGCCACAACACTCGCTCTGGTGACGTGGCCATACCATCGGAGTTTCCATTTCTTCACCTTTTGTGAGCAGGTCATCGTGTTGTCCATTGGCTTGTGTGATGGTCTGTCGGACTTCGTCGTTGGTGATGTGCTGGGTATAGAAAATGCCCAGAAGTCTTATGTAGCACCGCATCTCCATGCTTCGTTGTAGATCTGCTATGGTGGTCCATGTTTCGGATAATAATAATAATAATAATAATAATAATAATAATAATAATAATAATAATAATAATAATAATAATAATAATAATAATAATAATAATTCTTTCTCTTCTTCTTCTTCTTCTTCTTATTATTATTATTATATATATTTTCTATAAGCTTGATAATCCTCTTCTTGGCAGTTTCCTTCTTTTATTTATTTATTTAATTTTTTTTTCTATTCCATTTTTGGTTGGGAGGAGGGGATTGCGGTAGCTCAGTGGTAAAATTAACGGCAAAACAATTGAAGCATTGAGTGTTGAGTGATAAGATTGCAGGCCGTAGTTCCTGCCACATTCAAGTCTGCCGGAAAAAACAAAATTAAAAGCATGCTCCCTACTCCTTCGGACGAAGTCTAGTCTGTGCACGCATCCATTCCATCGCACGGACTTTGAAGATCCCGACGCTTATGTCCTGGACGGGTGTTTGCCACTACATAAATACAATCAGCAAGCACTAGGTCCAATCTCCGCCGTACTCGGTCGCCAAAGATTGGGCTCAGTTGTGTGGTGCGTCAGACGATGCCCTTAAGGCAGCAAGTGGGCGTCTCGGGCGCCTTGGGCAAGAAGTGTGCTATGCAAGAACGATTCAATAAATAAATAAATATTAACAAGTCGGTTTTTTTTTTTTAAATTCATTACATCACATCACATCACAAACTATCAACATAACCAACTGCCAGTTCTTAAATTGTGACAGCAAACGGTGTTAGTAGAGAATGTGAGCAATCAGATGATAGCTGCGCAAAACGCGCACAGACGCTAATGGCAAAGTGACACATATCAACGATCGGACATCGAAAACCTTTCAATGGTAGTACATGCGACGATCAACGAGAAACCACGCCTTCAACGATGGGCAAGAGTGTTGAAATGGAAATAGAACTCTCATCCATAGACATGTGCGGGCAGTTTCAAAACTGTCAACGGTAACGTGACTATTCAGCGCTGATCCTCACAAAAAAGGGAGTGAAACGTGTAAATCAGTCGTAAGACGAACAAAATCCTAAAAAAGCAAAACATTATTCACCTTCAAAACTCCGGCTTTGCACTATCTGGCTGTACACAGACACACGTACACAGACACACTTACACACACAGAAGGACAGACAGATAGACAGCACACACACACACACTCACACCATTCACTAGCAGATACATATAACACAAACATCACCACTACTAACACCACACATATTGATCTCCCTTTAACACACACACACACACACGCACACATATACAGACACTATCTATTCAGCACCCACTCACACATACACCAGCACTATACCTCATTTCTATACCCATAACCCATTACCAACCCACAGGGCCAAGAGGCCTCCGCTCTCAAAGCACGAGAGGTCGAAGTAGAAAAAAAAGAAGCAAAGTTTTCACCGAGTCCTTGAAAACAGAGCCTTCAATCTGCCAAAACATGTTCTCATCATTATCTTTTAAGATGTCCCACTTACTAAGTCTTTAGAACTGACTTCTTCTTTTCCTGCTCCTCGTGCACTTCTCTCTCTCTCTCTCTCTCTCTCTCTCTCTCTCTCTCTCTCTCTCTCTCTCTCTCTCTCTCTCTCTCTCTCTCTCTCTCCCCCTCTCTCTCTGTTTCTCTCTAACTTTTAAATGAATGTAACAATACTTTTCATAATTTTACAAATAGGCTATTAATCACTATTATATTTTCCTCTTTCTCGAATCATACAATAATAATATCTTTTTTGTTTTAAATTGAATCAATCTGTTACACGCTTCTCAATAGTCGGTTCAGCCCCTATGCTTGAATCTTGATGTGTGTAACTCGAATTCCTTTATCCACGTAGCCTGTTCACTCAGCAACAAGGCAGGAGTCGTCGTATCAAGTTTTCCAATTTTATTCAGCAAACATCAACAAATGCAGGAACTTCGCGCGGTCTTACGTCACAGAATGTTTATGTTTACAAGAACTTTATCCTATTGGGTGTGAGCGTGGTTTGACTTTGCTGCATTGTGGGAAATTATCATTGCTTGAGAGTTTGGTGAAAGAATGACCACCCTTCCTCTCTGTTGCTTGGTATACATCTGGACCCAAGGCCGTGAAATAATTAAAATCTGAAGTCTGAACTCTCTCTCTCTCTCTCTCTCTCTCTCTCTCTCTCTCTCTCTCTCTCTCTCTCTCGTCATCCTCCGCATCATCTCCCCCCATGTCTTATTTTTACCCATCCTCTTCATTCTTCTTCTCAATGTGTGTCTCCTTAACGTAACAAAGTCATCCAAGGAAAACACAGCTTGATGCAATAATAATAATAATAATAATAATAATAATAATAATAATAATAATAATAATAATAATAATAATAATAATCATCATCATTATCATCATCATCATCAACATCATCATCATCAACATCATCATCGTCATCATCATTATGGATGCTGTCACGCGCCTTATTCCTAAATCAGCTTATAAGCGCGGCGACCTGTAACCAACATACACGCTCAGATATTACTCCTACTGACACAACAAACACCCATTTATTTATCACTCAAACACGTGATGTAAAAGCAATTCGCTATTAGAAGAGGGAAAGAAAATCTAACATTATTTTTGGAAATAGTAGACAAGGCTGCATCCAATACAATTATTGAAGGGGGGAATGAAACCGGAGTACCCTGACAAAAGCTCTCAGGGATATGAAAAGTCTCGTTCTGAACAACAACAAAAAAGCCACACGAGTTCGTCCCCTGCGGGAATCGAACCTGCGACCTTCGGCGACTAACAAACTGCTCCCCTAGGCCACCCCTATATAACACACTTCTGCACAGACTTGTTGGTTATCTGAACTGTTCGCTATCATAGACAGAGTTATCTCCCGTCCCTATGTTGCTCACTATTGGTCAACGAAGCTGTAGTTGTGTCCCTTAAACCTTGTTTCCAGCCCGCAGCTACATTAGTGTGGAACGTTTCAAATGATTATCTCCCTTCCAAATGTCGCTCATTTGTATCCACATTGAAGATTGCTTTATTATCTCAAACAGAGAAGTTATGCGTGGCTCACAGTACTTCAACGATTTGCAATAATTACACATGTACAAAAAAGTAATTACAAACATTTACTCATTAAAAAGTTGATTGATGCATAGACTATAAGGAAGCCACAGACAATAATAAAATAAAAATTAATTAAATGCATAAAACAGTCTCCAATCAATAATCGTTGGAGGGTACACAAAATTACGGCAACACACATCATACACATAAACACTTATTAAAGTTCATACGCTGCTACATAAACATTTTTGTTGACATCTTAATGGATTAAGAATATTTCATGTCAATCGGTCGTTAAAATGCAAAATCGCCATTGCCGAATGAAGAAGAAGAAGAAGAAGAAGAAGAAGAAGAAGAAGAACTGGACTTCCTCCATCTTCTGTTCATTTATTTCAACTTGTTCAGAATTCAGCTGCTCGTCTGTTTCTCAAAAAGACAAAAATCGTATCATATCACACCCCTCCTACATTCTCTCCACTGCCTTCCTGTTTCTCAAAGGATTACCTACAAAATCTGTACTTTCTGCTACAAATGCGTCCATGGATTAGCCCCTTCCTACCTCACCCAGAGCATTCACTTCTACAAGCCATCTAGAAACCTTCATTCTTCCTCTGGCACCCTCAGGCTACAAATACCCCGTTATAAACTCTTCTATGCAGGCTGTCGATCCTTCTCAGTGCTTGGTCCTTCAACTTGGAACTCTCTTCCTCTCTCTCTCTCTCTCTCTCTCTCTCTCTCTCTCTCTCTCTCTCTCTCTCTCTCTCTCTCTCTCTCTCTCTCTCTCTCTCTCTCTTTCTCTCTTCGCAGGTCTCCAAAAATAGTCTCTTTCAAGTCCAACTTTAAAACTCATCTCTTCCTTAAAAATGTCTGATCTCGTCTCCCATCACCATCATCATTTCTTCTTTTCTAATTCAGACCACCGCCGTCACACCGCACGCCCCCAGCCACCTCACCCCTAGCTACTCTCCTCCTCCATATCCCTCCCTAGTCTTTTATATTTTACTTGTAAATATTCTTTTTCCTGTTTGTATTATGTCTTTGCATAGTTCATTAGCGTCTTGTTTTTGTTTCACGTCTTTTCGCGCGCATTTCGATGTTAACGTTAAGTATAAATGCGTGAGAACTGCCCTTTGAACTGATGTCATTAGGATAAAGCGCTATATAAATACCATTATTATTATTATTATTATTATTATTATTATTATTATTATTATTATTATTATTATTATTATTATTATTATTATTATTATTATTATTCCTATCCTCCTATCATGTCCCGTAACTCGGAGGTCGCATGGGCACCACAGATAATCGTTTAACCAGCATACTCCATCTTTCTCTGTCCTCAGCAGCCCTGATGGCTTCGCTCAGTGTCAAACCAGTCCATTCTCGAATGTTGTCATCCCACATCTTTTTCGGTCTCCCTCTTCTTCTACCTCCTTGCACTGTGCCTTGCAGAATGGTCTTTGCAAGGCTTGATGATCTAGTGACGTGGCCATACCATCGGAGTTTCCGTTTCTTCACCACTGTGAGCAGTTCATCGTGTTGTCCACATGACAGTGTGATGGTCTGTCGGACTTCGTCGTTGGTGATGTGCTGGGTATAGGAAATGCCCAGAAGTCTTATGTAGCACCTCATCTCCATGCTTTGTATTCTTCTTTGTAGATCTGCTGTGAGGGTTCATGCTTCGCAAGTATTATTATTATTATTGTTATTATTGTTATTATTATTATTATTATTATTATTATTATTATTATTATTATTATTATTATTATTATTATTATTATTATTATTATTATTATTAAGAATAAGAAGAACAAGAAGAATAAGAACAACAAGAACAAGAACCAGACGAACAAGAACCAGACGAACAAGAACAAGAACAAAAAACAAGAAGAACAAGAACAAGAAGAACAAGTACAAGAAGAAAAAGAACAAGAAGAAATAGAACAAGAACAAGAAGATAAAGAACAAGAGCACAAAGAACAAGAACACAAACAAAAAAATAAGAACAACAGACTTGCACTATTTATAATCGCCTAATATTTGATAAATTTAGTACATGGCTACAAGTGATTGATTCCTTTATTCACTCTTTGACTTATTGGGTCATTTACACCGCTGTTTCAAAGTCCGTTTCAGAAAAGGCTCAGTAGGGAGAAACAATGGCGAGAGCGCGATGTGTAACACACTCAAGACCAGTTACACTTACAGACACCCCACACTAAGTCAATCATTGAAATGAAAACCACACAGTACTCAGCACTTGAAACTGAGCCACAGAAATTCCGCTATAACCTACATCTGATTTGATATGTCTGTCTGTCTCTCTCTCTCTTTTCTCTCTCTCTCTCTCTCTCTCTCTCTCTCTCTCTCGGAATAAATATCCGTATTTGCATTCTCTCTTTCTCTTTCTCTCTCTCTCTCTCTCTCTCTCTCTCTCACACAAACGCATGCACACAGACAGGCATGCACACACGCACGAGCACAGGTATACTTTTACTGCTATAGAGCTGTATACATAAGTTCGAAAAGAAATTGGATCAGCACGAAGTGATCACTATCAGTGTAACGGTGCAAACTTAGAAACTGAACACGATCCCCAATGATTCACCGCTCTAGAAGTCGTGCGAAGTTAAACAGATAGAGAGAGAAAGAGGGAGATGGAGAGGGAGAGAGAGAGAGAGAGAGAGAGAGAGAGAGAGAGAGAGAGAGAGAGAGAGAGAGGAGAGAGAGAGAGAGAGGAGAGAGAGAGAGAGAGAGAGAAAGAGAAGGGGAAAAAAGAGAGAAATAGAGAGAGAGAGAGAGAGAGAGAGAGAGAGAGAGAGAGAGAGAGAGAGAGAGAGAGAACCACAGAGACAGAGACAAGAGACAATGAGACATGAAACTAATAGAGCACACATGGAGAGAAACAGATGCAAACATGAAAGAAAGAGAGAGAGAGAGAGAGAGAGAGAGAGAGAGAGAGAGAGAGAGAGAGAGAGAGAGAGAGAGAAAGTACTTGTTGTCGGAAACCTACACTGAAATCTTCGAAAAATGATTCCACAATATGTAGGTGGAGATTGTTGTAGTACAACTGGCGTTGTGCTGCTGTTCAGGTTCCATTGACGTTACTTACGCCTCTCTTGCTATCGGACACAGCATTTCATGCTGTTCACTTCAATAACACATGAAATAATAACTGCACTGAAACTTATCTCAACCCCATGCTAGTCAACTGACGAAGTAAAATGTTTGTAAAGTCACTCCAACCGCTAGCTCAAAGTGAAACAAATTCAGGCCAACAGTTGCATGTTGACAAGTTAGCCCCGTATCTGCTTGCATATACACCATTCGCACTATATTAAAAAAACACATAGATGTCTGGAATCACAAACAACAAAACCCTACTGCGTATTATTCCCAAACCATTCAATTCATAATAGGACGAAGTGATAGCTTTGCGTATCCAGCCATATCTCTAACTGAAAACTATAAACTCACAAAATACGTTGACGTTTTCTAAACACTGTACCAGACCAAACAATATTCTGTGCTTTTAATATAAGATTTCTACTTTTAGACACAAGATTACTACAGTAAAACCTGCAAAACGTTAACAAAAGTCTGTTCAAAATCCACCCAACTCCACTGAGCTTTCGTGAAGCCAGAGGTTTCTAAACTCAACCCAAAACATAACAGTCACAGTTTATATCGTCGTTTCCGAGACATGCACTATTCAATTCCATTAACGATGCTCAATTTCCGCTGCAAAACACACATATTTCTGCTGTCAATGTAGCATCAAAAACAAAATCCCTACTGGAGTTAATTTGATAATATAAATTCATTTGCGAAATTACTCAAACCTATGTCAAAACACAGTATTGTATTTCGCTAAACACCGAGCAGAGTATTACATTACTCTTTATTACGGCGAAAAGATACACAATTTCTGTACTAATACACTTGAAATTTGCACACACAAAAATATGTTCTAAATCTACTCAAGTATAAAAAAACCTTATGTCGTTACATCTTTGAGAAGTCAATCTATGGTCAAAAAACTAAAACACCGCAGTCGCATTTCAATGAATTAAAAGTATTAGACACATGTTTTTGTTTTCTGTTCTAAGATACACAATGCGTGCTCCAAAACACACTATCATTTGTATAACACGTGAAGAAAAAAATTACACCCAAAAACTTATTTGTGGCAATCCATTCAAGTCAAAAGAGACGCAGTAAATGCTTTTGTGAAGTCAGTCAAACCTGTAACTCAGGCCAAAAACACAGCCCACAGTGGCATTCCTACCCCGTGAGATTTTAGCCTCTCTACTCAGCCGCTTGGAATAAACCTCACAGCAAAACCCTTACTCTATATTTTGCTCTATCTCTCTCCCCCCTCCCCCCCCACCCCCCTCTCCCTTTCTCCTCTCGATCTCATCCGTTTTTTTGTTTTTTTTACTTCTCCTCCTTCTTAATCTTTCTTTATTTCCTGTTCTCATGTCAATGTGATTCGTATTTCTTCCTCCTTAACTCTCAGCCCATCCTCTCTTCCCTTCTCCTCCTGAGCTCATTCATTTTTTTGGTATTGCTTTTTCTAGCTCATCCTCTCATGTCTTCTTCTCTCATTCCCATTCGTTTGTTTTTCCTCTCCATTCCTGTCTTCTCCATTTTCATGTTGCTTTTCCTACTTCCTCCCCTTGTTCGTTTTACCGCTGTGAAGTGTTATTTCCCCCTTTCTGTCTCTATTTATTCCACTGTCCGATCTTTTTCCACCCTTTCTGCTGTACTGTCATTCTCCCCTCCTCCTTTTCATTCCGCAAATCACTCTGTTTCCGTGATATCGTGTTGTTGTTGTTGTTGTTGTTGTAGACGAAGAAGAAGAAGAAGAAGAAGAAGAAGAAGAAGAAGAAGAAGAAGAAGAAGAAGAAGAAGAAGAAGAAAGAAATGCTACCATTACTACTACTACTACCACTACTACTACTACTGCTGCTGCTGCTGCTGCTGCTGCTGCTACTACTACTACTACTACTTCTTCTTTTTCTACTACTTCTACTCTTATTACTTCTTCTTATTCATCTTCTTGTTGTTTTGTTTTAACAATAACTTCTTCTTCTTCTTCTTTTCTTCTCCCCATCATTCTCCTTCCTCTCGTTCTTCTCCGCCTTACATCTTCTTTTTCTTGAACTCCTACAATTTTTAATGTAATAAAATAAGGACATTTACGTGAAACCTAACTCATTTATGCAGCTATTTGAACTCTTATCCTTATTTCACAGTTAAAACCAACATTATTTTCCAAAAAAGTCACTTTCAAACGTTCTCTCTCTCTCTCTCTCTCTCTCTCTCTCTCTCTCTCTCTCTCTCTCTCTCTCTCTCCTCTCCTCCTTCTTCTTTTTCCCCCTCCTCCTTTTCCCTCCTCCTTTGATACCATCATCCCATTGCTTTTCATCTTTGAAGGTGTTTTTTTTTTCTTTTCCTCATTAGCCAGTGCACAATAATATTCCGTAGTATCAAGTCTAAACTTACATCTTTTGCTATCAGTGTCAAAAGTAGACTTTCTTCTCTTGCTAGAAGGACTAACTAAAGACTATATACTATTTGACCAAGAGGGTAAGAGTTGAGGACTAATTCTATAGCCTTTTTTCTTTACACCTCTTCTCTTTCCCCCTTTCCTTTCTCCTTCTTAGTCTCCCTCCCCTTATCTCTCACTTCTTGTCTGAGATAGTTTTCTCCATTATCGCTTTTAGAGGGTGGAGGTAGGGAGGGAGAGAAAGAGAGAGAAAAAGAGAGAGAACGAGGGGTTGGTGGTACGCGCGCGCGTGTGTGTGGGGGTGGAGGAGCCGATAGTGGAGGGGGTATCCAGGGATGATATACATACACATTCTGCCCCTACTTCAAAAGAAGCGGTGCGTAAGCTTAGACAGGTAAAAGGAATGAGAGTACGGTGCTATCAGCGATACACCTTCAAATTGGACGAACCTCAAATCATTTCACTCTGCGCCGAAGTACCTGTATGCCGTAAAACCAGTTTGGTCCTCCTTGATTAAGGACAGAAGCACAGATTTAAGTCTGCCAGCTATACCTACGATCTAATTTTATAGGCAGCATTAAGGAGTGAAACTGGTTTAATATCATAGATGTGGATAGACGTTAAAATAAAAAAAATAAATAAAAAAGAAATTGGTCTCCAATGTTTGATCAATTCTTCTGTTTGTTGTCTTTCGGGATACAGACAATAATGGCGATAACTCGCCGTTCAATAACAGTAACATTGAACGCTCTGACGATTATTTAAAGTTCCTAAATCTCTCTAAAAGAATGTATTTGTTAAAATATATCAGAAATATTTTCAAATAATTAGTGCTATGTGTTATTTCCCATTTTATCCACTAAATGATTAAAAAATAGAACCCAACACGTAAGAACATGTGTGCAAATGTAGAGCACAACTGCTTGCATTTATTGTCAAAATATTACAATATTACCATATCTAATATCAACTGACACATCCAAATTTCAGTCCTTCTAGTTGGGTAAATCCAACACAATGTGTCTTTTAAAGAACAACAACAGAATTTTCCCTTAAATCTGTTTAACAGTAACCTCACAGTGGTAACGAAACGGAAACTCCGATGGTATGGCCACGTCATCAGGCCTTGCAAAGACCAACCTGCAAGGCACGGTGCATAGAGGCATATGAAGAGGGAGACATAAAAAGATGTGGGAAGGCAACATTCGAGAATGGACTGGCTTGACACTGAGTGAAACCATGAGGGTTGCTGAGAATAAAGAAAGATGGAGTGCGCAGGATAAACAAACATCTGTGTTGCCCCAACGACTTTCGAGTTACGGAATAGGATATGATAGGATATGACTCATAGAACAACCATAGACAGCATGAAAATGTTTCTAGAACGAAGAATTTTCAGATAAATTTCACTATGTTTAGAATACCAGGATCCAACTCCATTCCTTCCCCTCTCCCTACTTCTTTTTTTTTTGCTCTCTCTCTCTCCCTCTCTCTCTCTCTCTCTCTCTCTCTCTCTCTCTCTCTCTCTCTCTCTCTCTCTCTCTCTCTCTCTCTTATTTCTCCCTCGTCTCCCACCTTCCTTCAGCCTATGTCTTCTGATTTTTAATAATCTTCCTTTCTCTTTTCCCTTGCTCTCTTTCTCTGTAATCAAGCAATTTCGACTTTTAATTATTTATTTATTTAATCGTTCTTATATAGCGCTTTCCCAGTTCCAAAACTGCTCAAGGCACTGTCCGATACAGGATCGTAACTCAACCTGCACGTGACTCCCACTGCGTATGTCAACGCATGAAGATAAGATAAGGTAACATAAAATAAGATAAGGTAAGGTAAGGTAGGTCAGCCAAGGTAACATAACATATTACATAACATAACATAAGAATACTTAATTATTTCAAATGACCAGACATGGAAGAGGGTGTGGCGTACATCAGCGAACTCTACTGTCCGTGACCAGCCACGGCTCGTCCTATTTGGCGGTGTATCACCGACAGCACCTCGTGAGAAAAGCTAAGATAGACAGGGGTAGCGATAGTAGGAGAAGAAGAAGCAGGTACCCCGGCACGGCGAACGCTACACCCACCTGCTCACGACCTATGGATAGGGGTAGATAGGAATAGGGTTAAAGAGAACAACACTGGGGAGTAACAGCCAAAACATACAGTGTAGCTGAGACCAGACAGGCCTTTCCCTCTCAAGATAAGCTCCTTTATACTCAGCCAAACTGTATACATCAAAGAAGCAGAAGTTTAAAAAAACAAACACAGGAGAAAGCGAGACACTAAAAAAGGGAGGGGATTTTGGATTTCGACGTTTAATACCATTATTATAATGATAATAAAGTTAACCTTACAGCTTCAATGAAGAGAGAGATAAGATGAGATAACAATTTTAATTAACAAGGGTAAAAAAGTAAGCATTGGTATACTTTTTTACATCTTACCCTTGGGGCTTGAACAATAATAATAATTAGTATAACAAAATAACTATAACAATAACATCATAATGTAACAATATAATCAAGATCTGTGCACACATGCTCATACGCGCGAACACACACACTCCCACACACAGACACACACATTTATTTAAAACAATGTAATGAATGTTATTAATGTAGAGCTCTAATTAAGTTGCTAATTAATAAATTTCTGATGTGTTGTAAAAGATGTATTCTAAAAGATGTGTATTTAGGAACTGCACTTCGGAGCACTTCTCGAATGTTATTCCATAAAGTAGAATCTAAATATAACAGATTGGTTTTAAACAGATCAATTCTTGGAAATTGGATATTTAGTTTGTTAGAAAATCTGACAGTTTTTCTAGAAAAAAAGAAGAAATATAAGGGTGTGCATTACCAGAAAGGATTTTGTGCATGAAAATTCCTTTATTAAATTTTAATCGGTTGGCAAGAGGTAGTATGTTGATCTTTCATAATCATTGGGAGAGATTTCGTTTGAAAGAATAACCGTTTTAATTGCACGTTTATGAGTTCTAACTAAAGGCTTCATGGCGTTGCCACTAGCAGTATCCCAAATATCCTATCTTATCCTGTCCCGTAACCCGGAGGTCGTAGGGGCACCACAGGTGATCGTTTAGCCAGCATACTCCATCTTTCTCTGTCCTCAGCAGCCCTGATGGCTTCGCTCAGTGTCAAACCAGTCCATTCTCGAATGTTGTCCTCCCACCTCTTTTTCGGTCTCCCTCTTCTTCTACCTCCTTGTATTGTGCCTTGCAGAATGGTCTTTGCAAGGCCTGATGATCTGGTGACGTGGCCATACCATCGGAGCTTCCGTTTCTTCACAATTGTGAGCAGGCCACCGGGTTGTCCAATGGCTTGTGTGATGGTCTGTCGGACTTCGTCGTTGGTGATGTGTTGGGTATAGCAAATGCCCAGAAGTCTTCTGTAGCACCTCATCTTCATGCTTTGTATTCTTCGTTGGAGATCTGCTGTGAGGGTCCATGCTTCGCAAGCATATAGGAAGATGGAGATGACAAGGGAGCGCAGCAGTTTTACTTTAAAAGTATCCCAAATAGTTGAAAAATAATCAATAAATGCTGAATATGTCCCGAATAGAGAGAGAAAGAAAGAGAGAGATATAGACAGAAACGAACTGAGACAGAGGCAAAGAGATTTAGACAGAGGCAAAGAGATTTAGACAGACGGACAGACAGAGTGAAAAAGAGGGGTGGGTGGGGCGTAGATAACTGAAAAAAGAGAAAATGGATGCTGGAAAAATGAAGCAAAGGACCAAGAAAGTCCAGTAGAGAACGGGAAAGGACAACAGGAGGAGCGGTGGAGGGCAACAACTGAACGCAGGAAGAATACTGGAATAAGAGAAGGAAGGGAGATGGGGACGAGGTTGGGGGTAAAATAAAGGTAAGACAAATACAAACAGCTGGAAGGGTATAGCTGTGAAGAGAGAGCGGAGGATACACTAAGAGACGAACACGATAGCAGGTGAATGTTTAGGGAACAAGTCAAGTATTATTATGTTCAATTCTTCCATTGTCCCAAAGGATGGCTGAAATGTTCTTTTTCTCTTGCCATTCTCCTTCTTCTGATTTGTTTCCATCACCACTCTTCTTCTTCTTCTTCTTCTTCTTCTTCTTCTTCTTCTTCTTCTTCTTCTTCTTCTTCTTCTTCTTCTTCTTCTTCTTCTTCGTCGTCGTCGTCGTCGTCGTCTCTTTTTTTCTTCTAAGACAACAAACAGTCTGGCGTTGGACGGCCTGAGTTAGATCCTGTATCAGCCAGCAACATTGAGCAGCTCTTGAGCAGGAAAACGCTATATAAGAGAGAGAGAGAGAGAGAGAGAGAGAGAGAGAGAGAGAGAGAGAGAGAGAGAGAGAGAGAGAGAGAGAGAGAGAGAAAGAGAGAGAGGGAGGGAGAGAGAGGGAGGGAGGGAGGGGGTAGGGTTGAAGGGGGAGGGAGATGAAAGGACTGGAGGTAAAAGGTGGTGGTGGGGAAAAGAGTGGAGGGGGAGGGGAAAGCAAAGAGAGCATTCGGCGATAGAGAGCCGTGGACAAACTTCTGAAGTTTACTTTTTTCTCCCCCGCTACTGTGTGTGGCTCGTAACGTCGGTCACACTACCCAGTTATAAAAACTGCAGTTATGCGGTTGAAACAAAAATTCCTTCACTGATTTTTTTAACCTAAAGGGAGGATAACTGGATTGGAAACTGTACATAATCCTTTACCCACTTTGACTATCTTTTGAGGCCAAATTCTCTGTGAAAATTGGCAAACAGATCTGAATCTTTCAATTTAATCCTGGCAGCATTCATTCCAATCTAGTGACAGAATAACATTTTCTCACTGGAGTTGACATTTTATAATGACTCGTTACATGGTGCTTCACTTCCGCCGTGTCGACTTCACAGCACTTTAAAGAACCAGTTCATTTGTACCGAAAGTAAGCTTACAGTGTCAGACTCAAATGTACACGCATACAACACTACAGGTAAACATTGTAGATTTCAAAAACGAACAACTGTAGAGAGGGCCCCAGCAGCATGTTACTGATCCATATTCAGGTGGACACGCCCACATAGGTACCAATCATTGTCCACCTCGTTGAAACTGCAACAGTAGAATGGACATGAGCAGTATAAAAGCAGCCAATCATCACCCATCATAATGTCTTGCTAGTAACCGAAAGGTCGCTGGTTCGAGTCCCGGATTGGTCAACGTGTGATCATATTATTTTCCCCTTTACCAACAACTGGCCCGCTGGTGTCAGTATAAATCGGTCCAGTAGTCACCTATATGCGAAAGTGTCGTGTGACTATAATCTACAAACAACAACAACAACAACCATCATAATGAGATTACTAGATGAGAGATTGTGCACCACGTTGCCACCTAAAAGGCATTCAGTTTCATCGTTATCGTTATCATTAGTCTTAGCGCTACACACGGTCTACAATTGTAACATTCCCTGTACTTTAAACAACTTTGATTCCTTCGAATGAGAGTATAAACAGAGAGGTCTAGTTTGTGTCCGGCATTCATCGCACTGAACTTAAAGATCCTGACGCTCTTGTTCTAGACGGGTGAGTGCCTGCTACATAAATACACCCAGAAAGCACTAGGTTACTTCTCCCCCATTCCCGGTCGGCCAGGATTGTGCTCAATCGTTTTGGGCGTCGGACGAAGAGCCTGAGGCAGCAAGTGGGCGTCTCGGGCGGTTGGAGTTGGATCCTGTACCGGCCAGCGCCTTGAGCAGGTCTTGAGCTGTAAACTTCCTTAACTTACTTAATGCCCGTCACCCCTGCCAGGGTATGGGCCGCCAACAACAGCTCGCGCACTATAAAACAATATCAGAACTTAGGGATCATGCCCTCTAGCCTGATCATGCCTGTGAGCAAGGCGAAATATAAGAATCTGCCTAGCGAGACCCAATAGTAAAGGAGTTCATTCAGCACACAGCGGAGTAGCCAAATACAACTTTCACTCTGCCCTAGCTTTGCTACCACTTGTACTTCAAGTGAGCAAGGTGAGAGAGAGAAAATATAAGGGGGAAGGGTGGGGAGAGGAGGAAGGGAAGAGAGAAGAAAGACGAGATATTTAGTACATGTACTGCGTGAACAGTACAGGAGAGAGAGAGAGAGAGAGAGAGAGAGAGAGAGAGAGAGAGAGAGAGAGAGAGAGAGAGAAAGAGGGGGGGGGGGGGGGAGGGAGGGAGAGAGAGATCACTCTGGGAAAAACAAAGGGAATTTCACACTTTTGACAAGAAATAGATGTAGATTTATTTCGAAATCCAAAACGAGTTTTTTTTCTCCTTTATTTTTCTTGTTTTCCTCCTCCCTCCCTCTCTCTTTTTCTACTCTCTCTCTCTCTCTCTCTCTCTCTCTCTCTCTCTCTCTCTCTCTCCATCCATCCCTTCCCTAGCCAATCTCAGTGACCGAAGCCTTTGGTTAGATTGTCGCTATCGTGGTCAGTCACCGACAGGGGGTGGACAGCTAATCCTGCGATTATTCTCCCCCACCCCACTCCCTTCTTCCTCCTTCAAATCCTGTCCTCCATCCTTCTCCCCCACCCAACATTGTCAGTATCGTGGTCAGCAATGGACGGGGAGGTGGAAAGTCACTGCTGTCTTAAGTCAGCCGTCTTAACCCTTGACCGGATGGACTAATCTCTGCCCGATCACATTGGACCACGCCCGACTTCAGCCGTCTCACACTGACCTCTCCAGCCCCTGCAACACCCTATCCCAAACACTTCTCCGTCACCTTTCCCATCCCGCCTCCCCATCTCTACACATTTTGTGTATAATAAACCTTGATGCGCCTTGAGCAGCTCTTGAGCTGGAAGAGGGATTTATAGTAAATATACAATAAAATAAAGATATATTAATAGGAGAATAAGCAAATAAATGTATAGATAGATAACACGTCTGTACTTTTCAAAACTATTATTTTTTGTTTGAAAATTCCTTCAATGAGGTGGGGCAACACTCACTGTGAATTTGAAAAGGATAATTATCATATGACTCTGAGTGATCTTAGTAGCCTTTTAAAAGTCAACGATTGGGCACTTGAGGGGACGCTACTCTGCAATCTAGTGTTGCGATCTGGGATTTGTCGTCCCTAATTCTACAGCTAGGAAGAGAGGGCCGCCGAGATTTGGCAGGCTAGAAACAGAGTTGTTGATACTTCCCAGACAAGCTGGACACAGAGTTGTAGACACTTCCCAGACAAGCTGGGCACAGGATTGTAGACGCTTCCCAGACAAGCTGAACACACTGGACAGCGCACACAACCCTCATACAGCATGTCGAAGACTGTGAATGAATTAATCAATCAGCCAGTCAATACTTTGTAAAGCTCATCAAAATCGCAACGCCGACAGGCATGATCGCGGCGCTGGTTGGAGGGAGTTGAAAGGACACACACACACACACACACACACACACACACACACACACACACACACACCTACGCACACCCACACCTACGCACACCCACACACACACCCACCCACACACACACACACACACACACACACAGGTGCGGTAGGGGTCCTAGAACCTAATTTAACACTTTCACTTCTTCACTAACTCTCCACAAAGTCTAGGAAGCAGACCAGACAATTAACATTTGTGCAATCCTTTCACACTTCAGGACATGAGATATGAGGCCAGATAGTTAAACATACAGCTTAGCAAGAACAAAAGAAATGTGTTTTCAGGTTTCTGCGAAATGCGTCCGCAGTCTGCCCTCTTTATGCCCTCTGGGTGAGC
>CM072516.1:42939320-42976820 GCA_036898135.1 Oncomelania hupensis
CTTTAGACTCGGATGAGAAAATGAACCGAGGTTTAGTCTTAGCAAGCGCGTATTCCATCGCACGGGCTTTAAAGATCATGACGCTCATGTCCTAGACGGATGACCGCCAGCTACACAAACACACCCATCAAGCACTAAAGGGTCCATTTTTTCACATCCCCTGTTGTCCAGGATTGTGCTTAGTCGTCCAGGGCATCAGACGATGGTCTAAAAGCAAGTGAGCGCCTCTGACCCTTTGAGTTAAATATTGTAACGCCCAGCGCCTTGAGCAGTTCTTGAACCGAAAAAGCGCTATATAAAAATGATAAAATAAATAAAAAGATCAACAACAACAAAAAAGGCAATGTTCAGCACTGCTATCTACAAATGTCCAGGTCTACAAAGTACATGTACAATTCTTAACTAAGGCCTATAATTTCCCACCATGGTATCAGTACAATATATAGCTAATCTTATAAATAAAGCATGTTGATCGCACAAACAACACTTTTCACCAACAATTAGCCACATCTCAAACACATCCCAACTGAAGAAATACACACACCAAGACCAAACTGTACCGTTATTCCTTAGGCAAGGCATGGCAATGAGAGGTAAAAGTTTGGTAATGATACAGCATACCGAAGCAAATAAAACAAGGAGGTGGTAAGCCATTCAAATGTATTTCTAGACACTCACACACGGCCGAAAAATAAACATTTTCAAAAGTGTTCATTTCCTTGGCGTTGTTGTGACTGGGCTTTGACCTAAGGAAACAAAAAGAAAACATGGAATGATAGATTACTATCCGAAATCGGCTCAGCCCAATACAGTGCACAATGAAACAGTGCAAAACGTAATTAGAAAATGGTGATGACCTTGACCTTTGACAAAGTACAAATACGAATGACCTAACATGCGCAGTAGTAGGTAAATTATCCGCTAAGTAAAAAAAAAAAGTACAGTTATTCTTGAGGTAAAGCAAAAAATGTGTTTTAAACCCCCCAAAAAATAAATTCGGACCGACTGATCGACAACCGGACTGTTTCTGAAGGATGGCCCATGATTTGAAGTACCTGTATACCAATACTCAACAAAATCGCATTAGCCGTTTTTGAGATATTGAGCGAAACGTGTTTAGCAACAACGTGGCTCCAGTTACCTTAACCTTTGCGGTGGTAAAAATATGATAGCACGGGAGGCAGACCACTAACTTACGTAATGTTCTTATGCAGTTTGCTCAAAATCCGTTCAGTAGTTCTTGAGATATGGCGTCCAGCAGACCGACATAATGACCGATAGACCGACATGTGGCTCGTTCTGGTTCCCGACTATTTTAAAGTTAAGTCTGGACATACATGTACACTAATTTGCTCTATCACTCAAACACTTCGACGGGGTCTTCAACCTGTTGATACATCAAATAACTCCTAAGTAATACAAAAATGGTTACACAATTGTCTCGGACACAACGATCGCTGTCCACCACCTGTACCTATACAGTGGACGGGTCGAACCTATGTTCCCGCAGCTTTAGATTTCAACAAAATGTGTGTTCCCCAAATCCAGGATCATGATTCACATATGTATCCTCCCCTACCCTCGCCAACCCTCAACTCGTAGTTTTTTCGCCGTGATAAAAGTTTGCCCCAATATTGTTTTCTGTTCCATTAAACAATACTTACTCTTATTACGATTTTAACTATCTTCAACCTTTACAGTTATAATGACCACCTCGACCACCTCTACCTCAACCACCACCACTGAAACCAACCCACTTATTTAAATTTTAAAAAAAATGCACAAATGATTTGGTCAAACACTGTGTGTGTGCGTGCGTGCGTGTGCGTGTGTGTGCGTGTGTGTGTTTGTGTGTGTGTGTCAGAGAGAGAGAAAGAAAAAAAGAAAGAAAGAAAGAAAGAAAGAAAAAGAGAGAGAGAGAGAGAGAGAGAGAGAGAGAGAGAGAGAGAGAGAGAGAGAGAGAGAGAGACAGACATACAGACAGAGAGACAGACAGACAGATGAAAGCTCTGAAAACACTTTAGTACGAGGGGCGTTCATTAAATATTTCCACTCACCACTACGGGATATCATACATGTAAGTAGCTAACATTTCACAGGCGTAATGATATGTATGGGTCGTGTGGTAATTTGCAGCACTCAACTAACTATGCTTTCACTTTAACTTAATTAAATTGAAGTACAGTGTGACAATGGAGCCAGTATCCGTAAAAGGGGGAATCTTTCTTGAACGCCCTTCGTACATGATGGATCATATACTGCGCGGCTCTTGTACGACTGCTTTAAAATAAAGATTCGGCAGATTATAATTGATTCGGCCAATGTTGACATACATCGCACAACGCAAGACGACTTCAGCGACCTTGACCTTTGAAAAAGTGGAAATATGATTAATTTTTAAAAAAAAAAAAACCGAGTAGTACCTTAAAGGCACCCCTTTGACCACGTTCCCTCAACAGACCCTTTTAACAGTCACAGTGAGTGCTGCCCCACAAAAAAACTCTTTTGAAAGTATGGTTAGTTTTGAAATGAGTACATTCCGTAGTTTGTGTGCCTATTAATAGCAACAGCCTTTGGCTAGCCAGCCAACATTGTGGAGCTAAAAATAGCAACTACCTAAGACAGTAAGAGAAGGAACCCGTAATAACCATTGTTGGTTTTAGGTTGATAAAATACATCGTACCCTACCCCAGACACCAAAGACGCACACTTCCAGCCGCATGGTTCGCTCAGAAATAGGGTCAAAGTTCACAAAGATGTACCGTTAAAAACAGGGGAAATTACTCACTGCCAGAACCCAAATTGAAAGTCCAAACTTTAGCGGCTGCTTTGAGCAACGAAAGCCCACTGTATCATCGTTTAATGTTACAACAATATGAATTTTAGAGTAAACCCGTTTTGCCCAAAAGTAAACAAACAAAGTATTATTTACAAAGTTATAATGTCACGGACCGGGTTTATAATATTTCGGTCCGATGACTGTTTGTAGTATCTTCCTGTGAGAAGATAAAAATGTAATATTTTTTTTATAAATTGAAAACTGAATGCTGATTGGCTGAGCTAGTCATGTGACGACTGGCCAATCACATTCAAACTGGGGGCAGTCTTCTTTTGTACCACGGAGTGAGTGGTTGTGTGTTGTACTTCTGGCAGCTGTTGACTGCAGGTATATATATTGTTTATCATTGAAATATGTGTTATAAACGTAATAATATTGAACCATGATTATATTCTACTTATTGTGGAATAAGAATTAATAATAGATAATTTTGATATTAGTAGGAAGGATGGATTAGGGAGGTGATGCAGATGGTGGATCGTTGTATATTTTTGAGTAACGAATTGAAATTGGATTAGTATTTGATTTGAGGTTGAAACCTCAACTTGCAATGTATAGCATTATATTTATTTGTGTGAATGAAAGTAGTCAGCGTCAAGATGTAATAATTAGTGTTATAATTAGAGTTACAATTTTTGCGTATGTGTGAACTGTGTTCGACACATATGAGATTTGAATTATTATATTGCTGGTCTGGTCCCGTGACAGAGAGAGAAAAAGGTATATGTGGAAATACAGAGGAGTTTATGTATCAAGATATTTAGTGGGGAAAACTTGTGTGTTTTCAGAAGTTTCCGGCTGGGGCCTCGAGCGGAAGGAAAAGAAGAAGAGGAAGAAACTCCGAGAGAAGAGAAAGAAGCTCACGAAGAAAGAAGAAGAGGATATCACGAGAGAAGAGCCAAAGAAGAAGACGAGAAGGCGAAGAAGAGGGAGAAGAAGAAGGAGAAGAAGAAGGGGCCAGAGAAGAGCCAAAGAAGAAGACGAGAAGGCGAAGAAGAGGGAGACGAAGAAGGAGAAGAAGAAGTGGCCAGAGAAGAGGCCAAAGAAGAAGACGAGGAAGAGAGACGAGCAGCAGCGGCAACCGCATCCACACCAGTAGCCGCCGCTACCACATCGGCAGTAGTAGCAACCGCTACCACATCGACACCAGTAGCAGCCGCTACCACATCAGAAGTAGTAGCAACCGCCACCACCTCAGCAGCAGCAGCAGCAACAGCGGCAGCGGCAGCGGCCACAGCAGCAGCAGTGGAGAATTATTGACGGCGGTGAAGAGAACGATAGATAGAGGAGAAACCCAGGATAGATAGAGAGAAGGACAAGGATAAGGAGAGGGAGGATAGCATAAAGACAGAGACAGATATTAGAGACAAAGAAAGACCTAGTGAATCCCAACCTCCATGAGACTTTTGGGAAGATCTCTCTCTCTGTCGACGGTGACCAGGTCGATATTGGTGTTTATTGAGACTGGTGATACTTGGATTAGCTGACCAGGATTTTATTGGTGGTTTTGGTGACTAGTGACTTTATTCCTGGATTAACTGTCTGAGACTTATGTGTGTGTTTTCTGTGAGTGGTTATAATTTCACGGACTATTGCTACAAAGTACGTGAGTACAAAACTATATATATTTTTTCCATATTATTGATTGAGTTGTATGTACTTATGTGAACGTTGTTGATTCTTGTTTATTTTTCTAGTAATAGAAAGGGGGAGTGACAACAAAAGAATTCTTGAGAGTTAGGGAGTGTGAGACGGGCGAACACGCAAATCAATCACGCACGCATACACGCAATTCTTGATATAACCCCTTTCGTTACATATAAACAATTTGCCTTTGGGAGTTACTTCTGAATCACCTTGTAGAAAATGTGTAGGGCGCTTCAATCCGCGTTTCCCTAACACTGGCGCTCAAGACTATAAATTGTATTGTTATTCATTCGTTACTTTATTCATTAATATTTCGTAAAGCAATCAGGTTAGAAAGAACAGAAAATGAAAACAAACAACTCGAGGACAATCTTTAAAGTCCTGCAAAATCCAGTACAAACAACTTTAAGGCAATGTTGTAACCCCCCACTGTGCTTTGATGTCACTGCAAGCCCTCACGACCCCTAAAACATCCGGCCCAAACACTCCGCTTGGACACGGCGAGAATGTGTATCTGCTAGCGTCTGCCCTTACTTCCTCCCAGATTATATAGACTCTTCCATAGATTGTTTCTTTCTCTTTCTCTCTCTTTCTCTCTTTCTCTTTCTCTCTCTCACGCCCTCTCTCCTATCCCCTAACCCAAACCCTCGCTCAAAGCAGTGCCAGACGATGGGCCAGTCCTGGCTGCTCGAGGCACAGAGAGATAAGACAGGCCCGTTTTTATGACGACCTACTAGCGCCAAAACCGAGAGTTACCATTATCACGAGATAATTAAAATTAACACGTGTTCTGTGTAATTTACAGAGATACCGGTAATCCACAGTATTAATTAATAATCATCAGTATTTGCCACACCTTCCTAGCGCCAAAACCTGATAATTACAAATATCATGACATAATTACAAATATCATGGGATAATTACAATTATCAATGGATAATTACAATTATCATTGAAAACGTATAAATATTTTCGCGTGATCATGTTTAATTTTCAGTTTTGGCTCTAGCAATGCGCCTGGAAATGCGTCAAAACTGAAAATTGTAATTATCACATAATGATTATCATGTTTTGGCGCTAGTAGGACGTCATACGTTTCCATTAAACAGGCGACCTTGACGCTAGCCGAGTGTCAGAGATCTA
This sequence comes from Oncomelania hupensis, assembly GCA_036898135.1. Lineage (NCBI taxonomy): Eukaryota > Metazoa > Mollusca > Gastropoda > Littorinimorpha > Pomatiopsidae > Oncomelania > Oncomelania hupensis. The sequence goes on from CM072516.1 coordinate 42,944,950, forward strand.
TTAGGCACAAGCAGTGTGTAGGCCTGTGTCCTCAACAGCCTCTTACACTCAGATTGGGGACTCTTTCGGGTCGACTGCCTTTATAACCTTAATTACAACCCGATAGCGGCAAAAGGTGTATTCGAGATGCGACTGTAATGTCTATTACTATAAGGACCACAGTATACCTTTCCATACTCATGCACTGATGTTTACTATTGGAAAGGCCACAATACGCATTGCTTCCTGCAAATGCAGTCCTACTTACCAAGTTATAAGTAATGTTCAATAGGGAGTCATTTTTAACCACCCTGTAGAGCTCTACAGACTTTCGAGCATTACACTCAACTCAACCCTGTAGAACTGTAGAAGTAATCAGCCTAAGCTTTCGATCAGTACACACATTCCTAACCACAAACCTTCACACCATGCGTTATATTGAATGAGCGAACAAAACTTGGAGGAGGGGGAGGGAGAAAGGAGGGGAAAGTAGGAGTCGAGAGCGGAAACAGATGAGCTAGAGGGGAGGAAGAATAAAAGAAAGACAGAGGGGGGAAAAAGAAACTGGGTGGGAGAGAGAGAGAGAGACAGAGAGAGAGAGAATGGTTTATTTGGATAAAACTATAGTCCCTTGCAAAGAGGGGATTGGGGATACAATGGGATTAACTCACTCTCACAAACACAAGTTGAAGGGTTTGGTGTGAAAGAATTCCCGTCGTGGGTGTGGGTACGTGGAGTGGCAGGGGAGGTGAGGAACGTAGCAGGAAAGGAAAGGAAACAGGAAGATGGACGAACAAAACAAAAGACGACAAGCTGATGTTGTTGGTTTATACGCATTTCTCTACTGATTCCTATCCTATCCTATCTTTCCCCGTAACCCGGAGGTCGTAGGGGCACCACAGATGATCGTTTAACCAGCATACTCCATCTTTCTCTGTCCTCAGCAACCCTGATGGTTTCGCTCAATGTCAAGCCAGTCCATTCTTGAATGTTGTCCTCCCACCTCTTTTTCGGTCTTCCTCTTCTTCTCCTCTGCAAGGCCTGATGATCTGGTGGCGTGGACATACCATCGTAGTTTCCGTTACTTCACCACTGTGAGCAGGTCATCGTGTTGTCCAATGGCTTGTGTGATGGTCTGTCGGACTTCGTTGTTAGTGATTTGCTGGATATAGGAAATGCCCAGATGTCTTCTGTAGAACCTCATCTCCAAGCTTTGTATTCTTCGTTGTAGATCTGCTGTGAGGGTCCATGTTTTGCAAGCATATAGGAAGATGGCTACTGATTCAACCTCTCATTAAAAAAACACCCACTCTGGAACAATCAAACGAAAACAATGGTATAAGCTAAATGAACTAAAACAATCCAATATTTACAACGCTTACTTGCTACAACTGCATACGCAAACAAAGTGTATGCATTTCAGGTTTCCATATTAAATATTAAGAAAACTACTAATGATCATAGGCTTTTCAAAATATAAACATCTTTCAATCAAACTGACTGAACGCTAAAGATGATCAACTATCAATACATAAATAATAAACTGAAGATAATAATAACGTTTATAAATTATCTAGAAATAAACAAGATAAACCATCATAAAGTCAACTTACAAATTATTCATATCAAAATATAAATACTATAAAATAGAATAATAAACATAAGGAAAACTAGAAGATCAGAATCATCAAAGTCTAAACATTTCGGTCATATCCATTATTACGTAGCAGTGAATGAAATTGTCACTGATATAATGATTCCACATTCCTAACTAAAAATAATAACAATGCAAAGAAAATAACAAAGTACAAATAAATTAATACGATAACTACTAAATCGTATTGATAGATTCAAAACTGCATCCAAATCCAATGCGGCAAAAAAAAAAAAAAATCGAAGCTCGCGAAAAAAAAAAACATTATTATGTCGGTAAAGATTAAAGGAAATAACTCTATAAAACTAACTCTTTTTCTACCATGCATGCTTACTTCCCCTGCCGACATAATCTAGAACCAATCATTCATTCTATCATTCTATACTTCGTCTCTTTTTTTTTTTCTTCACCTAAATAAAAATATATTAATACATATTCACACACACAAACATATGCATAAAAACCGACTCTGCCACACACTCACACGCAGAAATTGGCTTACCCTATATCGGCAATACAACATTTCTGTTGCTTCTTACCAAACCACCTAATCAAAATTTACGTAGCCTACTTTTGCAATCATGTTCAATATCAAGCACAGTAAAATTAAATAAAACATTCTAGCTCTGGCTTGATATAGTAATTAAACATAAACACATCTTAAATTCAAGTCCAAGCTTTACCACTACAGAGGGAGAGAGAGAGAGAGAGAGAGAGAGAGAGAGAGAGAGAGAGAGAGAGAGAGAGAGAGAGAGAGAGAGAGAGAGAGAGAGAGTGAGAGAGAGAGTGTGTGTACAGCAGGAGTCAAGGGTTGGGTACAACAGTACGGGGAGGTGTAAGAAAGAAGTGTGGGTGAAGGGGGTGGGGTATGGGGGGATTGTGGTGCAGGGAGCTCGCGGTGTAGGTGCGATGTTGCGGACATCAAAGGGTTCCATTAATTGCAGCATTATCAGTTCACATTCCTGCTGTCAAGCCCTCGTATCGGCCACATTGTTAGGGACCTAGCACCCTTACGACCCCCACATCCCTCCATTTTCAATCCACAGGAACATTATTAAGCAGCTAGACTCCTCCCCCACCCCATACACTGCACCCCATTTTGCCTCCCTCCTCCCCACCACCCACACAAAACCTCCAATTCCCACAATATGTGTCCACCACTCTCCTGTACCCATTGTAGGTGGTGTGACGCTAGGACTACCCCAACTAGCCCTAGAATCAACATTGAATTTGACGTCTACACACACCAATGGCGATACAGCAGACGGGGCTAACCATCTCAGGAAAGATAGGGACCTAAATCAACACTGAACCGCCAGAGCAGTCTTGCCTACCACAGGATTCAAACCTGAATCCTCGATGTGCCAGGCGGACGCCCTACAACTGAGCTACGACTTGGGTCTCAACAGAACAGAACGATGATGATGATGATGATGATGATGATGATGATGATGATGATGATGATGATGATGATGATGATGATGATGATGACATTTACCATCACCATCATCTTCTTCTTTGCCATCTCGAATGACCTATGGGTTTGACAAACGTTCGGTTAATTACTTCTATATTTCTTCTTCTTCTTCTTCTTCTTCTTCTTCTTCTTCTTCTTCTTCTTCTTCTTCTTCTTCTTCTTCTTCTTCTTCTTCTTCTTCTTCTTCTTCTTCTTTTTTCATATCTCTCTCTTTCTCTCTCTCTATCTTTCTCTCCCCCGCAAGCAGCATTCCGCAATGCCCTGTATCCTGCCATCTGTCCCCCTTTAGCAGCAAGCTGTTAGGACGATGTATCACATAACTGTATCTTACATCATAGCACGTCTCTACCTACCCATCCGATCAATTAACATCCCGCGCATGTGTTACACTGGTTGATGGTTTTGCTTTATCAGTATTTGATTCGGCCCCAATGCTTGAATCCTGATAAGTGTAACTCGGATTCGTTTATCCACGCAACCTGTTCACTCAGCAACAAGGCAGGAGTCGTCGTATGAAGGTTTCCAACTTTATTCAGCGTACATCAACAACTGCATACAATCGCTCAATCGATTTTCACTTTTTCTTTTTCTCAGATACAGTGCATCAATTATATAGTTTTTCTAGACTCCACATAACATCAGAATATTCCAGCGTGACGCATTACAACCAATCAAAATAACCTTCGTCATCACTGTCTTACGTCATACAACTTTCTTTACAGTCCAAGAATTTTCTCAGCTGTCAACATTTATCTCGAAGCTTCGATCGACAGTAAACGAGCAACCCTAGAGAATTCTCCAATAATATCGACGAACGAAAACCACCAACGTTAGTTATACAAAGCTTCTTCTAACAACAACGCAAAAATCAAATCAAAGGTAAATACACTCTGTTATTGAATGATTTGCAAGACAAAGCGATCGGATCTATCGTGCGCGTCTCACGCGTACTATCGTTCGCGTCGCAAACGTAACAGCATGTAAGCTACACGTAAGAGTTCAAAGTGGCCCAGCGAGAAGGATTTTTTTAAAGCAAAAAGGAGTTTACCCTATCATTCTCCAAGTAATTAAATTTTAAAAAAGATGCCATGGGTTTTCATATTGCCCAAACACACCGCTAAGGTGTGAATGTTCTCTTTCTGTTCTGTCATATGTAAACCCTGTCTCTAGGTCACAAAACACCTAGGCAAGGCTAGCCAGTGTAGTTACTGTTTCGAGGCTGGTTGGCGCGCGTCACTCCATGTTTCCTCGCTTACACAGGAATGAGAATATAAACCCAGGTCTAGTGTGTGCACGCATGCATTTCATCGCACGGATCTTTAAAGATCTTGACCCCCATGCCTAGACGTTTGAATGCAAGATAGAAAATCACAGCCTGCTGGCACTAAGTCCTGATCCCCCCTTTCAAAAAGCAACCCGATACTTGCCTTCATGGGTGACAAGCGTTGTTTAAAAAAAAAAAAAAAAAAGAAAGAAAACCACGCACACACACACACGCACACAACAACAACAACAACAGTAACAAGAAGTTTAACAGAAATCCGTGCATTATTTTCAGAGAGTGCGCATGGACGCACAAATCCAGAATAGGTCTCCAGCTATTGCTCGGGAACTAATAATGTCTTTAAACTTCCAGAGAGAGAGAGAGAGAGAGAGAGAGAGAGAGAGAGAGAGAGAGAGAGGGAGAGAGAGAGAGAGAGAGAGAGAGAGAGAGAAAGAGAAAGAGAAAGAGAGAGAGAGAGAGAGAGAGAGAGAGAGAGAGAGAGAGAGAGAGAGATTTATGTATCACCGTTGTATCACCCATAAACAATATCTTCAAACTTCCAGAGAGAGAGAGAGAGACAGACAGACTGACAGAGAGAGACAGACAGACAGACAGACAGACAGACAGAGATAGAGACAGAGGGCGAGAGAAATCGAAGTCGAAGTCAAAACCTTTAATAGGATAACAGCATTATGTCCTATGAACCTGTCTTACAGCTAGTCCTTCATAAACAAACTAAAAATTATTAACATAACATTAATTTGAAACTAAACAATATCTTAACTATGGTAAGAAATAAATAAGAATATTAATGCACCTAAATAAACATACTCTCCCCTTTCTCCTCCCTCTAAGACTCCTTCCATTCTCCCCCTACTCCCGCAGACACACGCACACGCACACACATCCTATCCCGTAACTCAAAGGTAGTTGGGGCACCACAGATGATCGTTTATCCAGCGCACTCCATCTTTCTCTGTTATCTCATGGCTTCGTTCAGTGTCATTACATTACATGATTATTGCTTTAGGTCCAGCGGATTCTTCCGAGCCAAATCAGGACCGGAGTTTCAGTGTCAAACCAGTCCATTCTAAATAAGTTTTGTTGAGAGAGGTTTACAAAGACTTTTAATATGTGAATGCCAACTGAGTTTGTTGTCTAAGATTATGCATAAAAGTTGTTGTCTTTCAACTTGTTTCATATTTTTTCCATTCACAACTAAATCAAGAGAAGCGGAGCCCGCGGATGCCTTTGTCTAGTTGTTATTAACATAGCTTTTGATTTAGCCGGATTCAGTGACATAATGGTTTAACTGCACCAGACTTCAACATTGTTAAGGGCATCTTGTAGAGATTGATGAATTTCAGTTAAATTACTGCCCTGCTTTTGCAATGTTGTATCGTCGGCTAACATATGACACTCAACAGAATTATCTGAGAGATGTACAGGGTAAATCATTAATATAGATACAAAATAAAATAGGACCTAAAACAGATCCTTGAGGAACTCCGCGTGTCCTATAACCTAAAGAGGAATTTATTCCATGGACATGTACGAATTGGGTCCGTTAAATAAGATATGAATGAAAAAAATCCAAAGAAACTGAGCCATAGAGATACAGTTCAAGTTTCTGGAGCAGTATGTAGTGATTAACGAGATCAAGCGCTTTCGAAATATTTAAAATTATATTAAAAAAAACAGTTCCTAACAACGTAGACTTATTTATAGCAGTTACTTCAAAGAGCCAGTCAGTGAAGCAAGAATGGTGACTACGGAAACCAGATTGTAGAGAATGAAAAAGATCAAGATCCTCTATATATTTTGTTAGATGAATGTGAATGTGACGTTCTAGTCAGTGTATTTGAAAGTGTAACTAGCAGTGATATTGGACGATAGTTATTTAGATCAGAAATTACTTTTGATTTAGGACGGGGAATAAGTTTAGCTTGTTTCCACGTAGTTGGAAATGTATTGTTAATAATGCATAAATTGGAGATATAAGTAAGGGAATTAATAATATAAGACAAAGACATTGTGAAGCTCTTCTATATATTAATCGAGCAGCCTTTTCAGATCACGAGGGGCCGTTTTAGCCAACCAGTGGCTTTGTTGTGAAGTTAATTTTGAGCTTCACTTGGCTCCAAGTTTTACAGATTACAGCTGAACTGTCCATATAATTGCTTCCACGCGAGTTTTGCCATTCGGCGCTCGATCACCCGCTGCCGATACAACGAAACTTAACATTCTTTTCGATCGCAAAACGGCTTTAGTTTGCATTTTACTGCCTCCAAAAACACTGTAAAAACACATGTGTGAGACGGTATTTTTAGAACCAATCATTTTTGTCCTTAGCCCTGCCATCATTTCCGCATATCATTTCTACCAAGGATTTCGTATTTTATTCCAAATCGCTTTTAATCGATCGGCGTTCGCTATATTGTTGTTTAATCCAGTTTCAAGTTTATAACACCAATAAAATCGAGGGGTTCAACATGTTTTATGATATGGGACCTAAAATCAGTTTACAGAATTATAGCATCACGTGGTTAAATGGATAAGGCGTTTGACTGTGAATAAGGCGACCCGGGTTCGATCCTAGCTTGGTCCTTTTTTTTTTAAAAATAAAATTTAATAATACAGAGCGAGAGAGATATAAGAGAGATATAGATAATAGAGAGTGTCAGCAGGGACGAAAAAATTTTTTTCGGTGGTGATTTCCTGGAAAATCCCCTGTCTGTACGCCTAAAGTGCTTACGTCACGAATTGCCGGCAACTTCCTTTCGTCCGCTGAGACAAATTTTCGTGGCTTCTCAGAGGTGTTTGACGAAAATCGACGGGCTCTTTTTCGGTGAGTATACACCTATTTATTTCAGTAATTCATGTCCGCAAATGTGGTGAAAAGGTGCATCAGATATATTTCTTTCAATACATAATCACCTTTTGCGTTTTAAGTGGTGCAAATAGATAGCTAAGGCCAGTTTCTAATGCATAGCGCACGCTTTGTTTTGAAGCGAGCGGCGCCATGTCTAAGTACCGTGCAAGACAAGGCCATTCGATCCGCGCTGTATTTGTTTGTTGTATAGACTTCCGATTTGATAAAAACAACCGCAGACATGGATTACAGTACTGTAATAAGCTGAACGTTGTGCATTGTTGCCTTCCAACACGGACATGTTGGTAGTTTTGGTCTATCATGTGTAGTCTTTGATCATACATATAGGCCTATCTGTATTCCTTACATAGCATGCATGCATGAAGCATTTGGTTCTGGAGACACGTAGATCAGATATGTAGGCTACAAATTAATGACAAGATACCCATCAAGCCCTAAAAATAGTTGCTATTAAATGCAGTCAAGGCTTATCACAGTGAATTTCAATGGTGGGAATTTATGTTTAGATCAGTACTTTCTCAGTGAATATTAAGTAGGCCTATCATATTTATATCTAACCCTTTGCTTTAATTTTATCCCTCTAATTGATTTGTTGCAATGGTTTATGACCCATGGATTAATGCATGACATGCGCATAGTACTCTTATGCATACATACATGTGTGTTATGAATCATTGAATGTGTATTTGCACACATGTTGGATAAGGTTAGGATTAAATGTATCACACACAGTCATGAATGGTGTACAAGTGTTGTATGGTTATCCAAACCAATACTTTGTTTATGTCAGCTATACGTGCAACTCTGGCAAAATAAAAGAAACGGTTAATAATAAATAATTAAATAAATGCATGAATGAATAAAATGTAAAACTAAAAGACCTACTAGTACTACAGTACACTGCCACATATCCCAATATCCTAACTAGTACAACTTTAGGCTACGCATGCACTACTTGATTTCAGAATTTTATTTTTTAACTTGCTGTGTAAGCCTTGTCTGGCACTTATTGCATCAAACCAACGCAAAGATCTTCCCAAATTTAACTTTTAACTTCTGCTAAAAATATGAAGTATAGCTAACTAAATCAAGTTGTCACTTTTGACACAAAACACCTACACAAATATCTTACTGAAACCTATTTTTATTATTTTAATTATTCATTTATTATTATTATTTTGTTTTTTTAATGTAGACTGTACTACAATGGCCAATGCAGACATCGCCCAGCTTGCCATGGAAGGGGACCTGGATTTTTGGGACCTTGCTTTTGCTGGAGAGCAGATGCGACAAGGGGGAGGAGAGGATTGACTTCCGTCGAGATTTCCGCCTGGACACCTTCACAGAGGAGCAGTGCGTGCATCACTTTCGATTCAAGCCTGATGAACTACGCCGCCTCTTCAATCTACTGAGGCTTCCGCAACAAGTCAGGACAACGCATCGTGTCACAGCTCCAGGTAGGTGTCAATTCCACACAGCTCATGAAAATGCAGGGGTGAGAATTTTCAGGTCATACAAGGATTTCCAATTTCATTAAAATTTCAATGGTTCTGTGTTAATGGACTTCTCTTTATTTTATTTTTTTAAACGTTTTAATGAAAAATAATATTAACAGTGATTTTATATAGCACAATTACCCTTGCAGGCTAATTGCACTTAAAACGTCACACACACAAACATCTAGTATTCAGATGCCCAATTTTACTTAGGAAGTTATTGTTGTTATCGGTTTAATCAAGTTGACATATGGCTCAACATGCATGCAAACTTTACTCATATATATATATGCATTCAGTCCACACAAGGGGGGTAAAATCCTGCTTTGGAGGGTGAGGGAAAGGGGTAGTTAGGTTTGGCAAGTACCAATACATTCACACAGGCTAAAGTTTTTTTTTTTTTTTTTTAATTGTTTAAAGTGCATGTGTTTGATGTATGTGTACATGCGAACCAAGTGTTAGTTATCCGATCAATCAAAATTAATCCTCCAGCAATTTAACTTTCCTGCACAAGCACAGTTCTTCTCTTTGCACAGCTCATGCACATAGAGCCTAGGGAGGCTTACATGCACTTCGTGTCGCTTATAAATGCAGAAACACCTTGTTTTTCTTAATATACTTTTGGAACACTTGGAGAATAAAGATGTTAAAACTATGCTCTAAAAGTGCTGTACACAGTTTAGACATTTTGCAAAAAAACTGATCTGGGATGAGTACAGAAGGGAAAGTGTAAGAAGAAGAATGGAGAGTACTTATGCACTCCTATTCTGGACCTGTCAAATACCATAGGAAGGTGGATGTTGGCAGGATAGGAAGTTGATGGGTAGGAGTAAGCTATATGGATTTAAAATTATCACTTATCAACATAATCTGATGATTGTTTGTGACAAATTTTAAATATTGAAAAGATTGCGATAAATTTCTTCTGTGGTGACTGACACATTTCTTGTGTTTGTTTCAGGATTGGAAGTCCTATGTATTGTTCTGAGAAGGCTGGCCTACCCCAAACGCTACGCTGACCTCCAAGAATTTTTTAGCCGCCCGAGGAACGAGTTGCTACCTTTATTTTATTTTGGTGTTAATCACATTTTAGACAATTTTAGCGACCGTTTATCTTCTTTTGAGTCGCCATGGCTCACTGTAGACAAACTCATGGAGTATTGTGAAGCTATTCGCAACAAGGGTGCAGCACTTCCACTGTGTTGGGGTTTTATAGATGGAACCGTTAGGCCCATGTGTCGTCCTGGCAAAATCAGAGGCTAGTATATAATGGACACAAAAAGGTTCATGCTTTGAAGTACCAGTCTGTTGTTGCACCTAATGGGCTGATCGTGCACCTGTCAGGGCCAATTGCTGGGCGGCGTCATGACGCTGCCTTGCTAAATGAAAGTGGTCTGTTGGCTCACATGGAGCAGAACTACTATGCTCCAGACGGTAGGCCCTTGTGTTTGTATGGCGATGCAGCGTACCCTCTTAGGCCCCATCTGCGTCGTCCTCATCGTCCCCCTCTAACTCCTGAACAAGACTCATTCAACACTAACATGAGCCGAGTTCGAGGAGCGGTTGAGTGGCAGTTTGGGAAAGTTGTCTCCTTGTGGGCTTTTTTAGATTTCCCTAAAAATTTGAAGCTGTATCTGTCACCAGTTGCAAAGTTGTATCGACTTGGTGCACTGCTGACTAACTGTCATGCTTGCATCAATGGCAATCAAACTTCAAAGGCTTTCGCAGTTCAACCCCCCACGTTGGAACAGTATCTGAGTTAAAGCATGTCAATATTCAATTCAAGACTGCAAAATCTTAGTACCCTGTGCCTTTTATATGATAATGTTCAAAATTGAAAGAATGATAAAAGTGTAGCAAACTTTGTGAAACTAAAGATTTTTTCTTTCAAAGACGGAAATCCAGAAGAGTCAGGATCTTTTTCACCCCTGATGAATCTCTTAATTCGATAACGTTCCCATACTGCCGCTTGACTATTTTGTTTGATGTGTTAATTTTAATTCTGTTAAAATAGTGTATTGTTTAATTGCTTTTCATGGCTTACAAGGAAGGTCAACCCAATAACAAGAGAATATATTTTATGCCTTTTGCGTAATTCTATTATTTCTAAACACATATGCCGCTCAACATTTTTTCCCCAAGTACTTTAGGCCACTATGTCTGACATGTCTAGTAGACTGCAAAGAATTAAGTGAATGGTCATCTATTTTTATTCTGCTAGATACATAGATTTGTATTGCTTTGGGTGTACAGCAGACTACAAAGTCCAGTCAGGATTGCAACTCATTTATGCCTTGAAAGTGATCAAAAATCATTCTGTTTGAATATTTCTTTTTAGAAGTTTGCATTACCTACAGAAATAGTCACAGTTTGTTAACCTTTTCAGAATATAAATGTGTCCGTACAGATGATTATTATTATGATTAAAAGCTAAAATGTACCTTGGCTGATATTTCTTAGCATGAATCAGTTTGTGTCAATTATCATACTGCCTCTGCATTAATTAATGTGTGTGCATGTCTCATTTCATGATCTCTTTATCAGGGATAGATAGATAGTTATAATTTATAGTGTCCAGCCGACCATGAAAGGCCATAACAGGACCTCCCAACAAGAAACTTCAGCTAGTTATGCCAAAATAGTAGCTAAAAACTCAAAACAATTGTTAAAAGCCAAATATGACTTCAAACACAAAGTAAAGACCTACACTTCACTTATAACTTAAAATTTTTTTTTACCAGGGGAAAAATTTATATTTTATGTATTGTTGCCATTTTTGAAGCACCAACACAGTGGAAAATGCACGCTTGTTGTGATAGATTTACATTGCTTTGAGAGTTTAGCAGCATAAAAAGATAAACACATGGTGAAACCCTACACTTCACTTAGAACTATTTAAAAAAAACAATTTATTATTTATTAACATTTAATGTCTTTCTAGTAGTTAAAAATCAGGACCTCGGAACAAGAAACTTCAGCCAGTTATGCCAAAATAGTAGCTAAAAATTCAAAACAATTGTTAAAAGCTGAATATGACTTCAAACGCAAAGTAAAAATCTGTGTGTAAAAAGGTCTTTCAGAGTACTTGAGTTAAAATACTTTTCATGGTAATGGATTAAGTCTGCACAATCGAGTAGAATGTGTTTAACAGTCTGATGTCCAGGACATCACAAGCATTACACCATGGAGGGTCAGAAGTGTCAAAAATATGACTGAGTGAGTTTAGTTTGTCCAGTACGCAGATGCGTTAAAATTGAGCAGAATTAGTCGCTTGTTGTGATAGATTTACATTGCTTTGAGGTCCAGCAGACTACAGAGAGCAGAATTAGTCACTTTTTGTGCGTCACGTTTACTGCTTTGTGTAAATGAATAAGATTGTGCATTGCTTGAAGGCCCCAAAGAGAATCAAATCAATAACTGTGTTTTATTTTCATGTATGCATATGGTACGCATGTTTGCTGTCAGTGAAGCACCAACCTTGTTGTAAGCATCCTACACAACTCCAGTCAATTGAGCTGGTTTGTTGTTTATATGCATGAGATTAAAAATACATTGTTGATATAAAGTCAGCTTGACAATTTGACATGAATGAGAACCATTTTGGTCCGTTGACAATTGCATATGTTTAATGGAAAAGAATCTTGGATATGGTAACTTGTGTTGTGTGCTGGGACAACTTGTGCACACTTACGTTTGTGTGCGCACACATATTGACATACACATATTTACACACAGAGGGAAATTTTAAAGTGGCGCTGTTGGTCTTCATGAATACTTTGCCACTGCTTCTATTAAACTTCTGTGCACACTTGTGTGCTATTTGTGGTGGCATGGTTGTGTCTTTGTGGCTATGAAGCAATTGTGTAAAGAACTACATGTATTTGTGAAATATTTGTGAATGTAATTGTAGTGGTTTCAGCCTTGTCAGTGATGAAGTATTCATTCATCTGTGCATCTTTAAAAATGTGTTTAAAGAGTGTTTGCTCAAAGTTCTACATGTTTTGCAACTCATTTGACAAACTGAGCAGGCAGCTTACACAAATATTTACACAGATGCATTGATTTTATTAGGTTTTAAGTAAGTGTTATGCCTAGTTTACTTTTCACCCTGTAAGGCTTTTTGTTTGTAATTTGTAATGGGCAAAATATATGTATTCTTAATGGCTTTGATTTAATTTGGAAACAAGGAAACTCAACAGAAATGTTAACACAAAAATCACACTGAAACGGACTTTTTAGGTGACATACATATATACATTTGGAGATGTTTCTTTCTTGTCTAGTGTGCTTAACTTCAGAACCAAACTAACGAAAGTTGTCAATTCTGTTGTTCATTATTGTTTGCATTTTGTTTAATGTCACTTCATAACTGTTCTTAGACACAAGATCATATTTTTTGTGGAGGTTCAAATCTTTAGGGTAGCGTTGTAGGATTTAACTGAAACAACCACCCGATCTCCTGTGTATTTTGGACTCTTGCGTTGATCTGCAGCTTCAGCTTCTTCCTTGCAGTGCAGATTACATTGTTAGTGTCCGTTTTTTGGTTTCCCACAAAAATTGCTGTTCTGAAAGGAGTTGGCCTGCTTGTTTAAAACTTTCAATAATGCAATTTTAAGACAACTAAACATATCTAATTTACTTTAATTTTCTTTGTTTATATGTTAAAAATGTGCTTTTCGTATCAGAAAGCACCTGTAGGCTGTTGGCCATGCTGCCATTTAAAATGTGTGCCATTAAAATGTAAATTTAGAAATATATGAATTATTTCTTGTATCTTTTGTACTTGTGTTTTCTCTCTCTCTCTCTCTCTCTCTCTCTCTCTCTCTCTCTCTCTCTCTCTCTCTCTCTCTCTTTGTGCATTGTATATCTTGTTAACAAATACATAATGTACATGTATTAATGTACACACACTTAACAGTTCCGACCCGCCTCTTTTTTTTTTTTCCTTGAAAACTTTAATAACACATAACAAATGAACCCCATTGCACCACCTTACTTTTCTTCCCTACTTGCTCTACAGATCTCTCAGTCTATATTTTAATTCCAACTCCCTCCTCCTCAGTTATAGCTGTAAGTTTATGCATGAATCAAATCAAATTGACTTGTCACAACAAACGTGCATGGTTATATCAGCATTTTTTTTATTTTTTAAGTTGAAAATAAATGGGTTTACCTTTAATTCACGTGAGAAATGTCGAAAGTAGAAAGGGAATGAACTCTATTCGTCCTAAAACCGGAGACGAAAGTAGTTGTCGAGCCCCAAAGTTCATTATGACGGATATGACGTCGCTCACATTGGAAAACCTGGTGTTTTCCATGTTTACTTGTGACGTACCCGTAACTAAAAATAACTCCGAAAATTTTTTTTTCGTCCCTGCTGACACTCTCTAATAAAGAAAAAGAGCGGAACAGAGGCAACTGAAAAACAAAACGAGGTGCAAGTAAAATGCTAAAAAAAAAAAATTAAATAAATATATAAATAAAAATAAAATCATAGCACGGGTATTAATAACTGCTTCATATTCTTTTTTTTTTCATTTATCCATGATGCGTGTACTTCTTAGAACACTTAACATCTTATGCTTTTAAAAAAAAATTAGGTATAGGTAGGTCTGTTTAAAAAAAAAATTTTAGAAAATAACATTATAGTTTTATTGTAAATTTCATAGCATAATTAATTGTCATTCGATTCATCAGAAAAAAAATATTAAATTAAGAGCAAACTTTACATTAAAAATAAATATTTAGAATCTAAATTAAAACTGAATTGTTCCCAAATAAATATCTGTAGGGACTAAAGGTCCATATTTACATTTACATGGCTTGGTGCTTTTTTTATGATTGCCTCAATTTGGTATTTCATTGGTATGTATTATAAGGAAAAAAGTTCTGTGCATGCAGTGATAGCATTGCCTTATTGCTTTAATCACATGCATGTGCAATAAATCAGTAATGTTGTTCTCCTCAAATAAATTATTATTGTGTTTTATTACAATTATAAGTTTATTTTTAATCTATGTCTCTTTTTAGTGATTCACCACTGACAGTGTACTTCAGCCTTCCACTTCCAGAATCATAAACACAACAAAGATTATTATATCAAAGATACTTTTATACAATGTGAATTAATTTTCGAGCTAATGTTAATTAAAAGTATCTTTGATATAGTGTATATCTTAGTTGTGTTTATGATTCTGGAAGTGGAAGGCTGAAGTGCACTGTCAGTGGTGAATCACTAAAAAGAGACATAGATTAAAGATAAACATATAATTGTATTTTACTTTCAAAATACTTAGCAGTTCCCTGTTGTGTTTACAATTTCTTCCACTTTCAGGCAATTGATATTTCCTACATGTAGTTATTGTACCAACACCACAACATAAACTATACACTATGTAGGCTACAATGGAACATTATAGTCTCAAATAAATTTGACTTCACTCAGTGGCTGACAGCTTGGACACCCAAAGATAACCTATAACGGGCATAAAATCAGCAAAACAACAACAAAATATAATAGATACTTTTAATTATACAACAATACAAAACAAATGAATTTTCGTGCTTTGCTCTTCTTCAGATTAAAAACAAACATAAAATGACAAAATGCTGCAGAATGCACAAAAAAAGTCACTTCCAGGAAAATTTTTGAAACGGGCATATAACATCAGGCCCAGCAATTGGGTCATCAAAAATTTATTTGGACGGGTAATAACTGCTAGTATTACTAATTTCATCAAGACCGGCAGATTTTTTATTTTTTAGTTTTGAGATACATTTTCTAATTTCATTAACAGTAATAGGTGGTATCTTAAAAGGTGAATAATTACTTTTTCTTTGATTACAGAATGCAGTGAGGCAATCTGAAGAAGTGTATTGTGAATATTTTTGGGAGCCCGAATTCAATATAGAAGTAGCGAATGAAAAAAAAAAGGTTATTGAATGCATTAGCAGATAAAATGGATGGAATTTCATGATGAACAGAAGGTGAGCCCTTAAAAAAAGAATTCAGGGCATACCAGAGAAAAAGAAGAAGAAGAAGAAGAAGAAGAAGAAGAAGAAGAAGAAGAAGAAGAAGAAGAAGAAAAAGAAGAAGAAGAAGAAGAAGAAGAAGAAAAGAGAGAGAGAGAGAGAGAGAGAGAGAGAGAGAGAGAGAGAGAGAGAGAGAGAGAGAGAGAGAGAGAGAGAGAGAGATCATCGATAAACAGGACGGTGCCTGATGCTGTACTTAAGCAGCTATTGTTATAGGAACCCATAGGAACCCATATTAAGCACAGAGCCAACGCAGCCTTTTAACAGCCGCGCAAGCAAAAGTCTATATAATCCATAATAATCCTAACAGTAAACAGCAAATTGTTCCGTTTGTGTAGCACACTTTCATGATAGAAGAGCTACTCAAGATGCTAACCGCCGGCAATTCAAAACAAAAATTCAGTATGCACAGGCAGGCTTAGTTTTATCTACGTTGGACAACACGATGACATGCTCACAGTGGTGAAGAAACGGAAACTCCGATGGTATGGCCACGTCACTAGAGCATCAGGCTTTGCAAAGACCATCCTGCAAGGCACGGTGCAATGAGGCAGAAGAAGAGGGAGACAGAAAAAGAGGTGAGAGGACAACATTCGAGAATGGACTGGCTTAACACTGAGCGAAGCCATAAGGGTTGCTGAGGACAGAGAAATGTGCATGGAGTACGCTGGTTAAACGATCATCTGTGGTGCCCCAACGACCTTCGAGTTACGGGATAGGATAGGATATGAACGGAAAGCACGCTATTGGTATAGGTAGCACACAAGCTTACGTATAAGAGAATGAGAGCCTACTGATTCTTAAGTCTATGCTATTTACCACTGACATAGAGGATCCGTTATGCAGGCACCCAACTTGTGTAATGCTTCTACGCTCCAACCTACAGAGACCCAAAACCTCTCGCATACTCACGACATCTCAAATTCTCAGCGCATCACAATGATGCGATCGTGTGACGTAGTGACGTGACTCGGCCAGCATTCGGCAGATTCCGGCAGTTCCCGATATCGCGATTTGCACGCTCCCCACGTCGCCGACAAAAAGGGTTCTGCGGCTTAGAGTGAAACGCGAGACGACTTCTGACGCTCCGGCACGAGGGTATGAATTCTCAAACACAATCACACTCAACACGTTGCATACGCGCTAAGTTTGCGAGGCCTTCCTGTGAGCGAATAAAAGTTCAATGGAACTGATTCACAACTATCCAGGAGCAAGTAAGCGAAGAAAATCTAAGACAACATGAAATGTATTTATTGTTTTTGTATTTTTCTTATATAACTCTTTGTCACCCCAAGAGCTGCCCAAGACGTTGGCCGACACAAGGTCAAGTCTGACGACGACCATACAACTGAGCATAATCATGGACATTAAGTGAGGAAGACATTGTCGCCCGCTAATAAAGATGATAGCAGTCACATTATATCATATAGAGATTATAGCAGTCCCAATCTAGCCTAGAGATTATAGCAGTCCCAATCTAGCCTAGAGATTATAGCAGTCCCAATCTAGCCTAGAGATTAGTCGAGTAACGTGGTAGAACTGTGCCAGGGAGGCAACAGACAGTTCAGCACAGATCTGAACTACTGCATTCACCACTCGCAGAGGTGTTGGGCATATCTCCTGCCGATCTGCATTTTCCATTGCGGCAATCATGCGACCCACTACGGCGGTCAGCCAACCAGCATCTCCCAATGCGGAAGTCTTCAGGCAAAACTTAGCTCGCACCTGCTTATTGGAGGCGTTTAGGAGGAGCTACTACTGCTATGGGATTCCGGGAGTTGCAGTTGCTTTGGCGATTGGGGACTCGGTGTTTGCTTTGGCGACCTGGGAGTTCCCGCTGCTACTGCGGACTGGGGAGATCCCGAAACAACACTCCACATCACTTTTCAAGCTTCATTTTCTTACCTGTGGGTTCCAGGGACTGGGTACGGCGGCGGTTCGTCGCATAGTGCCGCGCCGCGCCGCCCTGTTGCCGGCTTCTCTACCCCACGGCAGCTCCAACCTTTCACTACGATCGGGCAACACGGGAATCGTTGTGGAGAGTGGAGATCTCCGGACTGCAGGCGCTTTGCGCCTCCAGCGTTTTCCCGCCTCTATCTACCTCTCCTCACTCATTACATTACATTACATTATTGCTGCTTTAGGTCCAACGGACTCTTCCGAGCCAAATCAGGACCGGACAACCCCCGATACGCATAAAAGATCTGCTGAAACAACCCTAGTGGTAAAACCGAAAGATCTCCACCAGCCAGTCACTTTAAAATAAAGACATCCCACGCAGGGGACGGCTGAGGCTTCACCCCAACTTATCGAACCCCCGTTTACAAAAACAAAATAGAATACAAACATCATTATAAATTATCAACAAAACACATACAGGAGGCACTGTGGTCTAATGGTAGTGCTTCGGCTTGCGGATCGGAAGGTCCCGGGTTCGAGCCCTGGCCGGGCCATTGTGTTGTGTCCCTGGGAAAGACACTTTACTCCTGTTTTCCTACTCCTTCGGATGAGAGTATAAACCGAGGTCTAGTCTGTGCCGCATACATTCCATCATAACGGACTTTAAAGATCCTGACGCTACGCTCATGTCCTAGACGGGTCAGTGCCGGTGACAAGAAAACACCCAGCATGCACCTAGGTCCTTCTCCCCCATTCCTGGCTGCCCAGGATTGTGCTCAGTTGTCCGGGCGTCAGACCATGCGCCCAAAGGCTGCGGGTGGGCGTCTCGGGCGGCTTGAGTTAGATCCTGTATCGGCCAGCGCCTTGAGCAGCTCTTGAGCTGGAAAAGCGCTATATAAGAACGATTAAATAAATACATATAAAATGCCTACATTGCTGAATAATAACATTCTCCTCACTCGTCCTGCTCGCAAGGTCCCAAGGTTCCATTGCCACACCTCCTGGAGTGATCCACGAACATCTCGACCACCTCACTCCCGTCCGCGCGTCTGCTTCAACGACCCTTTTACCGCCTCGAGCGGCTGCCTCTATACGGCTTTTATCAACATGATTTCGTTTTTAAATCATGACTTCTTATTCACGTCCCTTATACGCCTAGGTGTCCGGAGACATAAATCTACTCAACAACAACCTAGAGATTATAGCAGTTCCTACCTAGCCTAGAGATTATAGCAGTCCCTATCTAGCCTACAGGTTATAGCACTCACAAATCTAGCCTTGCATGCATGTTCTAGAGGCAGGCACCTACCCTAGTCCCAGCATCTCTTCACGACCAGCAGCCGAATGGCACCTTGACGTCCTCGCCATACTCACAAAAGCCTCGCAAATGAAATACTGCCAATTCCGACAGCCAATGTGTGAGCTGCTGCTTTCAGTATGGATTGCAAGCGTCGTGGCCATGATAATAAGATGGTTCTTTTATAGCGCACTTACAAGTTCAGACAGCTTCTCAAGGCGCTGGCCAATATTACCCAGAATGCACAAAATAGTGTATTCATATCTTATGTTTTGTAAATACAACTTTACAATGACCAATAAGTTGTAGTCTCATCATTTAAAGGGCCACAAGATGACACATTTCAGCGTCACATAGCTTTTCAATTTTACAGTGAGTGTTGCCACACCGGAAAAAAAGTCTAAGCCAAAAATAAATTGTTTTAAAAGTACATTTTGACAAAATTCGATAAATTCTTTGTTTGCATGCCTATTAAAAGCATCAATGTTGATTAAAAAGAATACCACCGCAGCAAAAATGTGTGTATTATAGGGAGTTGTTTGTTTACAAAACAAAGAAAAGGAGTCAAAAATTCAAAGTTTAGCGGTCGGCTTCAGCAACGATTACCCATTATATCGTCTTTGAAAGTCACCACAATGCAATATCCCAAGTAAACTCTTTGTCACTAAATATAAATACTTATCCTTGATACCCCGACCCTTTAAGCTTGGATAAATGCTTTTGTCTGAGACAATGTTATTTATGAGCGTACCATGCATCAGACCTCAGGCCTTTTAGCAGATTTTCTAGCTGGTAAATGCACTATATAAAATACCGACTACAGTAAAGTTAGTGAAGGTAAAGTTTGTGTTGTTGTCCCACCTGTTTCAGGATTACATTCCTAACATTCAGAGCTTGACGCACATCCACATGCGCGAGTGTGAACGGAGAGCTAAGGCCGTCTTGGTCCCGTGCAAAACGTTTCATCTTCTTCATTATGAATGAAATTATTCGTCGCCCTGTCACATTAATTGTTACAGCTATAGGACTATTCAGCAATTTCCGCATGTATTCCTCACCACAGATAATTACTGGTTGTTTTTTTCCCACCGTGGATTTCACATACTGCTTTCTTTGTCTCCTATCGCTCCCTCAACCCCAACCCTACCCTCTCTCTCTCTCTCTCTCTCTCTCTCTCTCTCTCTGAGCACAGATCTTGATTGTAGGTCTACACTTAATAATTTTCGCCGGTCGATATTTTTGAGAATTTTATGGAATTACTTGTTTATTATTGATCGAAGTTTCTAGATGTGTCTCCTAATAGCTGAGGTATTTTTCTAACCTAAATAATGTTCTGTGATGTAAGATGGTGACGAGTTTTATTTTGATTGGGTGTTGTTGCGTCATCCTGGAACGTTCGCATTTTTTCTCGATTGCAGACGGGCTATATAAATAATGCACGATCTTGTATGCAGTTGTTGATGTTTGCGGAATAAAGTTAAAAAACTTTTTAAACGACGACTCCTGCCTTGTTGCTGAATGAACAGGTTGCGTGGATAAACGAATTCGAGTTACACATATCAAGATTCAAGCATCGGGGCTGAATCGACTGATATTGATATATAACGTGTAAGAGGGACAATAAATATACCTTTAATCTTCAACAAAAAAAATTATGACTTCTCTCTTTGTGCGTGTGTTGTTGTTGTTGTTGCTGCTGTTGTTGTTGTTGTCGTTGTTGTTGTTCTTATTGTAGTTGGTGGTGATGGTGATAGTGTGTGTGTGTGTGTGTGTGTGTGTGTATGTTAGCCAGTGTGTTTGTGCATGTATTTGAGATGGAGATAGGGCATGCGTGTATGTGTTTTCCACATGTGTACAGACTAGACCTCGGTTTATATCTTTATCTCATCACAGTACCAATTTTATACCCACGCACATCTAGATCTTACCATACACCACATCTAGATCTTACCACACAACACATCTAGATCTTACCATACACCACACCTAGATCTTACCATACACCACATCTAGATCTTACCATACACCACATCTAGATCTTACCATACACCACATCTAGATCTTATTATACACCACATCTAGATCTTACCATACACCACATCTAGATCTTACCATACACCACACCTAGATCTTACAATACACCACATCTAGATCTTACCATACACCACATCTATATCTTACCATACACCACATCTAGATCTTTCCATACACCACAGCTAGATCTTACCATACACCACATCTAGATCTTATTATACACCACATCTGGATCTTACCATACACCACATCTAGATCTTACCATACACCACACCTAGATCTTACCATACACCACATCTAGATCTTACCATACACCACATCTAGATCTTATTATACACCACATCTAGATCTTACCATACACCACATCTAGATCTTATTATACACCACATCTAGATCTTACCATACACCACATCTAGATCTTACCATACACCACATCTAGATCTTACCATACACCACATCTAGATCTTACCATACACCACATCTAGATCTTACCATACACCACATCTAGATAGATAGATAGATAGATAGATAGATAGATAGATAGATAGATAGATCGATAGATAGATAGCTATAGATAGATAGATAGATAGATAGATAGATAGATAGATAGATAGATAGATAGATAGATAGATAGATAGATAGATAGATAGATAGATAGATAGATAGATAGATAGATAGATAGATAGATAGATAGATAGATAGATAGATAGATAGATAGATAGATAGATAGATAGATAGATAGATAGATAGATAGATAGATAGATAGATAGATAGATAGATAGATAGATAGATAGATAGATAGATAGATAGATAGATAGATAGATAGATAGATAGATAGATAGATAGATAGATAGATAGATAGATAGATAGATAGATAGATAGATAGATAGATAGATAGATAGATAGATAGATAGATAGATAGATAGATAGATAGATAGATAGATAGATAGATAGATAGATAGATAGATAGATAGATAGATAGATAGATAGATAGATAGATAGATAGATAGATAGATAGATAGATAGATAGATAGATAGATAGATAGATAGATAGATAGATAGATAGATAGATAGATAGATAGATAGATAGATAGATAGATAGATAGATAGATAGATAGATAGATAGATAGATAGATAGATAGATAGATAGATAGATAGATAGATAGATAGATAGATAGATAGATAGATAGATAGATAGATAGATAGATAGAACACATCTTGCAAACACCTCCTTGGCTAGGGTGGCATTGCACTTCAGCTGCCAAAACTTTAGCAGAGAAATCAACCCGAATTTCACCCGCTTGGGATGAGTAGTCTCTGAATGAACATTGAGGTTTAACATCCACATCCACCATTGGCGATATGGCAGACGGGGATAACCATCCAATGGAACAAGGGGTAGGGACCTAAAGCAGCACTGAACCATCAGAGCAAATATGCTGTTAAAATGGACAGTGAAAAAGGCCACTCTTTATTTAGCCCACCAGGGGATTCGAACTTAGTCTCTGAAATTCTAATCCTAGCATTAATTTCCCGAAATACTTTTCTTCCCGCACATTTCTGAATACAAACATGTCCACCCCTTTAAATGTGCATGCGCAATCGGCATTCTTGGAGAAATCTGAACGTTCCTTGGCCGAGGTTTTGCGGTGCATGTATTTCTCGTGCTTCTTGGCGTGACAGAAAACACGCACTGCGACAAGTACAGTCTCTTGTTCTGCCAGGACGTCCCATCCATTGTACCATGCTTAATGTTAAACATGGAAAGTCACATGCTTCTGCCCTCCTTCCTTTCTTTTTAAATATAGATTATTTATTTATTTATTTAGTAGTCTGTCTGTATATCTGCTTGTTGTTATCAGCTTGTTTATTTCATAGCTTCATCCTTATTCATCTATTTATTTGTGGATTACCTTTTAACGCCACGCACGCGCACACAAGTACCGAGACAGATATGTTAAAGTGTTTCCGTCCTGTTAGGATGGATGGAGCTGATCAAGGTGGTGTTGCTATCTATGTTCTACTTTGCAAACAAAAACCAGACCTCCATGTACCTAACCTAGAATATGGATAGAAACTCAAGTTAATAAAGACACGCTATTAGTAGGATTCTATTACCGCCAACCCAGTCTTCCCGTCAAGTATTGGAATTTAATCAAAGAAAGCCTCAGAAAGGTTAATAATACCGGATGTCAATTTTTAGTATTAGACGACTTTGACGATGATTTCAATTCTCCGTCCAAACACTTATTGTGCATGTACAGTCTACACCAACTCACTACACCCTACACAAGGATCCCTGAAATATCACGACTTCACTCAGTGTCAAGCCAGTCCATTCTCGAATGTTGTCTTCCCACCTCTTGTTTTTTGTCTCCATCTTCTTCTCCTTGCACCGTGCCTTTCAGGACGTGGCCATACCATCAGAGTTTCCGTTTCTTCACCATCGTAAGCATGTCATCGTGTTTTCCAAGGGCTTGTGTGATGGTCTGTCGGACTTCGTAGTTGGTGATGTGCTAGATATAGGGAATGCCCAGAAGTTTTCCGTAGCACCTCATCTCCATGGGGGTGCCGAGGGTTTCAGTATAAATAGCATCCCCACTTTCTGCAAATTTAGTGCTTTAAATTTCCACTGTCGCTGTTTTTCTCATTTGTTCTTTCTCATTCCTACTCTGTTCTATCAATCTATTATACTATCTTCTTCTTCGCTAGACCAGTCACCTACCTTTTTTTCTTGAAAACTCTTCCGGGACAAAACTCCTCATTTGTGTGTGAGGTCTGTTGTATCAGCTTGGGAGTATTGGATGCTTTCTGCCAAATGGTCACTAGGGCTTCCTATGATATTATTATTTAGCAATGTAGACTAGGCCTCTGTTAGTACTCTAATCCGGTCGTTTGTATCGACCATTTTCCAATTGATTGATATTGGCAGTGTGTCGTTAGAGATTCCTTTTATTTATGATATATGATGAGGAAGAAAGAAAGACGACAACCATGCATACTTGTTCTAATCATCCCAGGAAATGTATTTAAAATAATAATCATTGAAAAATAATAACAAACTAATCTATGAATAATGTATGTATGACATATATTTAATTATAAATAGAACTATTTCAGTTTCCTTTTTTGATCCCAAGCCACTCTGCTGAGATCAGTATATTTTATACTTTTAATTTTAATCATGTCGGGCACACGTTTAAATGATTACCACACCATCATATTTTTTATACATTTTAATTAATGAAGTAACTAATTTATTTTAAACTTCACATCATAAAACAAATCATTTTATAGAAAATCTCGATTTGACGTCATACTTTGCACTTCAGTTGCACGTCATGCTTTTTAAGCATTTTGGCGACAAAAGGCACATGCATCTATAATAATAATAATAATAATAATAATAATAATAATAATAATAATAATAATAATAATAATAATAATAATCATCATCATCATTATTATTATTATTATTATTATTATTATTATTATTATTATTATTATTATTATTATTATTATTATTATTGTTATTGTTATTATTGTTATTATTTGTCACGGACCAGGTTTAGAGTATTTTGGTCTGATGACTTTATGTTATGGTAGTCTCTTCCTGTGAGAAGATCCGTTGGATCTCATTTTTGATATGATGATGATGGTCATTGTTGTCAGGGTGGCGACGTGGTGATCGTCCTTAACGCTCATGCAATAGGACGTTAAGCATCGTTTTTCGTTCCTGTGAGAAGATATTTGTAATATTTTTTTTATTCATAGCTAAATTCTGATTGGTTGAGCTAGTCACATGACAATTTACCAATGTACATTCAAAAATATATTCATTCTCCTTTTTTGACTATACTAAGGAGTGGTTGCTCTGGACTTCTCGCAGCTGTGTCTGCAGGTATATATTGTTTATCATTGAAATGTGATATTATAAACGTAATAGTATTTTAAAATGATTATATTCTACTTGTTATGTAATAAAATTAATAATAAATAAATTTGATACTAATGTGAAGGATGGAATAGGGAGGAGATGAAGATGGTGGTTCATTGAAATTGTTGAATAACGAATTGAAGTCGCATCATTATTTGATTTGAAGTTGAAACTTCAATTGCAGTGTTTAGCATTACATTTATTTGTATGAATGAAATTAATTGGTGTCATAGCGTAATAATCAGTTGATATAATTAGTTTTAGAATTTGCTTATGTGTGAACTGTATTCGATATGGATGAGATTTGAATTGTATTGCTGGACTGGTCCAGTCGCAGAAAAGAGAGAGGTATATGTAGTAATCCGAAGAAAGTCTATGTATCAAGAAACTTAGTTGTGATAAACTCTTTTGTTCACAGAAGTTTCCTGCTGGTGGCATCGGGAAAAAGAAGAAAGAAGAAGAAGGAGAAGAAGAAAGAAGAAGGAGAAGAAGAAAGACGAAAAAAGAAAGAAGAAGAAAGAAGGAAGAAGAAAGAAGAAGGAGAAGAAGAAAGAAGAAAAAAGAAAGAAGAAGAAAGAAGGAAGAAGAAAGAAGAAGAAGAAGAAGAAGAAGAAAAAGAAGAAGAAGAAGAAGAAGAAGAAGAAGAAGAAGAAGAAGAAGAAGAAGAAGAAGAAGAAGAAGAAGAAGAAGAAGAAGAAGAAGAAGAAGAAGAAGGAGAAGAAGAAGGAGAAGAAGAAAGAAGAAAAAAGAAAGAAGAAGAAAGAAGAAGAAGAAAGAAGAAGAAGAAGGAGAAGAAGGGGAAGACGAAGAAGAAGACGACGAAGAAGAAGAAGCCGTAGCAGCAGCAACAGAAAGGAGCCACAAAGAGGATAAAGAAAAAGAGACGAAGAAGAGGAAACTTCAGCAGCAGCAAATAAAGAAGCAGCCGAAGCAGAACAAGGACGAGAGACGAAGAAGTAACAGCAGCAGCAGTAGCAGCAGCAGCAGCAGCGGCGGCAACAGCTGGTTGCCTCTGGAAATAAATAGAAAACTCATGGTCAGTCAGTACGAATTATAAGGGCAAACACAGTCTTAAACTCCACTTCTGAAGAGCTTGACATCAGTTTTGACAACAGGCTTGACCCTGTAAATGCCAAAAGAAAACGGACTCCTCGAATCGACGCAAGGACAGAATCTATAGCCAATTACACAGATGAAATCTGTAATAAGGCGAATGTAAGCAGAAACCAAATTGTTCAAGTACCTACATAATTATCCTTTTCCGCCTTGGCTGATGGAACGTGCCAGCATCAGCTGCGACCTAGAGCTCTGTGGATTGTCCAAACATCAACATCAGTTATTGTTAAGTAATATAGCAAAAACAAGAATAAACTCTGAATTTGGCTCCGCCCTCCAGATCTATACGGATGGGTCTAAACTTGATAACGGCCATGTTGGGTGTGGTTTCTATATACCCGTGCTAAACGTGACAAAACAGTACCGTCTTAATGATAGTATATCAGTATACTCCGCAGAACTGTACGCCATACTTATGGCAATAACTTACGTTACGGATCTACCTCATAGCATACCAAATGTTGTAATTCTGTCAGATTCTAAGTCTGCCCTCCAAGCCCTGCAGAGGCCGACGTCAAACAGAAAAAAAACATTACAATCGACATACACACGTTAATCCATCAGCTGTTCTTCAGGGGCTGTAGGGTCCATATGCAGTGGATCCCGAGTCACGCCAACATTGGTGGAAACGACAAGGCAGACGAGGCGGCCAAGCAGGGAGCCAGCTTACCTTCGGTTACCACAAACATTGGTCTCACAGTCAGTGAAGTCACAGCAAGGTTAAAGAGAGCAGCCACGGAACTATGGGCTGAACAATACAGAAAGCTGGCTGCGGCGAGGGACTGGATTGAACCGGACATTAGCAGCAAAGGAACCTTTCCCAACCTCCCAAGGAAACTACTACCATTGTTTTATCTTCTCAGAGCAAAAACCTACGAGACACGTTTTATCCGACACACATATACATGCAGTCAACCGTTGGACTATTCCCACATCATGAAATGTGACGCTTTAGTTGATCCAATGACGTCAGTGTATAGGTTGGCCCGGAACCATGATACGTACTCTCATTGTGAGGCATCCAAGGCTGGGCTGGAGATTGGTCGTCGCCTTCTTGAGGGAGGTTTTGGAGAGCAGCATTGGTGGTTTAGTGTAGGGCTGTTGGCGGAGGGACAAGTGTGTGGAAGAGGGTTGGGATATTCAGTGATACACTCTTTTGCCATGTCAAATTATACATTCATTTTCTTCGGGTCAGCAAAGAAAACATTGGCCTCCTTCCACTGAAAACAGTTCGGTGCCATGTGGGGGTGGGGGGTGGGGGGAGGAGAAAGGATGGGAGGAGTGGGGGGAGGGGGAAAGGGATGAGGAGAGAGGTTGATGACGGAGCCAGGAACGTGAGGTAGTCGGGTGTGTGTGAAGATGAAACATCAGTGTGCAGTCGCACAAGACTCGAGACTTTTAATATTTAACTTTCATTGCTATTTTATTGAAATATCAACTTTTATCTTTTTATGTTTATCTTTTTTTGTAAATATATATTGTTATGAGGTCTTAAGCAAGTTATATTGCCCATTCTAAATAAGTTTTTTTTCCCCTTGCTTGGAGTTTTAAAATAAATTTGTTTGTTTACACATGCACATTGTTTAACCTAAAATGATGCGTGTGTCCAGAGAAATGAGTAATTTGAAATAAGTCTTACCACTGTATTTGTGTCGTAAAGTTCATCTTTGGTGGGTAACCAGTACATTAATTTTATTTTTCTTTAGACCTGACTAAGATGAATAAAGATTATTTATTAGTACTGTACAGTGCAGTATTATGTTTGTGGGCGACGTTGCCCTGTCTTTTCCGCGCTATCCGTGCTGTGGGAATGATGTTGCGGCGGCGCCTCCACCCCGATGACGACGATGTTCATGGTTGACATGTACAAGTATCGCTCGCCGCTACAATAAATGAACTAATATAGCTTATGTATTATTACATTAATAAATGAAGTTTTTGTATGTATCAATGTGCCCGGGTAGCGCGAGAGCGCGCGCGCGTGCGTGCGTGTGTGTGTGTGTGTGGGTGTGGGTGTGTGTGTGTGTTTTGTCGTACCCCTTGATGTCGTAGAGTATACAGTTTGTAGCCTATGTTTACGACATTGTGGGTTTTTATTGCATTGTATTGGTATAATTTACTCCTCCATTTGGTTTTGTACTGTGGTATTTTATGTCTTGCTCTGTCACGTCACTATTTGTATTAATAGTGTTGTCGTTGTTGATGTTATTATTATTATTAGTAGTAGTAGTAGTAGTAGTAGTAGTAGTAGTAGTAGTAGTAGTAGTAGTAGTAGTAGTAGTAGTAGTAGTAATAGTATTGTTATATTAGGTGTATATTAGTATGTTAATGTATGTATTTGTATGTATACATTTATAAATGTGTTTTTAGATTTTTTTTCTGTATATAAAATAAATAAATAAAAATATATGTATTATATAATTATGCAATATTGTTTTTTTCATTATGCTTACTTTAAACTTTTATTGCTTCTTAATATTTTCCTTTCTCTTGAGCAACTGCTCAACGATGGGTTTTAAATGTAATTTTTCGGCATACTTTTATTGTTCTTGATTCTTTGGGTAGTATGTATACTGTGCGGGTGTGGGTTTATTAGTGTGTGTGAGCGGGTGTTACATTTTATTTATCTTTTTAAAATTATTTTACCATGTGAGCCTTGTGGCCATCTCACTGCCTAAATGGCCATTCTACTTTTTGTAGGGCCCTGGCAGTATAAATATTGAAATAAACACATACATTGTAAAGTGACCGGCTGATGGAGTGCTTTCAGTGTTATCATTAGGGTTGTTTCAGCAGATCTTTAATCGGATCAGGGATTAGCCCTCTTTCAACCACGTTGTGGTCCTGATTCGGCTCTTTGCAGTCCACTGGACCCTTTAAACAATGACTAACTATTATATTATATGTAATAATTATGTGATATAATCTCACACCTTTAAAGTCAACTCTTTCTGGACAAAAGTAAAGCTGTATGCCATGATAACATCCATAAGAAACTAAGCCTACTAATAAAATATGCTGATATAATCTCACGTCCTTTGAAATCAACTCTTCTGTTTCCAAATATGTGGAAAATAGAATCTCAATATAAACTATGCAGAAAAGCTTTGGAAAATAATTATGTACACATCCCTTATTCTACCTCAGTTTCGACTATGGTGATGTCATCTGAAATAATCGTACAGACACAGGCTGGTTCACTGCCTCCAGTTAGAAGGTATTCAAATTATTGTTGGGGCGGTGAGGGGAACCCATCATGGGTTATTTTACAGAAAGTTTGACCAATGCACGTTGAAAGAGAAGAAAAAGACTTGCTTACCTTTCTTAGGATGATAAATTAGTGCTGTCCCGAGTACTTGTCCAACCTGGCCGCGCAACTTGTACCAGCGATTAATCCATATCATGGCATAAGTCCTTTAGAACGTTGAGTACCTCCACATAAGGCCGAAATACACAAAAACTCTTTTCTTCCTTCATCCACAGTCCTGTGGGATGATCTCCCCGAGGAAATTCAAGCCAGCCCATCCGTTAACTTATTTTAAAAAATACAACTTGTAAAAGATGATTCGCTTATTCCGTTGTATTATTATCACGGGAAACGACAGGAGCATGTTTTTTCATATGCTGAAACTACCGAACATTTTCTCTTATTCTATCCTATATTTAGCACTGGGCGTTTTCGAGCAATTAACCAAATAGACTCTACTTTTCTTTTGCAAAAGCCAATACCTTACTGTTTGGCAGCGAACATATATCTCCCCCACACACCAAAAAACCCATTAACATCTTTCCAAAGTTCACGCCTTCCTCACATCTAGTACCCGTTTTTTTTTAAAGCCCAATTATGCAAAACCACATCTGATTGGACACCTTGAGGTCCGTTAAACCAATCCTCTTGTTTGTGTTTTCTCTCCTTAGTGTATATATTCCATCTCATTCGCATCATACGATTATTTATTGAAAGAAACTTATTAAATGATTTCTTCTCTCTCCCTATTATTGTCTGTCCACGTGCAAACGCGTTCTCCCAGCGGTATTCCCCCAGCTGATTTATGTATTTTTTATTACTCTAGATTACCCCATACATTTATGTATTACCTCATACATGTATGTACCTTTTCAGTCGACAGTTATTATATTCTGTAAAATTTAATCTCGGGTGCATGTATTAATGCGTTTAGTCCGTTCATTTACTTAAAAAAAATAATATGTTCCACTCACTTTTATTGTTCTTAATTGCCTCTTGTACTTTATTCGTATGTCATCTTTTAGAATACTAATGAATATAATTGTGTTTTGCATGAATTCCTGTAGTGATCACGATTCGGCTCCTTACAATGACTAACTAACTAACTAAATTAATTCCTATTCGTTATGGACATTTAATTGTTATTATTTGTCAAAGGGTAGCACTTATTTTAACTTTGATTTTGTGTGCCCTTTGTATTTTTGTTTTTTTGCTTGTCTCGCTAATAAAGTTTAGTTTAAAACAATTACGTCTTTCATTCCTATAATTTGGCGTTGTGTGACTGAAGGTAGGACGAGAAATCCAAGAAGAAACAAAAAACAAAACAGGGTTGACCACGACGGCGACGGTGATAACAACGACGATGACAGTTTCAATCCACCCTACGACACTCACAAAAACACGCAAGAGAAAGACAAATTAGAAAGAAGGAAAGAAAAAGAAAGAAAAAAAATCGATACGCTTATACAATAAATAATAATGATATGGGATACCCTTCCCTTTGAACCCTGGATGCCCCACCAATTCTGAGCCCATTCCCAATAACCCCATTCCAAACAGCAAGTACTAGAAAGAACAGTAAGCTTTGTACGGACCGCAAGACTAAGGTAAGGTTACGGGACCGGTTTATCGGTCTATCGGGGCACAGCTGTTTAAGGGCGAGACCGATTTATCGGTCTTTTGGGGCACAGCTGTTTAAGGGCTAGACCGAATATCGGTCTTTCGGGTTCAAAGGGTTAAAAAAAAGTACACCAAAAAAGTTGTTCAATCGATTTTTAGGGGGTAGAGAATCCACAGCACCAATATATCTACCACAATATCTTACCAATGACAGTTTCAAACATATTTATTTCCCCTAACACACAAGACAATATTTTGTAGCAACCTGAGATTACACAAATACTGGCACGGTATTATCACAGAAATGGCAGAGATTCGACAAGTAAAGCATTCCATTTTGACCAAATATAACATGAATATTCTTCACTCATTAACTGCAGCACATATAACATATAATTATACTAGAGAACTGATTTATAGAGACATCGTGAAATGTTAAGAATAACGGTGGGTGAAATGTGGTGGGTAATATAGCAGACGACTCTGCATACAATCAATACATAGAGCTTAAGTATCATAATTATAATTGGGACTGTAATAACAATAATGACAGTACTACTTTAGCATTAACCACGGGTGCAACCAGTAACTAAGTACAGCATTTTTTACAGCAGCAAACAACAGTAAAAACAAAAGCAGAAAATAAAAAGGAAACAATCTTGGAAAAATGGTTACCGTACATTACGGACTACAGCACACTGAAATTTAGATGTGATTTAAAAAAGAAAAAAAAAGCCCTTTGAAACACGCTTTATTGTGTGAGATATGGCCTTGACTACAAGGTCACATTTCCCCCCCCCCCCCCCCCCCCTCGATTTTGACGACACCTTTCTATAATAATAATAATAATAATAATAATAATAATAATAATAATAATAATAATAATAATAATAATAATAATAATAATAATAAATAATACTAATACA
>CM072516.1:42981820-43016820 GCA_036898135.1 Oncomelania hupensis
AAGTGATTTTTATGCGAAATTGTGTTGAAAAGGTTTGCGTGTAAAAAGGCTTGTCCGTTTTTTTTTTTGTGTAATAAATCTTTCACAAAAGTGTTTTAAGATTGCTTGTACGGAGCTTTGAAGTCTAAATCCCAACTTCCTTATCGGCCTTAGCCGCAGAAAGGTGTCTGCATGTTTTGACTACTATTCTAAATCCATAAACAGTGCAAGGCTAAAGATAAAATGCTATTTTTATTCTCGTTGTAGTTGGTGGTCATGATGATGGCGGTGACGTGGATGATAGCAATGATGGTGGTCGTTAACCCTAACCCTAACCCCATCAATCTATACTTCTTTCTTTTTTTCTTCATATGCAAAACTGATGTCGCCCATTGACAAACCTAACAGTGTTAAAATCAAGTTTCTTTTTCGTTACGGGTTGTTTGTACTGTTTTATCTGTATTTAGATTCAATTCAAGGAGGGTCTAGTTGCTTGCACTCAACCAAGAAGAAGAAGAAGAAGAAGAAGAAGAAGAAGAAGAAGAAGAAGAAGAAGAAGAGAAGGAGAAAGAGAAGAAAAAGAAGAAAGAAAGAAAGAAAGAAAGAAAGAAAGAAAGAAAGAAAAGAAAGAAAGAAAGAAAGAACGAAAGAAAGAAAGAAAGAAAGAAAGAAAGAAAGAAAGAAAGAAAGAAAGAAAGAAAGAAAGAAAGAAAGAAAGAGAAAAGAGAAGAGAAGAGAAGAGAAGAGAAGAGAAGAGAAGAGAAGAGAAGAGAAGAGAAGAGAGGAGAAGAGAAGAGAAGAGAAGAGAAGAGAAGAGAAGAGAAGAGAAGAGAAGAGAAGAGAAGAGAAGAAGAGAAGAGAAGGAGAAGAGAAGGAGAAGAGAAGAGAAGAGAAGAGAAGAGAAGAGAAGAGAAGAGAAGAGAAGAGAAGAGAAGAGAAGAGAAGAGAAGAGAGAAGAGAAGAAGAGAAGAAGAGAAGAAGAGAAGAGAAGGAGAAGAGAAGAGAAGAGAAGAGAAGAGAAGAGAAGAGAAGAGAAGAGAAGAGAGAAGAGAAGAAGAGAAGAAGAGAAGAAGAGGAAGAGAAGAGGAAGAGAAGAGGAACCACAACAACAACAAACAGTGAACAACAACAACAACGACAAAAACAAGCATTACCCTGCCCCGGTAGATGGTGAGAACCACGACAAATAACCGACGATGAAGGTGATGACGACAGACAAGCGCACTGACAAACGGAAACACTGTACCTGGGGGGCGAGGGTGTGTGCCTTCTGGGTGTTGGAGGCACAGCTCCTGGCATAGGGGTGGATCGGCGAAAGAAAGCGCTGCTGGCAGTCGTATCGCGTCGTGACGTCAGCGTGGGCAGGGGTCGAGGACGTGGTGTGGAGGTGGAGGCATGGAGGGTGTCCAGTATAGATGACCTTTCCTGTTACGTCACATACATGCACACATATACACATACACACACACTCTCCACACAAACATACACGCACGCATACACCCACACCCACCCACACATCAACACACACACACACACACACACACACACACACACCCATACACACATACACAAATATACACACAGACATACATAAGCTCACCATGTTAGCAAAATCTATTGAGCAAAAAAGAGAAAGTTTTACGTTATTTTACGAAAGAATGAAATGATGACTGCGATAATTATGGCTAAATAAAGCGACATGACGACGATGATTTTGACAATAATGAAATCGAAAAGATAAATCAAAACATAACAAAACATTAAAACATTATCTATATCAGTATATAATTATTAATATGAGTCAAGATTATTATCATCCTCAAGCCGATGATGATGATGATGATGATGATGATGATGATGATGATGATGATGATGATGATGATGATGATGATGATGATGATGATGATGATGATGATGATGATGATGATGATGGTGATGATGGATCTATGTTTTGGTGCGCTAAACGTGGCTGGCGATAAACGAAGAGAAGGAGACGATGGCGACGAAGAGAAGAGGTTGCGAATGAGGAAGAGGAGAAAGAGGGAGGGCGAAAGGGGAAGAAGAGGAATTTTACCTGAATCCAGTCTCTAAGGTGCCTGAGCACCCTCATGGCGTTAGTCCTGCCTTCCTGTTCCTCTTGCTGGGCCTTGCTTTTCCTGTTCATCAGCTTCTCCACATCGTCAATCAAGCTCTGGAACATCGTCTGGGTGCTCTTGGGCACCTCACCTGTAATCCTCACCATGATCATCATCATCATCATCATCATCATCATCATCATCATCATCATCATCATGATATTAATCATCATCATTATGATTATGATCATAATCATCATCATCAAGATCATCATCATCAGCAGCAGCAGCAGCAACAACAGCAGCAGACAAAAAAAGAAGAGGAAGAAGAGGATGGCGAAGAAAAGGAAGAAGAAAAGGAAGAAGAAAAGGAAGAAAAAGGACGAATAAGAAGAAGTGAATGGGGAAAAGGAAGAAGGAAGAAGATGACGATACAAATTATTATTGTATTGTTCTTATATAGCGCTTTTTCAGCTCAAAGGCTGCTCAAGGCGCTGGTCGATACAGGATCTAACTCAAGCCGCCCGATACAAGAAAAAAGGAAGGGAAGCGCAAAGACAAAGAAGAGGATGATGAAGATTAGAAGAACAAATAGAGAGACGAGAAGGACGAAGAGGGAGATGAGACCGACGAAGAGGGAGACGAGAAAGACGAAGAGTGAGACGAGAAGGACAAAGAGGGAGATGAGAACGACGAAGAGGGAGACGAGAAAGACGAAGAGCGAGACGAGAAGGACGAAGAGAGAGACGAGAGGGACGAAGGGGGAGACGAGAAGGACGAAGAGAGAGACGAGAACGACGAAGAGGGAGACGAGAAGGACGAAGGGGGAGACGAGAAGGACGAAGAGAGAGACGAGAAGGACGAAGAGAGAGACGAGAAGGACGAAGAGGGAGACGAAAAAGACGAAGAGAGAGACGAGAAGGACGAAGAGAGAGAGAGAGGAGAAGGACGAAGAGGGAGACGAGAAGGACGAAGAGAGAGACGAGAAGGACGAAGAGAGAGACGAGAAGGACGAAGAGAGAGACGAGAAGGACGAAGAGAGAGAGAGAGAGAGAGAGAGAGAGAGAGAGAGAGAGAGAGAGAGAGGAGAAGGACTAAGAGGGAGACGAGAAGGACGAAGAGAGAGACGAGAAGGACGAAGAGGGAGACGAAAAAGACGAAGAGAGAGACGAGAAGGACGAAGAGAGAGAGAGAGAGAGAGAGAGAGAGAGAGAGAGAGAGAGAGAGAGAGAGAGAGAGAGAGAGAGAGAGAGAGAGAGAGAGGGGAGAAGGACGAAGAGGGAGACGAGAAGGACGAAGAGAGATTCGAGAAGGACGAAGAAAAGGAAGAGGAAGATAAAAATTAATGAACCACTGACCTGCGTGCTGCGAGGTGTGTCCAGGCTTAAGCATGATCTTGACGCGGCTGTAACAGTTTCTGATCTGAATCACCATGTCGCCGTTAGCTCTAGCCATCTCCTCACAGTCGTGGTGTAACTTGTCAATCACCGCTCTGAAAGTTAGTATAGCTTAGCTGAGTTTAGCTTAGTTTAGTTAGGTAGTTAGTGAGAGAACTTCCGTATCGATGTCATCATTCGCTCTCGCCATCTCCTCACGTCATGTCTTTCGCCACTCAAAATTATTATTTTATGTAATTGTTCTTCTATTTTTGCTTTTCCCGCACAAGAGCTGCTCAAGGCGCTGGTCGATACATGATCAAAATCAATTGGAGAGGTGGTGGGTGGTGGGGTAGGGATGAGGGGAGAAAGGACCGAGTGCTTCAAAGCTGGATGTATTTGTGTACATGGCATTCATCCATCTAGTACATGAGCGTCAGGATCTTTGATGAGGGAGAAGATATCTAGTGCTTGCTGGGTTTTTTATGTAGCTGCCACTCACCCGTCCAGGATTTGAGCGTCAGGATCTTTAAAGACCGTACGACGGAAAGAGTGGGTGCACAGACTAGACCTCGGCTAATACTCTCATCTTTTGGACTCACTTGCATCGCTCAAACTGCGCCGTGGCTCTCTTCAGCGTGGCCTGCACTCCCACCCACACCTCTCTCTCGCTGGAGGGTGGGGGCTGAGGGTCGCGAACGAAGACACCCCTCTCCACCTCCCCACCCTCTCTCTCTTTTCCTCCAGGCGCGATGCCGGACCTCCTCTCTTCCTGACGGATGTAGTCACCGATAGCGCCCATTTCGTGCTCCAGCTCTGACTGCACTGTGGACATGCCATGACACAATCAATCGACCAATCAAGCAATCAGTCAATGACTATATCACTCCACCAATCAATCAATCAATAAATCAATCAATCAAATCAAACGATCGATCAATCACAAAGTAAAACAATATTCTTAAATGGTCTTGAAAGCTAATACTAGGTGTTGAGTCTCTCAAGAAGCTACTACCAAACTGTTGTCATATAGTTCAGCCTACAGCACGTTTGAGGACTAGGTCATCGTCGCCGTCTTCGTTCTTATGTCTAAATCTTTTGAGTACCGGGTGAATGCTTCAGATCAAGCATCAACATTGGCAGGACAAGCACTTTTCCAGGAGCAGACATCGGAAGTGACCACGATCTCGTGATGATGTCTTTCCGGTTCCACTTGAAGAGAGTAAATACAGCAAAGTGCACTAGACTGAAGTTCGACCTGGACAAACTGCAAGACCCGGAGGTGGCAGAACTATTTCAGGCCACAATTGGAGGGAAATTTGCACCACTGCTCATTTTGGGGGCTGGTGAAGTAGATGTCAATACCATGACCACCACCTTCAACTCAGCTGTGACAAATGCCGCCACTGAGATCCTTGGCAAGCACAGACCAAAGAAGAAGCCGTGGATCAAACCTGAACTTTTGGATCTGTGTGATAAACGAAGAGAGATAAAAAAAAGAAAAAGAACACCTCACAGGGAGCTGACGTCTACCGAAAAATCAACAATGACCTCCGAAAAGGCATGCGCACAGCAAAGGAGAACTGGATAGAAGATCAATGCCAGCAAATAGAGAACAGTCTGAACAAGAACAACAGCAAGAAGGCCTACCAGACTGTGAAGCGGCTAACAAGTGTCAAACAGCCCAAAGAACAAGCAGGATTCAGGGCAGGGCGAAGTACCACTGAGCAGATTTTCAACCTCAGAATAATCTGTGAGAAATACCTACAGCACCAACTACATCTATATCATGTGTTCATAGACTTCAAGAAGGCGTTTGACCGAGTCTGGCATGCAGCTCTATGGGCAACAATGAAAGTGTACCACATCAGCCCTAAAAAATATTGAAGTCATCAAAAGCCTGTATGACAAGGCTACCAGTGCAGTCCTCCACAACAGCGCCATCGAAAACTGGTTCAGAACAACAATCGCTGTGCGTCAAGGATGCCTACTCTCTCCAACACTCTTCAACATCTTCCTAGAGCGCATCATGTCAGGTGCTCTTGCAGATCATGAAGGCACAGTCAGCATAGGGGATAGAGCAATCTCCAATCTTCGTTTTGCAGATGACATTGATGGACTGGCTGGAGAGGAACAAGAACTTGAACAGCTGGTACAGAGGCTTGACACCACCTCCAGAGCTTATGGAATGGAAATAAGTGCAGAGAAGACCAAAATGATGACCAACAACACCAAGGCATCAACACGGACATCAAAGTCCAAGGCCAATCCCTCACCACAGTGCATAGCTTCAAATATTTAGGAGCCATTATATCAGACAATGGGTCCCGACAGGAAGTCCTCTCCAGGATCGCACAAACAACTGCTGCCCTGACAGGGTTGAAGCCCATTTGGAAAGACAGGACCATCAGTCTACATTCCAAAGTAAGACTGCTGCGCTCCCTTGTCATCTCCATCTTACTTTATGCTTGCGAAGCGTGGACCCTCACAGCAGATCTCCAACGAAGAATACAAAGCATGGAGATGAGGTGCTACAGAAGACTTTTGGGCATTTCCTATACCCAACACATCACCAACGACGAAGTCCGACAGACCATCACACAAGCCATTGGACAACACGATGACCTGCTCACAGTGGTGAAGACACGGAAACTCCGATGGTATGGCCACGTCACCAGATCATCAGGCCTTGCGAAGACTATTCTGCAAGGCACAGTGCAAGGAGGTAGAAGAAGAGGGAGACCGAAAAAGAGGTGGGAGGACAACATTCGAGAATGGACTGGTTTGACTCTGAGCGAAGCCATCAGTGCTGCTGAGGACAGAGAAAGATGGAGTATGCTGGTTAAAGGATCATCTGTGGTGCCCCTACGACCTTCGGGTTAGGGGACAGGATAGGATAGGATAGGTGAATGGCTCTTTTTGTAATGCAGGGTATCTGGGGCAACGTTGACGAATCCCTAGATGCTTACTAAACCCTATAGTTTCTTGTATTTTCTCATGGAGATAATACAGTTGTGATATCCGTATCCGTAGTTGTAATGCATTTATTGGAATACAGTATATCTAAGATTTTTTTTTTATAGTTTCTTTTCTAATATATGAGAATGAGGAAGAATGTATTAAAACATTATATATTTTCAAAAATTCAGACAGGCCTTACATAATATAATTATAATCACAGGAAAATTCTGAAACTCTTTTTGAAGAATGAATGAACACTGAGGTCTAAAGTCTACACCCACCATTGGCGATATCGCAGACGAGGATAACCATCCCAGGAGATAAACAGTGAATGCTGCACTACTAATAAAAATATAAGGTTGCAACAAAAAAAACACAAAAAGACAACAACAACAAAAACACTAACTTAAAGTTGCTAACGGGTGTTAGCGCTATTAATAGGCACAAAACCACGAAATTTCTTTCTTTCAACTGTTTGCAAAGTACATATATACTACTTTTATATAAGCTACTTTTTGTTAAAAGACGTAGGTAATATTCAACAGAATCAAGCATTTGTATAACATACGTTCTCTATGCAACTTACACCGTGTTAGTAAGCGCGTCTCCTCGCCGATGTCAGTGAGTAGGTTGGCGACTGAATCCTGTCCTGCCTGGCGAAGACTCTGGATGAACAGTGGGTAGGCTCTCTCTGTACGCCTCTCGCACATGGCCTTCATCAGGCTGCCGCTACGCTTCTTTAGGTCGTGAATACCCTGCAATGAACGCGCTGCTTTTACTTCACCATTATTTAATAATAATAATAATAATAATAATAATAATAATAATAATAATAATAATAATAATAATAATAATAATAATAATAATAATAATAATAATAATAATAATAATAATTACTCACAAATTATTCTGAGGTTGAAAATCTGTTCAGTGGT
This sequence comes from Oncomelania hupensis, assembly GCA_036898135.1. Classification (NCBI taxonomy): domain Eukaryota; kingdom Metazoa; phylum Mollusca; class Gastropoda; order Littorinimorpha; family Pomatiopsidae; genus Oncomelania; species Oncomelania hupensis. The sequence goes on from CM072516.1 coordinate 42,989,147, forward strand.
ACTTCGCCCTGCCCTGAATCCTGCTTGTTCTTCAGCTATGATTTGTTCAGCTTGGGGTTTCAACCTGTTGAGTATTATTTTCAGGAGGACCTTGCTGAGATGGCTGATGAGGCTTATGGTGCGGTAATTTTCACACTCCTGAAGGTTACCTTTTTAGGGAAGAGTGATGACAAGCGACTGGGTCCATGGTATAGGCCACTCCCCACTCTGCCAGATCTTGTTGCAGATAATAGTGAGGGCATCAATCATCGCTTCTCCTCCTGCTTGTAGCAGTTCCGCGGGTATGTTGTCCACTCCCGCTGACTTTCCTTTCTTTAGTGATTGCACTGCTGCCTCAACTTCTTCCCGGAGAATTGAGAGGATTTCTTCTTTTTCTCTGATCTCGGGACATGCTAGAACTGATGGGTCTCCATTTGGTGTATGGTTGTAAAGGTCAGAGCAGTACTCTGTCCATCTGTCCAAGACATCTTGTTCTTCTGTAAGGCATATGCCAGACTTGCTTTGGATCGTGGAGACTTTGGGCTGTTTGACACTTGTCAGCCGCTTCACAGTCTGGTAGGCTTTCTTGCTGTTGTTCTTGTTCAGACTGTTCTCTATTTTCTGGCATTGATCTTCTATCCAGTTCTCCTTTGCTGTGCACATGCCTTTTCGGAGGTCATTGTTGATTTTTCGGTAGGCATCAGCTCCCTGTCAGGTGTTCTTTTTCTTATTCATCTCTCTTCGTTTCTCATACAGATCCAAAGGTTCATGTGTGATCCATGGCTTCTTCTTTGGTCGGTGCTTGCCAAGGATCTCAGTGGAGGCATCTGTCACAGCTGAGTTGAAGGTGGTGGTCATGATGTTGACATCTACTTCACCAGCCCCCAAAATGAGCAGTGGTGCAAATTTCCCTCCAATTGTGGCCAGAAATAGTTCTGCTACCTCCGGGTCTTGCAGTTTGTCCAGGTCGAACTTCAGTCTAGTGCACTTTGCTGTATTTACTCTCTTCAAGTGGAGCCGGAAAGACATCATCACGAGATTAACAACATCTATATAATGTGTTCATAGACTTCGAGAAGGCGTTTGACCGAGTCTGCCATGCAGCTCTATGGGCAACAATGAAAGTGTACAACATCAGCCCTAAAATTATTGAAATCATCAAAAGCCTGTATGACAAGGCTACCAGTGCAGTCCTCCACAACAGCGCCATCGGGAACTGGTTGAGAACAACAATCGGTGTGCGTCAAGGATGCCTACTCTCTCCAACACTCTTCAACATCTTCCTAGAGCGCATCATGTCAGATGCTCTTGCAGATCATGAAGGCACAGTCAGCATAGGGGGTAGAGCAATCTCCAATCTTCGTTTTGCGGATGACATTGATGGATTGGCTGGAGAGGAACAAGAACTTGAACAGCTGTTACAAAGGCTTGACACCACCTCGAGAGCTTATGGAATGGAAATAAGTCCAGAGAAGACTAAAATGATGACCAACAACACCAATGGCATCAACTCGGACATCAAAGTCCAAGGCCAATCCCTCAACACAGTGCATAGCTTCAAATATTTAGGAGCCATTGTATCAGACAATGGGTCCCGACAGGAAGTCCTCTCCAGGATCGCACAAACAACTGCTGCCCTGACAAGGTCGAAGCCCATTTGGAAAGACAGGACCATCAGTCTACATTCCAAAGTAAGACTGCTGCGCTCCCTTGTCATCTCCATCTTACTTTATGCTTGCGAAGCATGGACCCTCACAGCAGATCTCCAACGAAGAATACAAAGCATGGAGGTGAGGTGCTACAGAAGACTTCTGGGCATTTCCTATACACAACACATCACCAACGATGAAGTCCGACAGACTATCACACAAGCCATTGGACAACACGATGACCTGCTTACAGTGGTGATGAAACGGAAACTCCGATGGTATGGCCATGTCACCAGATCATCAGGCCTTGCAAAGACTATTCTGCAAGGCACAGTGCAAGGAGGTAGAAGAAGAGGGAGACCGAAAAAGAGGTGGGAGGACAACATTCGAGAATGGACTGGTTTGACACTGAGCGAAGCCATCAGGGCTGCTGAGGACAGAGAAAGATGGAGTATGCTGGTTAAACGATCATATGTGGTGCCCCTACGACCTCCGGGTTACGGGACAGGATAGGATAGGATAGGAATAATAATAATAATAATAATAATAATAATAATAATAATAATAATAATAATAATAATAATAATAATAATAATAATAATGGATGCTATACGACTGTTTTCTGCATAAGTTTGGCAAGAGTGAATAAATAGATAAATTAATACATCTAGGAAAGTGGAACCAACATACAATTACATTACATTACATTATTATTGCTTTAGGTCCAGCGGACTCTTTGGAGCCAAATCAGGACCGGACAACCCCAGATCCGCATAAAAGATCTGCTGAAACAACCCTAGTGGTAAAACCGAAAGCTCTCCACCAGCCAGTCACTTTACAATAAAGACATCCCACGCAGGGGACGGCTGAGGCTTCACCCCAACTTATCGAACCCCCGTTTACAAAAACAAAATAGAATACAAACATCATTATAAATTATCAACAAAACACATACATATAAAATGCCTACATTGCTAAATAATAACATCATAGGAAGCCCTAGTGACCACCTGGCAGAAAGCGTCCAATATTCCCAAGCTGATCCAACAGACCTCATACACAAAATAAGGAGTCTTGTCCCGGAAGAGTTTTCAAGAAAAAAGGTAGGAAACTGGGCTAGCGAAGAAGACGATAGTATAGCAGATTGATAGAACAGAGCAGGAATGAGAAAAAGCAAATGAGAAAGACAGCGACAGTGGGAATTTAAAGCACTAAATTTCCAGAAAGTGGGGATACTATTTATACTGAAACCCCCGGCACCCCAACGGGGGTAACAGACAAACCAAGGCCGATTTCGCAAAACACATACGCACGCAGGCACACACGCACACACACACACACCAACACACACACACACTCATACAGATACACAAATACATTTTAATTAGGAGGATTAAACAAATACAGCAGGAGTCTTGTAAGTCTCCTTACAAGACTCCTGCTGTACTACAGTCTGTGATGCGTTATGTGAGTAAAGGGAGGAAACAACACTTCGTTAGAAAGGGGAGCGTCATGCCAGTACATAGTTATGTCCCTGCTGAGAGAGATTTTAGGTAGCAGGACTTCCAGAATACAAATGTACTGTTTTTGTGACTTGTATTGGGGGTGGGGGATAGGTATGGTAGAGGGGGTTGTGTGGGCGATGATTGAGGGTTGAGGGGAGGTGGGATCGCTCCTTTGTATTTCTTTAGTTGTCTACAATTCAAGAAGGTGGAGAGTGAGGGGTAGGTTACATGACTTAATCTTGTATTGTAGGCCTAATGGTTAGTAGGGGCACAACGATAACAATAAATATTTAATAGGCCTACTAGAGGTCTGATGCTCTGCTCATAACCACGCTAGTACTGCATTCTTGGTGAGTTTTAACAGATTTATTTGCAATGTCATCCTTTAGGTGTCTTTTGCGCGAGTCATCGACGAGTGGCAGACGAGTGCGTGGGTTGATTGAGCCTGTCGCTTACCCTTTCATTTTTTGACAGCGTGGTCGGGTTCTTAACTTGACTATGAGACGATATGTATGAATGGAGGTGGAGGAAGGGAGGGTGGGGTGGAAATGGCATGAAATATGCTAAATTACAAAAACGCTATATAACGTAACAAACTCTAAAACAAGCAAACAAACAACCAAACTACCAGCAAGTACCTGGTACTTAACGCAGTCAGCAATGTCCAGTAGGCCGTGCTTGGTCATTACGTCCAGCAGTTCTTTGCTGACCTCCAGCCTCTTCAACACCTCGCCTCGGTTCTGATCGTACTTCACTTTCAACGCTTCCATTCTGTCAAATCCGGTGTAATCCTGTCAAATCCGGTGTAATCCTGTCAAATCCGGTGTAATCCTGCTAAATCTTGTGTAAATTAGTCACTGCAAGTCTTTTTTTATTTTCTAAAATTAAAGAACAGTGTGAAAGGAGAACAACTGCTATGGAAATGTCATCCGATAGGTCCCAACTTATAACAAGGCTTTGGTACAGAACAACTGTAGTGTAAAGAGAAGATTGTTTTCTTTCAAGTCTTGTGAGATACTTCGTGGCTTTCTCAGTAAAGCGTCCTCAGCTTGCAGCCAGTCAGATCCACCTATTCACTTTCAATATTCCAGAGACAAGATGATGCATCGTCCTTATTTGACTAAAAAGGACATTTGACTTGGAAGGAAAATCTCCCATCTTTCAAAATCCTGTCCGTTTTTCATCCCTTAGTCCTGTCATGAATTCTTTTAGATCCTGAATAAGCTTAATCCTGTCACATGCTGTATATTGTACAAGTTCAGTCAAGCCTTTTTAAAAATATATATTTATTTCCCGGGTCCCGTAAGACTAGCAAATGTTAGAGTTCTACTAAATTGCCTGTCGTTTGTTGTCATGTCAGCTTTAAGTCCTGCTGAATTCAGTGTCGGTGTTAGTTTTTTTTTCTCTCTCCTTGCAAGATTTGCACATATCTTTAAGACCTCCGAATATTAAAACAATTTACATATAAAACAATATATATTTTATGTCTAGTTTTAAAAAGTCAAATTTCTCTAATTAAATTTAAATTAAAAAAAACCCACAAGACTCTTGCTGTATTTGTTTAATCCTCCTAATTAAAATGTATGTGAAGTCCATTTAAATTATACCCATTTGTTTAAAATTCATCAAGACGGTACTCCGCCTAGGTCTTCTAGATTTGAGACAAAATTAACAAAACAAATTGAATCTATTCACACATTTTGTAAACTACAAAATATGTTTTCACAACAAAATATTTTCCCAACATTGACAACAGAATTGGATCTAATGAAATATGGGTTACGTACCTAAGTTAAGTTTGGGGAATATTGCCATAGAGACTGTAATAGTATATTAAAATCAGAACTAGTGCACGATATTACAATTTAAACATTATATTTCAAAAGCTGAACAACAATCCCCCTTGCACAATGTGTCTACTTCAATTAGCGAACATGCAATTTAACAACAACAATAAATTTATAACAACGCCAATTCTCAATTACACCTTTGGTTCATAACTTTATTTAGACACAACTAAATTTCCCTAAATGAAAAACTTTTTGTTAAAATGATTTTGACAAAGTACCTATTTCAGTTCTAAAATGTAATGTATACATTTAGCGGAAAAACCATGTTATATATAGATTTGATTTAGACAAACTAATACATTTATTATATAAATTTAAAAAATAAAAAAACTCTTAACATAACAGTAAATGTAACAAAATCAACATTACGTTCCACTTATACGTGAACAGTTGAACTTCACAAATTGTACGGCATCATTTTTCACTTTGGACTAAGTCACTACAGAGGTCATGTTACAATCCAATGCTGGTGTTACTAGCGTTCGACAACTCTTGATTTGACAGTGATGGATCGCAATTACAATGCTGTCGCCTAAGATATTGTGCGCTCGTGAAATGTGGTCGTATTGAACTATTTCAATTTTTAGTTAAACTCAAATTTCGGATAATAAGAGTTTAAACCGAGGTCTAGTCTGTGGACGCATGCATTTTATCGCATGATCCTGAGGCTCATGTCATAGACGGGCGAGTGCCAGCTACACAAATACATCCAGGAAACACTAGGTCCCTTCTCCCCTATCTCCGGTCGCCCAGGACTATGGGGAGTCAGACGACGTGCTTAAGGCAGCTAGAGGGCGCCTCGGGCGACTTGAGTTAGAGCCTGTATCGGCTCCTGGAGCACCTTGTTTGCTGTTATGTTGGCTACAGATCGCCACGCTTTGATTCTGGTTTAGGAAGAAGAATGTATGGCATCCAATTAAAAAAAAAATAATAATAATAACAACAACAACAACAACAACAATAATAATAATAATAATAATAATAATAATAATAATAATAATAATAATAATAATAATAATAATAATAATAATAATAATAATAATAATAATAAATAGTAGTTGATAGCATCCAATACAATCGTTACACTACCTTGCTGTGAGGTGCTCAATAACTTGTCCACGAGGCACAGTAGCCTACAGTTCTTGTCAGGTACTGTGGTTATGACACGATTTTACGGCCCTTAGAATTGTATCCCACGTTGGCAGACTTCTTCTTGCTATTTTCTGTGCCCAACGACTTTGTGTTTGTTATCTAGTAGTCGGGTACCGCTGATAAACTTATTTGGACCTCTCTCTCTCTCTCTCTCTCTCTCTCTCTCTCTCTCTCTCTCTCTCTCTCTCTCTCTCTCTCTCTCTCTCTCTCTCTCTCTCTCTCTCCTCTCTCTCTCTCTTATTCATGGTGCGACAAAGATGTATCGGTAAATATGTTCATTGTGATTCACAAACTCATTGTATCAATTTTGCCGCTTATAGTTTTATCCTTTCTGAGTTTGGAAAAAGACAACAATTATTTGGGAGTTTAATAAAGTAAAATCGCTATTATCTTATTACTAGACGAATCTTAAGTAGAGTGACAATGTGCATACTTATTAGTGTGTATATTTTCGTAAATGTAGAACATTGTACAATAGCTAATTTAGTGTACGGTGTGTATAAAGATGTCTGCGTGTGAGCACGCGGCAAAACGGAATAAATATAATTATGTAGGTCTACGTGTGAACGTTGGGCTCTGTAGGCAAAAAATGTTTGTTCGCGTTGCTCTTTTATAATCCACAATATTGGTTACACCTTTCTTCTGCATTATTTTACAGTATTCCAACGATTTATATTTAAATTCAAAGTGTGTGTGTGTGTGTGTGTGTGCGTGTGTGTGCGCGTGGGTGTGTGTATATATTTCTCTCTCTTTCTCTCTCCTTCTCTCCCTTTCTGTTTGTCAATGTTGATAATGATAACACAGTTTTTCATGTAACTATTTTTTTTATTAATTATTAGATTTTTTTTAATTTTATTGTTGCTGTTGTTGTTGTTATTATTATTATTATTATTATTATTATTATTATTATTATTATTATTATTATTATTATTATTATTATTATTATTATTATTATATAATAGTGATGATAATTGTGGTGATGGTGGTGTTAGTAATAATAATAATAATAATAATAATAATAATAATAATAATAATAATAATAATAATAATAACAATAATAACAATAATAATAATAATAATAATAATAATAATAATAATAATAATAATAATAATAATAATAATAAATATTATTGTAATTGTTATTATGATTATTATTGTTATTATTGTTATTGTATTCTTCTTCTTCTTATTATTATTATTATACTTATTATTATCATTATTAATATTATTATTATTATTATTATTATTATTATTATTATTATTATTATTATTATTATTATTATTATGGTGAGGGATAGGGAGAGGGGTGGTTGCCTTAAATTGTTTAAAGATAATGATAAAGATGTTGGTGTGATTGTGCGTGCATGTGTGTGTGTGTGATGTATATGATTTCCAAGTTAAAGGTTCTTTACTATGTTAATTTGTTAAGGTACAGATTGGAAGATTAGACTTATTAGTTAGTCTAAAATCTGTATCCCTAATAAAAAAAAAGTTTCAAGTTTCAAGTTATGTATGTGGGATGGCAGTTAGCTCAGTGGTGTACGCGGTGTACTGGAATGTCAAGCGATAACATTGCAGCCTTTAAAGGCAGAGGTTCAAACGCCGTTAACGGCCTGGAGAAGACAAAACAAAAAAACAAAACTGAAACACTGCCCTCCTACTCCTTCGGGTGAGAATATAAACCGAGGTCTGGTCGGTGCACGCACGCATTTCGTCGCACGGACTTTAAAGATCCTGACGCTCATGTCCTAGACAGGTGAGTGCCGGCTACACAAATACACCAGCACGCACTAGGTCCTTTCTCCAATCCCCGGTCGCCGATTGTGCCCAGTCGTCTTGGGGTTAAACTATGCGCTTAAAGGCTGCAAGTGAGCGCCTCAGGCGGTTTGAGTTAGATACTGTATCGACAAGCGCTTGGAGCGGTTCTTGAGCTGGTAAAGCGCTAAAAGTGATTAAATAAAATGTCTGTCTGTCTGTCTCTCACCCACACACACATATACACACACACACACACACACACACACACACATACAAGCTAATGAACAACTGTGATGATATCCTGGAGAAGATACGCTTAACGTGTTTGCAGGGGCGAATGGCTATAAAGCAATAAACTGTCAAACTCTCTCTCTCTCTCTCTCTCTCTCTCTCTCTCTCTCTCTCTCTCTCTCTCTCTCTCTCTCTCTCTCTCTCTCCCGCCCTCTCTCTCTCTCTGACTGTGTGTCTCTCTCTCTCCCACTTTTTCTCTCTCTATTTGTCTCTCTCTCTCTCTCTCTCTCTCTCTCTCTCTCTCTCTCTCTCTCTCTCTCTCTCTCTCTCTCTCTCTCTGATAAATATTATTAAAAGAATTACAAATGTTAAAAAAAATCTTTGAAGCGAATTTCCTCCAACTGTCAAAGCGTGTTAAATACCCCGAAGGAAAACACGGTAACCAAGGGTCAAGACAATGACCCTTATGAAACACATGAAATGAGGTTTAAGATTTGTTTGTCCATGTGACAAATCTTGCTATATGCTATGCAGTGTGGCTGAGACTTCTCTACTCGGAAAGAGAAGGGCCTCTCGGCGTGGATTGGACATTCATGGCTCCATGCACCGTTGTGGGCTTGTCTTAATGTGGAAGATTCGTCGAGGTTCGTGGACCTGTTTTTGAATTTCCAAACTAGGGTCGTAAAACTTTTTTTTGGGGGGGGGTAGGGGGGAGGGGGGGTGAATGGGGAGAAAAAGTTAGGTTTGGGATCTAAGAACCTCAAATTAACGTTGTGAATTTAATAGTGAATTTAATGGGAACCTTCCAATTAGGACAAGCCATTAACCCAGTCAATCTCAAAAAATAATTTTCAATGTTAGAACTTGAAGTATGTTATATTATTTCCCCTTTAGATATTAGCTCTGTCTCGAATTCTTGTTTAACTGAAATGCACTGCATATAGATTTGGGTGCGAAGTCGTTGAAAGTGCAGTTGTTGTTGTTTTTTTGGTTAAGTTAATGAGAGTATAAACTGAGGCCTAGTCTGTGCACGCCCGCATTCCATCGTTAAGATCCTGACGCCCGTGTCCTAGGCGAGTGAGTGCCAGCTACATAAACATACCTAGCAAGCACTAGGTCCATTCTCCCCATCCCCGGGATTGTGCTCAGGCGTCTGGGGCGTCAGACAGTAAGTACATTCTGCATCGACCAGCGCCTTGAGCAGTTCTTGAGCTGGAAAAGTGCTATATAAGAGCGGTAAAATAATCAATTAAACAAGTTCCATTGCACTAAGTGACATACGGATCTGTTGCAGTTGCTATAAAGGATTGTAAGTGATAACAAAGCGGTCTTCGTGCTATTCGCATTATAGAGACACGTGATTCCGGAACCGTGAGTCAGTCAACAATAACGCTGAAAATTGGCCAACTGTCACAAATAAGGAAACTAAAAACTGAAGATGTATATGAGGTTTTTACGTTTGGTTTCCTTTGTCTTCCTATTGTGGCTGTGTGGTTCGTAATGACACATTTAATTTCCAATTGCCTTTTATTCAATAGTTCTTTGAGTAGGCCTATACACGTGTTTACGACGTAGCCCATTGCGTAAATAGCGTGTCATAGTTTCCTGTTGCGTGAGTTCTTCTTCGCCTTAAATAACCCTGGCTAAATTAATTTAGTATAGCTGACACGATCAAGTAGGCCTAGTTTGTCCCTTGGAGAATTCCCCTACTTTAATAATAGCCTAATTTATTCCTATCCTATCCCCTAACTCAAAAGTCGTTGGGGCTAACGCTCACAAATAAGCGCAATAAAAAAAATGAGTTTTGTATATGAAGTGTTTACGTTTGTAAGCTTGTCTGTATATCCATAACCCCTTCGGATGATAGTTTAAACCGAGGTCCAGTCGCTGCCAGCCTTTAAAGACCCTGATGCTGCTATCTTAGACGGGTGAGTGTGTTACGTTGAAACGCGAACGTTTGAAAATGATTGTCAGGGCTGGGGCTCATATACATGTCTCCGGACACAAGTCGTTGTCACGTTGAAATAAGAAAATTACTTTAATGTCGGCCGTTGAGAAGCATATCCCATCAAAGCTCCGGCGGGTAAACTCTAACCTACCTTGGATCAACTGGCGCGTCAAGAAACTACTAAGACAAAAAAAAACCGTCTCTACAAACAAGCCAAGAAGACTGGGAACTGGGCGAATTATAAATTTTTCCAGCGGGAATGCCGACGCGAAACAAGACGGGCAGAGTGGGACTACGTGAACACCACCATTGAAGAGGGACTGCAGGCAAATGACACCAAGCCTTTTTGGAAGTATGTGAAATCCAGGCGCCAAGACAACCTAGGGGTAGCTCCCCTAAAGAAGGGCCCGTCCCTCCTCAGTGACAGCCTCTCCAAAGCCCAGATCCTCTTGACCCAGTTTAAGTCCGTATTCACCAAGGATGACGGCTCCCCCCTCCAGAAATCAAAGCCCCTCCTTATCCCAGCATCGGGAAACTCACTATAAATATCCATGGCATCACCAAACTCCTCCAAAACCTCAACGCTTCTAAGGCCTCTGGGCCGGACAGTATCCCAAACAAGATTTTGAAGACCTGCGCCGTGTCCATCGCCCCAGCCCTGACAATCATTTTCAAACGTTCGCTGGAAACTGGCCAACTCCCTGGCGACTGGCTATCCGCAAACATCTCGGCGGTATTCAAGAAAGGCGATAGGAATCAGGCAGAAAACTACAGACCAGTCTCCCTAACCTCAGTGGCCTGTAAGCTCCTGGAGCATGTTATTTGTCGGCACCTCCGGAACCATCTTGAAATGTATAACATCCTTACCGACCGGAACCATGGATTCAGATCTGGCCACTCCTGCGAGACGCAACTCCTCACCACATCGAATGATTTACTGAAGTCCTTCGATAATGGGGCCCAGGTGGATGTCGCCATACTTGATTTCTCCAAGGCGTTTGACACCGTTCCACACGCCAAGCTTATGCAGAAGATGGACCATTAAGGTGTGCGTGGACCAATCCATACATGGCTGACCCAGTTCTTGACGAAGCGAACGATGAGAGTGGTGGTGGAGGGAGAGGCATCGGAAGTGGCGCCGGTCGAGTCAGGCGTACCACAGGGAACGGTGTTGGGACCCCTCTTGTTCCTCTGCCACATCAACGATTTGCCACAGTCTGTGAGGTCTACAGTCAGACTGTTTGCTGACGATTGCCTCCTTTACCGGACTATACGCACCTTCCAAGATCACCTCGAGCTCCAGGCCGACCTCCGACAGCTGGAAATCTGGGCTACCAAGTGGGGCATGCGCTTTAATGCGCAGAAGTGCTACATCCTCTCCATCAGAAATAAGTCATCCTACTTATATAGCCTAGACAGAGTAATACTACAACAGGTACAACAGAGCCCATATCTTGGCATCCTACTGTCAGCTGACCTCAAATGGTCCGCCCACATCTCCAACACATGCAGCAAAGCAGCATCGACAGTGGGCTTCCTACGCCGGAACCTCCGGAACTGCCCCCAAGAGTGCAGGCGCCTGGCGTATATCTCACTCGTACGATCCAAGCTAGAATACGGAGCAACGGTGTGGGATCCCCATCTACAACAGGACATTGACAGACTAGAGAGAGTGCAGCGCCAGGCCGCCCGCTTCATTACGCGTGACTACAAGTCCCGAAGCCAGGGCTGCATGAGCAACATCCTCAGAGACCTGAACCTCCCCCCACTAGAAGAGCGCCGTAGGCAACTACGCCTCAACCTTCTGAATAGGGTCACAGAGGGGTTGGTCCCAGCGCTACCTCCAGAGAAGTTCCTCACCCCTGCTGTCGGCGGTCGACGAAGAGTCATTCCCACAAGGTTTCAGGGGTTCGACAGCATCAACATCATCGAACGACAGGCTGTGAACAACACACGAGGCTTCATCATCCCTACCAGCAAAACTGACCAGTACAGGAATTCCTTTTTTGTCCGTACTGTAGATGAGTGGAATCAGCTGAGTGACACAGACTTGCCAGCCAGACCAGCCCGACCAGCCGTCGCAGCATCATCGGCGACGAAGGTGTCAGGGCTCTCAACCCCCCCCCCCTCCGCTGAACGCTCACACTGATATGTTTTTAGCCAGCTTTTAAAGACACTGGGAATATTTATGTTTTAGCTGTGCACCTTGCCTTCATATTAAGGCCACAAATTTATAAATCATGCGCCTCCCCCAGTTGCAAAGATAACCGACATTGGTTCCTGCAACTATACGACCAGATCCAGAACGCGAACGAAAGTATGTCGGAAACGCGCACGATAGATCTAATCATTTCGTTTTGCAAAGTATTCAATAATGGAGTTTATTTACCTTTGATTTGAGTTTGCATTGTTGTTAGGAGAGGCTTTGTATAACGTTGATAATTTTGGTTAGTCGATATTGTTGTAGAATTTTCTGGATCTGTTTGTTTACTATCGATCGAAGTTTCTTGACGGTCGTAGATAATGGAGAAAATTCTTTTGGCAGGAAGAGAGAAGTATGACGTAAGTCAGTGATGACGATCTTTAATTCTGATTGGTTAGTTGTAATGCGTCATTTTCTAGAACGAGCTGTCGTCATCTCGAAGGAGGAAAAAAAATTATATATTCGATGCTCCGTGTGTTTTGTGAAGTTGTTGTTGATAGTGACTTGGAAAGTGAATTTGAGAGTGGAAAGGCGATTGAGCGATTGTATGCAGTTGTTGATGTATGCTGAATAAAAGTGGAAAACTTCATACGTCGACTTTGTGACTTGTATGCTGTTTGAGCGGGCTGCGTGGATAAACGAATCTGAGTTACACACCTTATCAGGACTTCAGCATCGGGGCTGAATCAGATACTGATAAAGAAAACACCATCATCAAACCGAGTGTAACAGAGTGTCGACAACATAAATACAGCCAGCAAGTACTAGGACCTTTCTACCTTATCCCCGGTCGCCCAGGATTGTGTGTGATTTGTCAGGGGCGTCAGACATTGCAGCAAGTTGGCGCCTCGGGCGGTTCGGTAAGATCCTGTATCGGCCAGCGCCTCCAGCAGGAAACGCGCTATATAAGATCGATAACGCGACGTTATACATAATAATATCTGTATCTGTAGGTTGACATGACGGGCGACCTTATCGTTTGCGATTGTAGATTAACGTCTCCGGACACATTAGCGTATAGGAGACAAGGAGAAGTCGTTGTCACGTTGAAATAAGAAGTCATGATGATATAGTTCAAGTTCAGATGAAAGAGAAGACATGAAGCAGGAGGAAGTTCTCATGAGGATGGAGCGCACGGCGTCGCTGCGACAACAGTAAGAAGATAACGTTGAAGTCAGTTGTCATGGACCAGCGGAAAGAAGGAGTCTCGTTGATGTAGAGGTGCCGATGGCAATAAGGTGTCAAGGTGAAGATAAGGGTGCCGCAAGGTTCGCCAATGCCGTCCGGAAAGGAAAGTGCCACTAAGGCTGAGTAGAGATGATTAAGCACGAGTCACGTGAGGGGAAGACAAACGCTGGAAACCGCTGGCGGTGTATCACCTGCAGTCCGGAGGTTGCCAATCTCCACAGGGGGTCCTGCGTTGTCCAATCGTAGAGAAAGAAAATGGGCAGCCGAAGACAAGACGAGCGCAGACGTAGCGAGGCGGGCCCCTCCGCGCACAGTGCACGCCGCCAAGCCTGGGGAGCCCAACAAGAAGAAAATGTAGGTTGAAGGTGTATCGGAGGTACGTGTCGGAATCACCCACAGGCCGAGGCGGTGATGTCGACTTCCGGAACTGCACCCGTGGGACGGTACATCCTCATCATCTCCATATGCCGCCCCGTCTGTGGGACTGAACGATACTCCTAGGGATTTCCCCGCAGGAAGCAGAGCCGGGCTGACATAGGACTCCCACTGGACTCGACCTCAGAGATGGCAAGAAGTGTGGCTAAGTCCGTAGTCAGGAACGGATAGCGCCCCTGCGCAGAGCAAGACTGCCACTCCTGCTCCGGCGACGAACGCCGCGAGAATGGTTGTTGGTGTGATTGACTTATCGTTTGCCGTTTACTCGCCCTTTTCATCTCCCACAGCTTCCCGTTGTTATGCAGACGATACTTCTAGCATTAAAGGGCGCCAAATCGAACATTTTGGGTGATCTCTCTCTCTCTCTCTCTCTCTCTCTCTCTCTCTCTCTCTCTCTCTCTCTCTCTCTCTCTCTCTCTCTCTCTCTCTCTCTCTCTCGAGAAAAACGAACACTTGCAACAAATAAACAGCGAGTTTTCACGAAACATATTTCAACATGCAATTGGGCAGTTGAACATTTGTATTGAGACTGCTCTACTAAATTTTACAGGAAATACTTTAAGGGCGGGCGAGTGTATGAGGAGAATGGTCTTCTACTGTTCTCGAACCACGAACACATGGTACGATAAAGTCTATACAGAAAAGGCGGGAGGCATTTGAAGCCTTTTGTAAATCGGGATTGGTATCTGAATAAGTTGCATAATTATAAGTTGGCCAGGTCACAATACAAAACCATGATTAGAGAAAAGAAACAAGTACATCGCAAGTGAATTGAAGAGATTTTTTTTGTAATAACAAGAAAAACTAACAATTTTGTAGGTCTCAAATTAGAAAAGCAAGATTTATTAAGCGAGTTCAACCAGACATCGATTTAAATACATGGAAAAACTAATTTGAAACGGTTCTTGGGGAGGGCATTGCAGATAGGCAGTCCTGTACAGCGGACTCTTGCCCTAGGTGCAGAAGAAAAATTTAATATCCCTGAACTTGGTCATCCTAGTATTAAAAAGGAGGTGCACGATGCTATTAACAAAATAAAACTTGGAAAGGCTGCAGGCCTAGACAACGTACATGTATGTGGCGAGTTTCTTAAGTGCGCTGAAGGTCTGGGGACGCTGTTTTTGACCAACTTGTTTCATAAATTATACAGGTTACTTCCCATTAAGTTGGTGTAAATCCATCATAGTACCATTATTGAGGAAAGGCGATCAAGACAACCCTGATAATTATAGAGGTATCTCTTTGTATCGCGTTATAGAAAAGTTGTTTACTGTAATAGTAAATAAGAGTTTACATAATTGGCAAAGAAAGAGAATAAGATTAGCTTTGAGCAAGCAGATTTCCGTAGAAATTACTCCACAGTATATCTTAATTATTTTTACTCTGACTTCAATAATTCGCAATGAGCTTGACAAACGAAAAAAAAGGGTGGTGATGGGCGGGGGGGGGGGGGTCGTGGTGGTAAAGTTTATGCTGCATTTGTTGATCACCGGAAAGTCTTTGATACAGTTGATAGAGACATATTATGGCAAACTCTAACACATCAACAAAACTCATTACACTCCTCAAATCTATGTACAACCAAAGACTTTCTTTGGTACAATTCCGTAGCAGCTTGTATTAGACGGGGTGGCAAATTAACGGATTTTTTTGCTTGTTCACAAGGAGTCGAGCAAAATCGCTTGATTAGTCCGCTAATTTTATTTCTTTTGATCTCAGGAGTTGCAGATTTTGACAGAGAGTAGGGCAATTTTTGCCTGTCTTTTAGTAAATGTATTCTTTGCTATTTGCAGACGATTTCGTCCTAATCGCATTAACCCCGGGTGGTCCCCAAAACTAAATAAATAATTTAGAAAAAGCATCAAAACAGTTTGGCGTCACTGTAAATCTTGATAAAACAAAACTTATTATATTTGGGGCACTCGGTAACCTTAATACAAAAGTTTTTTTTCCCCTTTCAGTTTTTTTATGCTCGTGTAACACCAATGTTATTGTGTGTTTGTGAAATATGAGGCCTATCTAAATGAGATGTAATCGAGTCAGCGCATTTTATTTGCTTGCAAGAGACTTCTTAGTGTGTCTAGTAAAACTCCGAACCACATGGTATACGGGGAAACAGGTCGATAACCTCTTTAAACATAATCCACTATTTCGTGTGTACTGGTTAAAATTGTCAGAAACGTCACCACCCAGAATCCCCGAACAAATAGAAATGATGTTAAGAAATTGATATCTCGGCTGGAAATTGGCTTTGTAAAATTTAGACCTATCTGGAATAACACGGCTTCCTTGGCGTCTGGACAGAGGGTGGCACAGAAAATGAACATGTATTTTTAGGTTCTCTGAAAAATAAAAAGATCGAGAAATTTAAAGAAGATTGGAAGACAAAACTGGTTTCAAGAGATAGGTACTTAACCTATAGAATATTTAAAACGGAACACATACTTGAATTATACATAAAGGACATCAGAATTAAATGCTTTCGTGATTCTTTGATCAGATTACGTCTATGAATCATTGAATTATAAATAAACAAAAGATATCAGACTGGAAACGTAATCAACCGTAATTTGTCCCTTTTGTCCAGGCTGCATGGAAGACGAAGTCCATTTCTTGCTCGATCCACTGTCCAAAGCATGATTCTGTTATACATAAATATATTACTGGTATCAATGTTAAAACTATTTTTGTTCTTCAAAACCCTTCTGTTGAATTTCAAAGGAAACTTGCCATGAACACATTTTACAGCTTAAAACAAAGAGAAAGTTCACTGATGTAATTTCTACTTCTAATATTTTTGTTCACCCATGAGATAGCAACGGCCAAGCGTGAGCGTCGGCAAGCTGAACGCCGTTGGCGCTTATCTGGCCTAACCGTTCACAGACAGATTTTCCAAACCATCAGATCCAAAGTCTGCAGACTGATCTCTGATGCCAAACGCAAACACCTCCAAAACAAAATCCTAGAATCCACTTCTTCCAAAACTCTCTACGCTACGATGAACAAACTCTTAGGCACACCTAAAGAATCTCCACTCCCCAACACACACAAAAAAGAAGAACTCCCATCCGCCTTTTCCACCTATTTCTCTGACAAAATTCAATCTCTGCGCAACACACTTGACATTCTACCATCTCCGCCTTGCCCTCCTGACTCCCCCTTCACAGGCACCCCCCTCTCATTTTTCCGCTCTCTCTCTCAGGCAGAAGTTCTCAAAATCATAAAGACTATGTCTCTCAAAACCTGTAAACTAGACCCCCTCCCAGCTTCCCTGTATTTGGACGGTCTCCCAAAACTTCTGCCTTTCATCACCGATATCATCAACACCTCTCTAGAAACTGGCTCCGTTCCTGATATCTTCAAGTCTGCCATCGTTCGCCCTCTCCTCAAAAAACACAACCTTGACCCAAATGACCTCAAAAACTATCGCCCAGTCTCCAATCTCTCTTTTCTGTCTAAGCTACTTGAAACGGTTGTCCTCAACCAGCTCAACGCTCACCTCACCATCAACAATCTCCTCAGTCCCTTCCAGTCTGCCTATCGCAAGCACCACAGCACTGAAACAGCCCTTTTACATATTCTGAACGATCTTCTTCTCTCAACTGACTCAGGCAACATCTCCCTTCTTACCCTACTCGATCTCTCTGCCGCCTTCGACACTATTGACCATTCTATCCTCCTCCACCGCCTTCAACACTCCTTTGGCATCACTGACTCCGCTCACTCCTGGTTTCTTTCCTACCTCTCCGACAGACGGCAGTCCGTTATCATCGATGGCATATCCTCTGACCCAGTTAGGCTCTCCTGCGGAGTTCCTCAGGGATCTGTCCTGGGTCCGGTCCTTTTTACACTCTACACCTCCCCTCTGGCCAACATCATCCAGTCTCATCACATAAACCACCACTTCTATGCTGACGACTCACAACTACAAGACAAAGACAAACCTGACAACATTCAGGCACTTCTGACTCGCACGGCCGACTGCTGTGAAGACGTGAAGGACTGGATGACAGCAAACAAACTTAAACTGAACGACGACAAAACGGAAGCCATGCTGGTAGGCACACGCCAGAAACTCCCTCAACTCCCCTCCTCTCTCCATCTTCAGCTTGACGGTACCTCTATCCCTCTCTCCGACTCTGCCAAGAACCTTGGCGTTATCCTTGACTCTTCTCTCTCAATGACTAGCTTTGTCTCTGCAACCGCCCGGGCCTGCTACTTCCACCTCCGTCGAATCAGTCAGATCAGAAAATACCTCACCACTGAAGCTGCCACCAAACTTGCTGTCTCCCTCATCCTGTCTCGCATCGACTATTGCAACTCCCTTCTTTCCGGCCTTCCCCGCTCCACCACTCTCCCTCTCCAACGCGTTCAAAACAATACTGCCCGCCTCGTCCTCAGAAAGAAGAAATCTGACCACGTCACTCCCTTGCTCAAAGCCCTACACTGGCTTCCCATCTCCCAACGCATTCAATACAAGACCTTGTCTCTCTGCTACAAGTCCCTCAACAACTCCGCTCCTCTCTATCTCTCTGACTTACTTCACCCATACATTCCCTCTCGCTCTCTTCGCTCTGCCTCCGACCCTCTCCGCCTCCGCATTCCTCGCTCCAAACTCAGCACGTTCGGGTCCCGCTCCTTCTCTGTCTACGGCCCATCCATCTGGAATACTCTTCCACTCTCTCTCCGTCAGAAACCCTCTCCCAC
This sequence comes from Oncomelania hupensis, assembly GCA_036898135.1. Taxonomy (NCBI): domain Eukaryota; kingdom Metazoa; phylum Mollusca; class Gastropoda; order Littorinimorpha; family Pomatiopsidae; genus Oncomelania; species Oncomelania hupensis. The sequence goes on from CM072516.1 coordinate 43,007,752, forward strand.
CTCCTTCCAGTCTGCCCTCAAAACTTACCTTTTCAAGCAGTTCTAACACTATGACCTCACTACGCACCCCATCGCCAGCTGTCTCTTGCATATAGTGTCTGGTCTGTTTGTGGTATGAGTATATTTGAGTGAATGTATTTTTTGCGTAATTGTTACATGTGTCATTGACTAAAGCGTGCACATGCGTGCGTGAGTTGTGAGTGCGCGCTTAGAGTTATAATTATTATAAGATAAGCGCATTATAAATACAGTAATTATTATTATTATTATTCTTGTTTGACATTTTTCCGATCTCTGGTCTTGAGTGTTACCAGATGGAAAAGGAGTTTCATGTTTGCTAAGTGTGCTTCTAGCGCTTGTATGTTTATAAATAAATATGCGATATAAAAGAAGTACGACCGAGATAGAGAAGGTGAAAGAAATGGAAATGTTAAAAGAGGAGAACAAAGAAAAAAAAATGAAAAAGATATTTAAAAAAAAAGAAAAGAAATGAATTTTTTAAAAAGACATTTAAAAAAAACTTGGAAGAAAAAAAAAGAAATATAAAAGAAGAAAGTGATGAAAAAGAAAAGAAATGACAAAAAATAAAAATGTAAAGAAATGTGAAGTGAGAAAGATCTTTTGCATGTTGTGTATTCGCAAATTAAATTTAATATATTAATAACTGTGTGTGCGTGCGTGTGTTTATTGTTATTGTTTTTGATTTGTGTTATTTTATCCCCTTTGTATCCCCCTCCCCAAACTGTATGGTACAAATGTTTATTATTGTGACACACAGCCCATAAATGATAGAGATTATATATTACAGTCTAAAAATGATATAGATTTGATACACTAATCATATAAATGATAAATATGATAGAATACTTTTATAAATGATAAGATATTATATAATACGCCCATAAATGATAGATATTATATAACACTGGTACATGGAAAAATCGAGTTCGAAAACATATAGACGGGACAGTGTCTGCGGCCTCAGTTTTGTGTTTCGTATAACGTAATAGTGTGATAATTATTTTAGATGGTTGAAATTTCCCATAGTGTGATAATTATTTTAGATGGTTGAAATTTCCCAAGTCTACCTACGAGCTCACAGAGAGAGAGAGAGAGAGAGAGAGAGAGAGAGAGAGAGAGAGAGAGAGAGAGAGAGAGAGAGAGAGAGAGAGAGAGAGAGAGAGACTAGCAGACCCCAATTCGTAGTGCCTACGCCCGCTTTAACACCGCACAAACTTCCGGGTTGAAAGTGTTTAGGCCCAGAACTACAGGGGCCATCTCCGTGGGTCTGTGTGGTGGAAAATATAAAAGACGATGAATTCAAAACAAGCATAGTTAGGCCTAGTCGTGTCATGTCGGCAAGCGATGGTTATGTTTAATCCAATCTAGGACTTGTAGCCAAAGACTTGACCTTTGCCCCAAGGGAGACAGAACAGAAGACAGTGCCACACCAGAAATAATTATAGTAGTGATTATTAGTAACAACTCGAATTAATCAAGTAAATTGAAGAAATACATTTTAAAACAAATATACAGCGAATACTTTAGTAACACGACACTGCAGTGACTTTCATTGTTTTAACCACTTTCAGTTCCCAACTGCAAGTTGTCACGAGTTGGAAACAGCAAAGAGAGACAGAGAGACAAAAGAGACGAACTGATGTCAAGTACTTTGAGCAGATGAATAAAAAAAATGGACTGCAAATGGACGTAGGAGAAGAACATTTTTAAATTTGCTGTCAGAGACACAGAGGCGAGAAACCTCGGTTAGTCTCAAATATGCAGTGTGGTCGCCTCGCCGACAAACATAAATAGCTCGCTGGCATTTTCGCCCTGTCGGAATATCCACAGTAACCTGAAGAGCGATTTAATCTAGGCTACCAATCTTTGGATTTACCGAATAGAATTAATGACAGGATGTTTTCATCGTATCAGTCGACTAATGAATTATGACCATGTAAAATCCACGGACTCGTGAGTGGTTTAGATTTTTTGCAGCGTTGAACGTCTTTGTCTGACATTTTGTCAACTAAAGAGGTTGTTTTTCCTCCCAGCACTATCTTTACATCGCTTTACCTCATCACGACTTTGACGGGTATGCTATCAATTATTATTTTCCTAAATTGAATAGTCCAAAAAAATGTTGATAAACCAGGGAAAAAGATTATCACTGTTACTGTTTAGTGTTTTAATTGTTACCTTATCATTAATATTCGGGCCTTTACATTTTGCATCTCTTTTGCTAGAGGTAAATGTTCCTAATACCTTAGTGTAAAGTTAGAGGTTCAGAACTTGAACTCGATAGCAAATCGTTGCCAGCATATTAACAAAAGGAAGCGAAGAAAGAGAAGGAGAAGAAAAACGAACGAAGAAGGAGAAAGAGGAGGAGAAAAATAAAGCACAAAAAGGGGGAGAAGTCAAGTCAAGGCACGTCAGGCCAACGCAACAAATTTGTATGTATACTTCACCATGGACAATTAAATACAGCATATTGTGTCTTAGCAAAACAATCCCGAACAGCTAACATTATAACAGTAAATAATAAATCATTGAAATAAAATAAAAAGGAGGGTGAGAATAAAAAGAATAACTTCAGAACAAGATAAATAAGAAAAAGCTGAAGAAGAAGAAGTGGTAGTAGTAGTAGTAGTAAGATATAAACATAATTAAGAATAAAAGGAGGAGGAAGAAGAAGGAATAAAGAAAGAAAAGAAGGATAGGAAAAAGAAAGAAGAAGTTAGTTCAAGTGGCTGATCATAATTATGTTTTCATCTTTATGCAGATCATAAACAATGGATCTCAATTGCAGTATGGTCCTGAAACCAGGTAAACTTGACAAAGTTTTTTGTATAATTAAAGCTCGCTTTGGGACTCTGTGTGTGGGTGTGGGTGTGCGTGTGTGTGCGTGTGTGTGTGTAGCTTTTTAATGAATGTGAAAATTTTGAGCTTTGAGGTGACTGTGCGCGTGCGTTTTCCTTACTCATAAACCTTATTGTTTTTGTTGTTTCCATTTTTATTCATCAGATGAACCTAAGTTATGCTGATTTGGTGGGACTTAAACCTTAGTCACTAACCAACGTTGACAGTAAAGTAAAACTCTGGCTATTATTTAGAATTGACTTCTACACGGAATTTAAAAACAACCAAAGCCACTTTTGTGTGGGGAAGATGTTAAATTAAAACTCAGGTTGGGATAATCTCACTCTGATGTATTTCTAAGGCTGTCGGAAGATGGGATTTTTTTTTCTCGCTTTCCTTTCTGTGTTCTAACAGCTTTAGACCACATGTTTGAATGATAGAGTATGTGTTTGTTATGTAGGTGAGAGTGTTTGTAACATGTGAGCGTGTATGGTGGTATAGCTCGCCGCGCTTTGAACATGATTGGTGATTTAAAGAAAAAGCACGTATACAACGTCCATTATTATTATTGTTATTGTTGCTGTTGTTGTTGTTGTTGTTGTTGTTGTTGTTGTTATTGTGATGTTTTAAACCGTGTGTGTTGACAAAACATTATTTTGATTACTATTGATAACAGTTAAAAAGTCTCTATATTAAAAAAAATAATAATACAATCTTACCATTGTTGTTTAATGAGTGTTTTTGTCCTCCGACAGCGGACGAGATACGGTTGGTAATGTTGGGGAAGACTGGGTCAGGCAAAAGTTCCCTTGGCAACACGTTGGTAGGCAGCGATGTCTTTCAGGTCACCAGGGGCATGACCTCTGGGACGGACAAATGTCAGCTGGCGGAGGCCAGGAGGGAAGGCCTCAGACTGCTGGTAAGTAGGGAGAAGAGAATATCTTTCTTTGATTGTAGTTAGGTTGGTGAGTTGTAGTGATATTGATTATGCGATGTAGGCTTAATTGTAATCGTTGTTGGTTCTTCACCTTGTTATAATTACGTGTTCGGGTACCTGGCTCTCTTGAAAACCGGCGAAGGCAAATCAGTGAGAGAGAAAATGGATGGGCACCTTCCTCCCGCCTCTCACAAAGTTGGCAATCGTAAAAGGGATTTCCTTCCCTGTAAGTCTTTTGTATTAAGGATCCAAAGTAAACTTCTGTTAGGGTTATTATGGGCCGATGGGGTAGAGCTGTGTAACGCCTCTTTCTCACAAGAAAACAGAGAAAGGTACAGCAGTTTGAGTGAGAGGAGATGGACACGTAGCTCATGAAACCGGCCTTGAGAAAAGAGGTGTTCTTAAAGTCTTTCTCACCTGCGATGTGTAAAGTTACAGAAAATTTTTTTGTACCTCTCGATTTAAACCTGTACAACCCCATACTTTGAATTTGTTTAACTCGTCATTGAAAAATACAAATGTTATTAACGTCAATGAAAGACATTGTTTTGTTAATGTTTATAGCTTGTATGGTATATTACTTGCACTTCAGGTTTTAGTGTAACACATTTGGCTGTATAGAATACTCATGGCGGGTACTAAGGACGTGTCAAATTGAATTGAATACAAATGGCACCTTCAAACCACATGATGTACACCTATACACTCACCTGTCTCAGGTAACAGACACGCCAGGTGTATGTGACACTCACCGTGAGGAGGTGGACGTGCTGAAGGAGGTTGGCAAGAGTCTGGCTGTCAGTGCACCAGGACCCCACGTCGTCCTCATGGTTTTGCGCTGTGACCGCAGGTTCACACAAGTAAGCACTCAGCATCATCATCGTCAGCAGCAGCAACATAAAAAAACACACAACTAATATTAGGTAGGATGGATTTGGGCGCGCCACAGGCGGCGACTACGCCTTTCCCAGGGGAGGCGGCTCAGAATTCCCCGATAAAAAGGGACAATAAAGTGTCGAAAAATCAACAACAACAAAATGAAATCATCATCATCATCATCATCATCATCATCATCATCATCATCATCATCATCATCATCATCATCATCATCATTACCCCCACCACTTGTATCCGACCAATCGAAATCTCTAGTATTTATTTATTGATTTATTTATTGTATCCGTTTTCATGTACAGTATTTATTAATTTGAATATCTATTAATGACTTAAATTTAATTTATGTCCTTATATTGGAGGTGATTTACTATTATTATTATTATTAGTAGTAGTAGTAGTAGTAGTAGTAGTAGTAGTAGTAGTAGTAGTAGTGTTTGTTATTATTATTATTATTATTATTATTATTGTTATTATTATTATTATTATTATTATTATTATTATTATTATTATTATTATTATTATTATTATTGTGGTTGTTGTCGTCACAGGAGGAGTACGATGCTTACCTCACGCTGAAGAAGTTGTTTGGTGACGGCATCTGCTCTCACATGATCGTCGTCTTCGTCGGCACAGACACCTTTAAAAGTGAAGGTATGATGGTGGCATTCATGATGATGATGATGATGATGATGATGATGATGATGATGATGATGATGATGATGATGATGATGCTGATGCTGATGATGATGATGATGATGTTAACAAGTGACACTGAATAAATGTAGACATTTAAGTTCTGTGATGTTAATGTTGTATTGTATTGTATTGTATTGTATTGTATTGTATTGAAGGTCCTGATGCGGCGCTGGATGCGGCGATTGACGTGGCACCGCCCTTACTGAAGCGTGTCTTGAACGACGTCAAGGGGCGCTACTGTGGCGTTGACAACACCGCCCCACGTGACCAACGAGAGGAGCAGTCACAGTTGTTGTTGCGTAACATTGAGGTCAGTCATCGTCATCCTCATCATCATCTAGGGACGCGAGATAGAGTAGAAGAAACAAAAAGAAGAAAAACCTCAACAACCTCAACACAACGACAGCTGCAACAATAATAATATACAACATCAGAACAATAGCAAAACCAGTTTTAAATCAATTAGTTGAAATTGTGTCGTATCGTATCGCATTGTATTTTACTGTATCGTATCGTATTGTATTGGATCGCACTGTATTGTATTGTATTGTATCGTATTGTATTGTATCCCATTGTATTTTATTCGATTGAATTGTATCGCACTGTGTTGTATTATATTTTTTGTATTGTATCGCACTGTATTGTATTGTATTGTATCGCACTATATTGTGTTGTATTATATCGCACTGTATTGTATTGTATTGTATTACACTGTATTGTATTTTATTATATCGCACTGTATTGTATTTTTTGTATTGTATCGCACGGTATTGTATTGTATTGTATCGCACTGTATTGTATTGTATTATATCGCACTGTATTGTATTGTATCGCACTGTATTGTATTTTATTATATCGCACTGTATTGTATTGTATTGTATTGTATTGTATCACACTGTATTGTATTGTATTGTATCACACTGTATTGTATTTTATTATATCGCACTGTATTGTATTGTATTGTATCGCACTGTATTGTATTGTATCGCACTGTATTGCATTGTATTGTATCGCACTGTATTGTATTGTATTATATCGCACTGTATTGTATTGTATCGCACTATATTGTATTTTATTATATCGCACTGTATTGTATTGTATTATATCGCATTGTATTGTATTATATCGCACTGTATTGTATTGTATTATATCGCTTTGTATTGTATTGTATTGTATTATATCGCACTGTATTGTATTGTATCGCACTGTATTGTATTGTATTGTATCACACTGTATTGTATCGCACTATATTGTATTTTATTATATCGCACTGTATTGTATCGCACTATATTGTATTTTATTATATCGCACTGTATTGTATTGTATTGCTCTCAGGACCTGATTGCGGCCAACGAGGGAGGTCACTACAGCAGCGAGCTGATCGAACAGGTGGAGCTGCACGTTGGCAGAGTCATTTCCGAAAAAATGCGGTCCCGAGAGATCAACTACATTGACGCCAGGAATGAAACCAGAATGGACATCGTGGCAGAGAAGGTCAAGGCCGGGTTCTGGACGCAACTGCTGGATATCGTGGGTAGTAAAGTGTTGCCGGTGTTGAAAACGGTGTTGGACGAAGCCGTGGTCCTGGGACGTTTGGCCGTGGCCGCATACTGCTCCCTTATGTAGATACAATAATTAAAGAAAAAACCACTCGCCCTCAGCTTGTGATTGAGGTCGGTTTGCATGCAACTAGGAACCTTCGTAAAATTGAGCTGCAGCGACAAAATTTCACGTCTAACGAATTTTGTGTTATGCCCGGTGAAAATTTGGTGCAACAAAAGTTCATACATCATGAAATAAAGTCGCTCGCTCTGGCATACTATCAACGTAAAAAAACATTTCGTGCGACGGTGTTTCACAAAATGAGAAATTATTCCTCAAACTGAACAGTGTTTATTTAATATTGTTATTATTTGATTTTAAGATTGTACGAAATATTATCTTCAAATTTAATTATTTGTATTTCTTCCTTGGTAAGACTTTTAGTGTTTATACTAATGTTATAATCTCACGGAAGACTATTAGTATTTGAACTTATGCTAGGGTCTCATGTAAGATTGTTAGTGTATATACTAATTCTAGGGTCTCATGCAAGACTGTTTATACTAATGCTAGGGTCTCATGCAAGACTTAGTATTTATACAAATGCTATGGGCTCATGCAAGACTGTTAGTGTTTATACTAATGCTATGGTCTCATGCAAGACTGTTAGTGTTTATACTAATGATAGGGTCTCATGCAAGACTTAGTATTTATACTACTGCTAGGGTCTCATGCAAAACTGTTAGTGTTTATATTAATTCTAAGGTATCAAGAATGTTTGTTGTTGTTTTGCAATGCGTTTACTTGGGAAATTGCATTGTAGTCACATTAAAATATGATATAATGGGAAATCGCTGCTGAAACTGACCACTAAACTTTAAATGTCAGGCGTCGCTTCCTTGTTATGTAAACAAACTACTGTGCCTACTATGCATATTTTTGCTGCGATGTTATTTTTTGGGAGAGGGGGAGGAAGAAGGATGCGGAAAGAGAGGTGGGATGGAAGGGGGGGGGAATACAGCCGTTTGCAAATAGATGAGAGTTATCTTTCCCTTCCGACCTTCCAAACCTTTGCACAGCCTCCAAAGCTGTGGAAAGGTTTGGAAGGGAAAGACTTCCACAGCCCTATCGTTGATTCGTTTATGGAGGGCTTAACGGCACTTGTCGTAATTAAGGGACCGCCCATTTCCCAAGTAATAATAATAATGTTCGTCATTTGTAAGGCGCCTTAGCCTAAGGATCAAGGCGCGCAAGGGGTTGGGGGAATGGGAAGACAAGACAGACAAAACTGGACAAAAGATACATAATATACATATGCACAAAATACAGTTAAACTATGAAAAACACAAGCACGCACACCTGCTTACACTCTCTTGTAAATGATTAATTGAAATATTCCCTAAAAAGGTATGTTTTCAACAAGTAATACTTCACAATAGTTCATTGTAAGATTTATTGTTAAATTTCATTGTTAGATTATTGTTCGATTAATGCCTAGAAAAGTTACCGATTACTCTCTGTCCCAAGACATATCTTTACATCATTGGCTATTACTACTATCAATATTAATGCCAGACCACTGCCCCCGCACGCTAGCGCTCCCCTCTCCCCCTTCCCTCCCTCCCTTCCCAGTGCCGCATATTTTTGTTGATTTTGATTTGTATTGGATGGCTTGTCCTTGCTTTGGGGCTGTGTTTGTTGGAATGGAGGCCTGTGTAGTGAGTGTTGGAATGAGGGCCTGTGCTGTGTGTCTGTGATTTCTTTGTCTAGTATGGTGTATGGCATAGTATAGTATATTGTATAGTTTGGTATTGTGCGGTATAATTTTGTATATTATTGTGTATTATTGTATTGTTGTATTGTATGATTTTACATTATTGTATTGCACGATTTCGTATTGTTGTATTGTATCATATAGTATTGTATTGTACGATATCGTATTGTTGTATTGTATCATATTGTATTGTATTGTTATATTGTATAATATACATTTGTACCACAAAGGGAAAGGTTACAGTCGATGCGCGATTTACTACGAAATTATTGAGTCATTTAAAGTTTACCCCGGAAAGCGACATGAGGCGGAACTTAACTTTGAAAACCAATGACACATACACACAAACACCCCACCCCCCCTC
>CM072516.1:43019320-43031820 GCA_036898135.1 Oncomelania hupensis
ACACACACACACACACACACACACACACACACACACACACACACACAAATAAGCGTGCGTTTTGTTTAAAATCAACTTATATTACGAAATCTTTCCTGCCAACCTATGTGCGGGACTGGGTCGTTTTCCTGTCAGTCGCGCAACCGGAACTTTTAATAAGGGGTGCGCACGTGACCGGGATAAGCCGCCGCGGGATCGGGCCATAGCCTAATCAAAATGGACGACGTGTTCTTTTCACGATGAGGCAAAAAGGTGCCCTCAAGCAGCTTTTGATTTTTTGCTTTTCCCCGACGCTATGGGCATTAAGCCGAACAGTTTAAATCGGGCCATCCAGGCTAGCCCGGTTTATGACCTGGGTCATCGGCCGATTGTACTTCATTAGTTGCGCATCGACCTGATGAGACCGGGCCACATCGCGAAGGTACACAAGCGCAGTGAACATTGATGCACAATATTAATGTGTTTCTCATCACGTGGCTATGTGCAGAAAGCCTATTTTTAGAGCCCACGAGGCTAACCTACCTTTTCTTGGAAGTTAACATTGTGTAGGAGAAACCCATTGAATAGACGTTTTCATGGTAATGTAGGACTACTACCTGGTAAGGTAAAAGTGTTCCCCTAACCTTTCGGTCGTTGGTTAGGGGAAGAGGGAGGGCCAGCTTAGTGAGGGTAATGCCCCCTTCCTCTCACTAGCTGCCTTACCTTCCCGGGTTGTAATCAGAGCCAGGTATCCATTCACATCTGAGTGGACTGAAGTGTGTCGTGCGCTTGTTTTCATTCTTTGTGTCCTTTTTGGTGGTTAAGTTGGCTTGCAAGTATTTTAACCCCTCCAAGTAACCGAGCTGGACGTTGCTAACGAAACATATCTCTAGCGCTAAGCTACTGCTCCACCCCATAGTTCTGCTTGAGCTAGGGCTGGGGGTGGGGGGATGGGGTGTGGTGGGAATAAAAAGCAGGGGAGTCTATCAGCCTATGTACACCACGTGGTGTCTTAGGAAGACAACCACGATTTTACTACTGTTGAGAGAAGGAAAAAGGTTGTTTTTGGTTAGTCCGCAACGTGATAACTGGAGTTTGCAATGATGTCAAATATAGCAGGATTACGAGTGAAAATAACAGAGAGCAGGGATATCGGCACGTCACTGCACGATAATAAGGAAAGGTGTGACTGTAAGATCGAGAGAGAGAGAGAGAGAGAGAGAGAGAGAGAGAGAGAGAGAGAGAGAGAGAGAGAGAGAGAGAGACGTTTGACGTTTGGACATCGTCCGTTTACTTTTCCAAAAAGCATAATTACACATTACAAACACAAACTTCTTCGGGCCACCATCCCATAGAAGAAATGGTTGGTCACGTGGTAGGTAAAAGTTCAATGGACATATAATTCTGTCATCATTATAATGGTGTATCTTATTATGTCATCCTCTCGTAAAATTCGGTTCATAACTTTAGTGCATGAAAAACGAAAAGGCTTAATCGCCACATAAAAAATATTTTGATCCTCTCTGCAAAACATGTTAATAAGAGTGGACATAAAACGTCAGATACTTTGCTCTTAAGTTATACAGAGAGCAATCAGAAATAAAATGATCTTCGCTTTCCACAACATTGCAGTATGTACACAATGCATTTCCTTCTGTTTCGTTAAACATTACTCTAAAGAATGAGGCCTTCAAAGGTAGAACACCAAGCCGGAGCTTAATTATACAATCTCTGAAACATTGTATATGTATAAAATCAAAATAATCTTCAGTCTGATAAACTTCTTTAAACATTCTATAATTCCTATAAGTTTCTTTTGTCAAAACAGAGCAATCCCATTCTTGTATAAAAGTATCTTTCATTCTCTGTTTCACTAGGCTAACACAAATATTTTCGCACCCAACGCTCTGTTGTGCCCAAGCATAAGCGAAACCAAGAGAAAATAAGGTGTTTTTAACTTTAGTTACCCAGCATGATTTTCCCCTATCATCTAAATTAATTAGCATCTGGTATGCATGCTTGGGTAGCCTCTCTGAATTTAAGTTTAGAAGCTTTAGCCAATATTTTATGCACCTTACACCACTGTTAACATACTGATACAGATGGAAGCGTCCGGTCTCTCCATAAATAAACGTTTTGGGTACTCCTATCTGTACGTTGAGAAATCTTTTGCAAGCCAAGGTGCATACCCTCTCTATATTTTCTAGCCTGTTTAAACCCAACAACTCTGACGCATAGAGCAAAATTGGTTGTACTTGTGCGTCAAATATTTTAAAATAGCATGTTCTGGATATTTCTTTTAGCTTTGAAATGTTCCTTACGCATTCAAAAGAAGCCCGCCTGCCCTTCACTGCTAGTGCATTCACACCTTTGTTAATACTCAATTTTTGTGGTAAAGACAAAACCAAGATAGTTATATTCGTTGACTATCTCTAAATAATTTCCATCGAGATGCCATGAGAGAGAGAGAGAGAGAGAGAGAGAGAGGGAGAGGGAGAAAGGGAGGGAGAGAGAGATATACAGAGAGAGGAGAAGAGAGACAGACAGACAGACGGAGAGACATACAGAGAGAAAGAGAGAGACAGACAGAGAAAGAGAGAGACAGACAGAGAAAGAGAGAGACAGAGAGAAAGAGAGACAGAGAGAGACAGGCAGAGAGAGCAACAACAACAATGCCAGCAGCAGCAACAACACTACACTCAACAGCAGCACTCACGCCGACAACAAGCAACAGAGAATGAGAATTCTCCTTTATCAAAGGAACTGCAATATTAAAGCGTATTTTCTTATTTATAGTACTAAGTATCAGTTTTCTAGACTTGCTATCTTTTCAGCTTTATTGTTCAGTGTTACCTGAAGGTCTGATATGGACATGTCTTCGGTGTTTCTGGCAGCAAAATATTTTTTTAAATAAACTTTGTACATAGAATTGTTTTGATTTGTTATTTTTTCTTAGTCATAGCACATTTTATTCAAGACAATGAAACTAATGGCGGAAGAAACCATTCATCCGTTCTTTCATTTCAAGCGTAGAAATCGGAACTCAAAATGACTCGGCGGATCTAGTTTAGAGGTCAGTGAGGCGGTGTGACTATTGTTACGCATGCACTTTCCCCTATGACTTAACAGAGACAATTGTCATGCTCTAAACATGTAATTCGAAGCAAGTAAACAACTCAGTATCAGATGATATCCAACATCAAGTCTAAAGAATATGTCAAACGCGCTGAAAAAAATTCCTTATTAGAATGTTGAAACTCAACTTTATTGTGTCACTGTACTTCATCAGATTAACATAAGTTGCACTGATAAACTCAACAATAACTGAATGTACCATTGATAGTTTTAATATTCTGATTCAGCCATTAATACCTCAAGTACAGTTTTGGGAACATTTATCTGATAACTTTGACATAGAATATTTTAATATTACTAAAAGGGAAAACATTAATGCTCTTGTAGCCTAAGTGAAGTCAACGAACACGCAGAACAATATTATTCACAGCACCTAAAAATGTTTAACGATGGATCTGCACTTGAATCATCTGATAGTGGTGCAGGGTTTGTTATACCAATTCTGAAAGTAGAAAAGTCGTACCATCTTGAAAAAAAAGATTTTCCATATTTTCTTGTGAATGATATGCCTTTTGAGCTGCCTTACAATATATTCTTGAAACATCTCTGGATATATTTAACTTGCTAATTTGTGTAGATTTAAAATCAGTTTTACAATAAATTCAAAACTTGGAAAATACTTCTAGACCAGATCTATTATTTAAACTTAAGTATATAATGCATGGAATTATTAGCTAAGGTACAAATGTTGATTTTTCCGTCTCATTCTGTTTGGTACTGGAGTGAGCATTCGGGAAAAAAACTTGCCAAAAATGGAGATCCAAATACCACAAGGTGAGGAAGTGGATGGAGGAGGGAGAGGGGGAGGGGCAGAACCAGGAAATAAAGTGAAGAGAGAAAATGAAAGAGGGAGGGGAGGGAGAAACAGTGGAACACATAATTAGAAGAAAAGGTTGAAGAGAGAGAGAGAGAGAGAGAGAGAGAGAGAGAGAGAGAGAGAGGGAGGGAGAGAGAAAGAGAGAGAGGGAGAGAGAGGGGGAGAGAGAGGGAGAGAGAGGGAGTGAGAGAGGGAGGGAGAGGGAGAGAAGGCGAGAGTAAGAGAAGATATCTATCTATCTATCTATCTATCTATCTATCTATCTATCTATCTATCTATCTATCTATCTATCTATCTATCTATCTATCTATCTATCTATCTATCTATCTATCTATCTATCTATCTATCTATCTATCTATCTATCTATCTATCTATCTATCTATCTATCTATCTATCTATCTATCTATCTATCTATCTATCTATCTATCTATCTATCTATCTATCTATCTATCTATCTATCTATCTATCTATCTATCTATCTATCTATCTATCTATCTATCTATCTATCTATCTATCTATCTATCTATCTATCTATCTATCTATCTATCTATCTATCTATCTATCTATCTATCTATCTATCTATCTATCTATCTATCTATCTATCTATCTATCTATCTATCTATCTATCTATCTATCTATCTATCTATCTATCTATCTATCTATCTATCTATCTATCTATCTATCTCTTTTCCAGCTCAAGAGCTGCTCAAGACACTGGCCAATAGTGGATCTAACACGAGCCGCGGGTATGTTTTTTTTCTCCATATTTTACTGGTGTTCCCGTTTTAACATAAAGTCTGGGCCCTAATGCAGCCTTATTTATTTCTAGCGGGACTTGCGCAACGTCAGCAAAGGGGTAACGAAAACAGGGAAATTGTCGTGACAGTTCTATCAACACCAGTGTGACGGAGAGTACACTTAGCCTAAGCTTTAATGATTAGACGGTAATGTTAATAAAACTGCACAGCTAGTTAGTCGTCTTCAAATCAAATTTCATTTTGAGAGTGCATTCTTCTCACCTGAGCAAATCAAAATCTAAGATTGAAGTGTAGCGTCCCTTTGCAGGTAAGTGCATCTTTAAAATAATTTTTTTCCTTCGTAATGTTAGAAAATTGTTGTTGGTGGTGTCTCCTCCTCCTCCTCCTCCTCCTCTTACTTCTTCTTCTTCTTCGAACCCACTATCTTTGGCATAGGACTAACCAACTGCCCCGAATAGTTTAGGCTATGTTGTCATGTTACGGTCTTGGCGATAACGATATGTAACATGCACTGTGATAATCAACAGACTTTGCAATTTTTGATAAATATGCGACCCCAGGATATTTAATACTTTGAACACAAAACAACACACACAAAATAATTCATTAATATTTTGTCTTCATCCTACTTTGAGTAAAGAACTGTCAAACAACACTGACACAAAACACACGCACGCACGCGCGCGTGCACGCTCACACACGCACACACACGCACACACCTACACACACACACACAAGGTTACATCATGCGACTACACATAACACTGATACCGTCGTTTTCCTGGCAACTGCTAAGAACAATTTTAATATTTTAATATATACACTGCCATACTCAAGTATATTTTTTTTTAATTATGTTGTACTTGTATTAATATTAGGCATGTGCAGATTGTGTATTTATAAGGGTTTTGTACCTTTTATTTTCTTCTTTTTCTTCTAAATTCCATCACATTTGCAGACTACATATATATGTTTTAGTTATTATTGATATTTTCATTAATTAACTTTGTAATGTGATTTGCACCTCACTCTGCGCCATGTATTTATATGTAATCTGAAAATGTGTTGGAATTTTAATCTGGTCATTGAATTCGTCTAGATGAAGGATTTAATAGCGAAATATTGACTTTGAAAACAAACTTCTTGTTAGAGTGTTTGATTTTCATTTTTACCCTTTCATCTTCTTATCTTGCCGATGTCATAGTGATGGTGAGTAGGGACGACGACGATGATGATAATGACGACCTCTGTCCGAACAGTTCTGTTGTTGTTGACGATAACAGGATTTGAACTGCTGCAGACAATGACGATGATATTCATGATGACTAGACTGCCGCTGTGGTGCTGCTCCTTCTTCTACTGCTGTTGCTTCTGTTTGTGATGGTTACAATAATACGTTTTGTGTATCGTTTGCTAGGCTAGAGAAATGTCGGCACTGTGTACCGAGATACGCCTGGTGCTGATCGGGAAAACGGGCAACGGGAAGAGCGCAGCGGCCAACACTATACTCGGTGAGGACCTGTGCAGGCCTACCAGAGGCATGATGTCTGGCACCGACAGATGTGACTGGCACCAGACTTATAGGAATGGACTTAAGATACAGGTCAGTAGGGGCGATGACATTATAGTTGGCGCTTCCGCGGTTTGATTAAACAGTTCTTCAGCTTGAAAAGCGCTATAAAAACGTTATAGGCTACAAATTATTTTGTGGTGCTTTATGATAAAACGGGTGACTGTTTTTATTAATTATCAGTTTTATATTAATCGTCATACAAAAAGTGTCTATCCTATCCCATCCTATCCTATCCCGTAACTCGAAAGTCGTTGGGGCATCAAAGGTGATAGTTTAATTAGCGTACTCCATCTTCCTCTGTCCTCAGCAACCCTCATGGCTTCACTCGGTGCCAGTCCATTCTCGAATGTTGTCCTCCCAACTCTTTTTTTTATCTCCCTCTTCTTCCGCCTCCTTGCACCGTGCCTTGCAGAATGGTCTTTGCAAGGCCCGATACTCTGGTGTTTTCGTTTCTTCATCACTGTAAGCATGTCATCGTGTTTTCTAATGGCTTGTGTGATGGTCTTTCGGATTTCGTTGTTGGTGATGTGCTGGGTATAGGAAATGCCCAGAAGTTTTCTGTAGCACCTCATCTTCATGCTTTGTATTCTTCGTTGTAGGTCTGCTGTGAAGGTCCATGTTTCGCAAGCGTATAAGAAGATGGAGACGACAAGGGAGCGCAGCAGCCTTACTTTGGAACGCAGACTGATGATCATGCCTTTCCAAATGAGCTTCAACCTTGTCAGAGCAGCAGTTGTTTGTGCGATCCTGAAGAGGATTTCCTGTTGGGAAACCATTGTTTGATACAATGGCCCTTAAATGTTTGAAGCTATGCACCGAGTTGAGGGATTGGCCTTGGACTCGAATTCCAGTATTGATGCCATTGGTGTTGTTGGTTATCATTTTGGTCTTCTCTGCACTTATTTCCATTCCATAGGCTCTGGAGGTGGTGTCAAACCTCTGTACCAGCTGTTCAAGTTCTTGTTCCTCTCCAGCCAATCCATCAATGTCATCCGCAAAACGGAGGTTGGAGATTTCTCAACCCTCTTTGCTGATTGTGCCTTCGTGATATGCAAGGGCATATGACATGATGCGCTCCAGGAAGATGTGTTGTAGAGAGTAGGCATCCTTGATTGTTATTCTGAACCAATTCCCGATGGCACTGTTATGGAGAATTGCACTGGTAGCCTTGTCACACAGGCTTTTGATGACTTCAATAGTGTTAGGGCTGATGCTGTACTCTCTCATGGTTGCCCACAGAGCTACATGCCGGACTCGGTCAAACGCTTTCTTGAAACCTACAAACGTATGATATAGATGTTGTTGGTGCTGTAGGTATTTCTCGCAGATTATTCTGAGGTTGAAAATCTGTTCAATGGTACTTAGCCCTGCCCTGAATCCTGCTTGTTCTTCAGCTGTGATTTGTTCAGCTTGGGGTTTTAGCCTGTTGAGTATAATTTTTAGTAGGCCCTTGCTGGGCTGGCTGATGAGGCTGATTGTGCGGTAATTTTCACACTCCTCAAGGTTACCCTTTTGTGGAAGAGTGTTGATGGAGGAATATGAAGTATACGCAGCTTGTTTCGTTTAGTACGAAAGTATATGTATTAAATACATTTAAATAGCTGATCTCAAAATAAAGTTTATCATAAAAATAAAATAGTCGTTTCTAGTCTAAAGATTCAACCCTCTTCCTTCCCCCTGCCTCCCTTGGTTGACACCTCTTCCCCCCACTCGTCCCCATCCTCCCGTGTCAACAGTCATTAGAAAAAAATAGAAAAAAGAAGTTCTGCATGAGTCCACCGGCTTTTCTCCGTTCGGGCTGTTAGCTGGAAAGAACATCTGAGGGCCGATAAACATCCTGAAAGGAAGAGCCATTGTAGTACAAATGGATTACTTTGTGTCTATAAGGATAGCTATTTATTATGGCAGCTATTTTTTTAAATGTATTGTTACCTATAATAATTAGCCTCAAAACACAAGTCAGTATTCCAATAACAATCTTGCCTTGAAGATAAAAGCAACGCGTTCTTGTAGAAAATAATATTTTGAAGAATGATGTAGGAAGAAAGGTGTATGATTGCGATAATTATATTAAAGAATATATAGTCAATTACTAATTTGTGTATTACGTGTGGCAGGTGACAGATACCCCAGGTGTTTGCGACACCCATAGAACCAGGGAAGAGGTACAGAGAGAGATCGCTAAGTGTGTGGCCACATGCCTCCCCGGCCCTCACGCCATCCTCATGATTATCCGATGTGACAGACGCTTTACAGACGAGGAATTTGAAGTACGCAACTTGTTTCATTTAGTATGAACAGTGTATGTTTTAAACACATTTTAAATAGCTGATCTCAGAATAAAGTTTATCATAAAAATATAAAAGTCCTTTCTAGTCTAAAGATTTCACCCTACCCCACTCCCCTGCCCCCTCTCCATTCCCTGTGTGACCCACCCCCCACTCGTCCCCACCCTCCCGCGTCAAAAGTCATTTTAAAAAATCGACTCGTGCTGTGAAAACCCCCAACAACTATCGTTATGGTGAAGAGTGGACCCCAGTTGGCTTCCACTCTTGCTCAGCAGTTGGCAGAAGCAGACAGCGAGGGAGATGAGCAGTTGAGCGCCGCATTTACAAAGCTGGCCCTGACAAAATAGAAGTTACTAACCATTGTGTCCTAATGCTGAAAGTTTACGGGAACCTTTCCTCCACTTTTGATGGCTTTGGATTGACCCGTAACAGAACATGCAATATACAATATTCCTGCTTTCTCAAAATGGCATATGAAACTGTCTCTCATTATCCGCTACATGCTTTGTTTGTTTTGTTGTTGTTTACAACTGCAGTGCTACCGCCGTAACTCATTGGTAGAGGCGTTCGTATGGCGCACCGAATACCCAGGTGCCCATCCCGTGTGATGGGCAATGTAAAAGTGGCCATTTGTCACAGTCCATCTTAGCAGTTTGATAGCTGTGGTGGTTCAGTTCTAGGTCTAGGTTCTAGGTCCCTATACCCTCTCTGCTCTGGGCAGGTTAGCCCAATCTGCGGTATGGGCCTAAGGTGGCTGTGGACATTACACTTCAATGTTGATTGATTGTGGGTTGCAGTGCTACCAGGAGTTGAAGGCGCTGTTTGGAGAAGAAATGCGCAATTTCATGATTCTGGTGTTCAACGGACTGGACGAACTGCAGCAAGGTGGGCTCACTTTGGAAGACGAGTTGAAGAAAGTCCCGCCCAAACTGCGCCAAGTGTTGGGAGAAAGTCAGAACAGATACATCGGCTTTAACAATCAGGTCAGTGTGAGAGTCGTCAAGTCAACAGATCTCTATTTCACCCACAATGGAGAATTCATACAGCACTTCGCATCTCAGCAAATAAGAAAAGTGTTTTAAAACAAATGGAAATAATACCTAAAACTACAAGGTGATAAGCAGTACCAAAACTATGTTTGTTCTAATAACTACACAGTATACTTTCCACTATACTTTTAACATTTACACACACACGCCCACACACACACACACACGCGCACACACACACACACATACACACACATATCTATATATCTATATATATATATATCTCTCTCTTTCTCTCTCTCTAGATAGATAGATAGATAGATAGATAGATAGATAGATAGATAGATAGATAGATAGATAGATAGATAGATAGATAGATAGATAGATAGATAGATAGATAGATAGATAGATAGATAGATAGATAGATAGATAGATAGATAGATAGATAGATAGATAGATAGATAGATAGATAGATAGATAGATAGATAGATAGATAGATAGATAGATAGATAGATAGATAGATAGATAGATAGATAGATAGATAGATAGATAGATAGATAGATAGATAGATAGATAGATAGATAGATAGATAGATAAGATAGATTAGATAGATAGATAGATTAGATAGATAGATAGATAGATAGATAGATAGATAGATAGATAGATAGATAGATAGATAGATAGATAGATAGATAGATAGATAGATAGAAAGATAGATAGATAGATAGATAGATAGATAGATAGATAGATAGATAGATAGATAGATAGATAGATAGATAGATAGATAGATAGATAGATAGATAGATAGATAGATAGATAGATAGAAAGATAGAAAGATAGAAAGATAGAAAGATAGAAAGATAGAAAGATAGATAGATATGATGATAATGAGGAGGAGAAGGAGGACAGTAGGAAGTAGATGCCGGCGACGACGACGATGACGACGATGATGATGACGGTGATGGTGATGATGATGATGATGATGATGACAGTGATGGTGATGATGATGATGACAGTGATGGTGATGATGATGGTGATGATCGCAGGCCAGCAAGGAGGACAGGCGTCGTCAGGGTGATGAACTACTGGACAAGGTGCATGCTCTGATACTTCACAATAATAATCGCTGCTTCACCAACGACCTCGTCCGACAGTTCGAACTCAAGATGCGGGTGAGCTTATAGCATTCACTCACAGTTTTCAACGCTTTTAAACGTTTCTAAGGTTGCGGAGGGATTGTAAAGTGGATTTCAAAATCGGTGAAGTGTTATTAAAAGAAAGAGGTGAAGTATGAGGAAGAGGCCACGAAAAAGAACAGAAGAGAGTGAGGGGAGTGCGGAGATAAGGAGAGAGAGAGAGAGAGAGAGAGAGAGAGAGAGAGAGAGAGAGAGAGAGAGAGAGAGAGAGAGAGTTTACATGAAAATGAAATTCGAGTTCTTAAAGTATTCACATTAATTTCTTCTTTTTTCGTCTTCTAAATATTATTATTATTATTATTATTATTATTATTATTATTATTATTATTATTATTATTATTATTATTATTATTATTATTATTATTATTATTATTATTATTATCATTATCATTATCATTATCATTATTATTATTATTATTATTATTATTATTATTATTATTATTATTATTTTCATCCCACAGGAGGAGATAGAGTACACAGAAAAGACGAGGGATGAACTGAAACTCGATATTGTGCAAGACAAAGCTCCCTCTTTCTTTGGCATCTTGCTGAATGCGCTCACCTTTGGACTCGTCCCCAAAAATATATGCAATGTCATGTGATCAACAGATTGATATTAATACAAGATACGTCATGGTGTATTGTTCTTCATAACAGAAGGAAATTTGACAGGTGGGCGACATGAAAAACAGAAGGAAAAAAAATCCCAGATACATTTAATCATATTCCTTGGATGAGAACTTAGACGGGCGAATACCAATTATATAAATACAACCAGCAAGTATACTAGGCCTCTCATCTCCCTCCCCCACATTCCAACACCCTCGCCCATGTCTGCGTTCAATTGTCCTGGGCGTGAGACGATACAAGCCTGGAAGTGGGCAGGTTAGATCCTGTATCGACCATCGCCCTTGAGCTGGAAAGGCGCTATTCAAGACCTACAAAATAAAGAAAAATAAAGAAATACGCAAACTAAAATAAATGAAGTATTGGCCTATATTTATATAACAATATTGTGTGTTTTTTCTCTCCATTTAAACTTCACACTGGCAATGCGTCTGATCGTGTTTATCTAGCAGGATGTAATAATCTCATGTTGACATCATCTTGACCTCTGCCGCATCATAAAGTTTGCAAACAATTCTACACTTGAACAAATGATGCATGTGTGGGTTATGTCCGGATGTGAGAGTGTGACCGCGCGAGTGTGTAATGAGAGAAAGAAGATGAGTAGGCGGATGAGTAGATGGGGGGGGGGGGGGTTTAGAGAGAGAGAAATCAGCAAATAAAATTTCTAAAAAGTCTGTCCTTCGTTAATGCGTATTTGTCCTTTTTAGTCTTTTGTGTATTTGTTTTTATTCTTTTCTTTCTTTCGTTTGGTTCTTTTTCTTCTTTTTTTTTTCTTC
The DNA here is from genome assembly GCA_036898135.1 of Oncomelania hupensis. NCBI lineage: Eukaryota > Metazoa > Mollusca > Gastropoda > Littorinimorpha > Pomatiopsidae > Oncomelania > Oncomelania hupensis. Next base: position 43,031,462 of record CM072516.1, read on the forward strand.
TTCTTCTTCTTCTTCTTCTTCTTCTTCTTCTTCTTCTTCTTCTTCTTCTTCTTCTTCTTCTTCTTCGTGTACTCCGGTTTGCTCCCCAAATTTCAAAAACACAACTAATAATAGGTAGAATAAAATAATTCCTTTTGTTACGATTGAGCTGGCGTGTTAGTTCATCATCAAAAATACTCAAAAATAACAAAGAAGAACAAGGTTAAAAAGGACTGAAAAACAAAACTAAAGTAGGATGAAGAAACACACACACACACACACACACACACACACGCGCGCGGGCGCGCGCGCACAAACACACACATTAGTGATTAGTAAACGAGGTCAACCTAGAGTAATTACAATCACAATTATTTTCA
>CM072516.1:43034320-43039320 GCA_036898135.1 Oncomelania hupensis
CTTTCTTTCTTTCTTTCTTCTTTCTTTCTTTCTTTCTTTCTTCTTTCTTTCTTTCTTTCTTCCTTCCTTCCTTTCTTCTTTCTTTCTTTCTTTCTTTCTTTCTTTCTTTCTTTCTTTCTTTCTTTCTTCTTTCTTTCTTTCTTTCTTTCTTTCTTCCTTCCTTCCTTTCTTCTTTCTTTCTTTCTTTCTTTCTTTCTTTCTTTCTTTCTTTCTTTCTTTCTTTCTTTCTTTCTTTCTTTCTTTCTTTCTTTCTTCCTTTCTTTCTTTCTTTCTTCTTCTTTCTTTCTTTCTTTCCTCTTTCTTTCTTTCTTTCTTTCTTTCTTTCTTTCTTTCTTTCTTTCCTCTTTCTTTCTTTCTTTCTTTCTTTCTTTCTCTCTTTCTTCTTCTTCTTTCTTTCTTTCTTTCTTTCTTTCTTTCTTTCTTTCTTTCTTTCTTTCTTTCTTTCTTTCTTTCTTTCTTTCCATCTTTCTTTCTTTCTTCCTTCCTTCATTTCTTTCTTTCTTTCTTTCTTTCTTTCTTTCTTTCTTTCTTTCTTTCTTTCTTTCTTTCTTTCTTTCTTCTTTCTTTCTTTCTTTCTTTCTTTCTTTCGTTCTTCTTCTTCTTCTTCTTCATCATCATCATCATCATCATCATCATCATCATCATCATCATCATCATCATCATCATCATCATCTTCTTCTTCTTCTTCTTCTTCTTCTTCTTCTTCTTCTTCTTCTTCTTCTTCTTCTTCTTCTCCTTCTTTCTTTTCTTCTAGGAAAGTAGCATGCTGTTTAAAATAAATACATACCTTGGAGATATGTTTCCAATGGGAAGTAAATTGTAGACCTATTTAATTTGAAGTGCCACTTAAAGGCCGGAAATTGTTCAAGTGCAGTCAACGGGGAAAAAAATCACGTAAATCTAAAAATAGACCAGATCCAGCTCAATTTCGGAGAAGATGACGAATTCAATTGGCTGTTTAGAACCAAAACAGGAACAACAAACTACAGTCTAAGTGGTCGAATGCGGTTTTCGTTTACATGTTATTGTCCTATGTATAGATCTATTTAAACATTCTGATAAGGTCGCAGCTCCACCACCACCATTCCTCTCCTCCACCAAACCCCTTCTAACCCTCCCCACCCCCACCCCATTGAAAAAAAGGGAAAAAAAGAAAAGAAAACGAAGAAAAAAGACATTCAATTTCCAAAACTATAATATTCTAAGCCAATGGTCGAAAAAATAGACACAGGCAAGTCAGCTGGAACTGTGTCGGGTCCGATGTAGGCCATTGTATCTATTTGTCATGATCATCGTCATCGACATCGTCGTCATCATCATCATCATCATCATCATCATCATCATCATCATCATCATCATCATCATCATCATCATCATCATCATCGTCATCATCAACCATGAACCATATTATATAAAGGAGATAAAGTCCACTGTTCAATTGAAAGAAATTTGACGCAAGACATCCGTTTATCAACTTTGAAAAATCTAAAGAAGGTTTTGCAGCATACTGCATGACATGGGTCACACGACCTCTATAAACCATGGCATGATCTATTCCAATTCCCAACTAGGTCGACAGTAAGCACCCGCATTTGTCTGCTCTTTCTGTTTTTCCACACTTATCTGGAAATACTTTGAAATAGTTTAATTAGCTTTGGAATCCGAAACGAGCCAAAATGTCGGTCTGTCGATCCTCCGGACCGTTGGAAGCCATATCTCAAGAATAACTGAACGAATTTTGACAAACTTCATAGAAACATTACCTTAGTTGTTGGTCTGACTCCGGTGCAATCCTATTTGCTCTACCGCAAAGGTCAAAGTCCACGGAGTAATTTTCTTGCATTTTTAATTGCTTCTTAGGAGAGAAATATAGTCGTATTGTCTTGTCTTGTATGGTAAACACGATTGCTTAATACCTCAAAAACGGCTGAAGCAATTTTATTGAGTGTTGGTATTTTTACCGGTACTTTAAATCATGGGCCATCCTTCAGTAGCAGTCTTGTTGTTGGCCAGTCAGTCAGTGGGGTGGTCCGACTCACTTTTTGCTTTTTTAAAGTTTGTACTTTCTATAAGATCAAGGTCATTGTGCTTTGCTATTTTCTAAACTGGTTTTGCCCTGCATCTAAAGATTGGCGTAGCCGATTTGGATGATATTTTGCATGCAGATAGGTCAGAAAGTGGCTAATTGTTCCATGTTTCCTTATGCTTCCTTAGGATAAAGCCGAGTCTTAACACCGCCAAGAAAATTAACACTTTTGAAAATGTGTATTTTTCGGCTATGTGTGTGTTTCTTAAATAATAATAATAATAATAATAATAATAATAATAATAATAATAATAATAATAATAATAATAATATTAATAATAATAATATAGGATGCTATACGCGCCTTTCCCCAAATCATTCAGGCTCAAAGCGCGGCGATCTATACCAACATACACGCTAACCTGTCTCATCCACCGTCACACACACCAAATACTCATCCATCACTCAAACAGGTGGTGTAAAGGCAGGGAGATCGCTATTAGAAGACGGAAAGAAAATCGAATTTTTATTTTTGAAATTTTTATATTGACTGCGTCCTGTACCATTATTGAAGGGAGGGAGGAAACCGGAGTGCCCGGAGAAAACCCTCGGTGACCTCAATAGTCTCGTACCTAAGTCACATACGTTCGCCCCTTGCGGGAATCGAACCCGCGACCTTCGGCATAGGAAACCGGCGACTTATCCACTGCGCCACATACGTTTGAATGGTTTGTCATCTTGTTTTTATTTACACCAACAATGACGCATTTTATTATGAATTGCTAATAAGTTCCGTGAACTACGCTGCACAGTATCAGCAGTCGGCAAAACCCATAGTCAGTAGACAAGTGCTCAGAGATAGTCCAGAAACGCTGGAGTTTATACTAAGGCATTTTGCCCCTACCATATTAAATTTCAGGTTTCAGTCGTGTGCCTGTGACCTGAAAAGGGAAGAGTAATAATGGTATTACATCTATCATGATGATGATGATGATGATGATGATGATGATGATGATGATGATGATGTTGATGACGATGATGTTATTAATACTAATAATGATACTACTACTACTACTACTATTACTACTACTATGACTACTACTTCTACTACTAAGATAAAAAGATAAATGAATGCATACATAATTATATTATTATTATTATTATTATTATTATTATTATTATTATTATTATTATTATTATTATTATTATTACAAAAACAAGAACAATAACAATAACAGCACCAACCATCCCATATTTCAAGGATCAACGTCGTACAGTCACTCGAACGCTGAACCCATATGAGCTTTCCACAAATAGAGGAACGTTCTATTTCCCTCTAAACTCTGTCCAGAACCATGAAGACGCAATTCATCAGCATAAAGTTGTGGCCACCATTGGCTAACGTTTTACGGCTTGTGCATTCGGTTATTATGATTTTCACTGACCGGAATTTGGCTGGGTGGCCATGTATATGTGTATGTATGTAGATTATAGTCACACGACACTTTCGCATATAGGTGACTACTGGACCGATTTATACTGACACCAGCGGGCCAGTTGTTGGTAAAGGGGAAAATAATATGATCACACGTTGACCAATCCGGGATTCGAACCAGCGACCTTTCGGTTACTAGCAAGACGCTCTTACCAACTGAGCTACCCGGCCCCACAACTGGGTGGCCACACCTTAGGAGTTTAGTGGCCACATTTGGCTTACGTTTTTCGGCTTAGGAGGTAGTGGCGCCATGTTTACCACGACCCGGTTCGAATTTATAAACTTGTGTAGATGTGTAATTTCACTACAGCAAGGCACTTTGTAATGACGATGTAATGTACTCTTTCACCATTTACCTATAATGTGAAACAACGTTTCTAAGATCGACGTGCAACAAGTGAATTCAACGGCCTTGGCTCGCCAAAGCGTGTGTAGCAGACCACATTTGTTGCGTGAAAGTAAGCGTGTGGGAGGAGTTTAGGTTGACCTCTAAACTCGTGACGTCACACTCTCGCGTCTGACTGGTCCTCGTTATTCCGGCTTAAGTATTTTTGCTGAAGAAATCAAACATGCGTTATCCTTGTGAAATTTTACGTTAGCCAGTACGCAAGGAAATAAGCCTACATAGGGAATTCATAAGCGTAACACAAGTGTGGCCGGGCCTTAAGAGTTGTGAAATTGTTTAGAGCGACATTTTTAAGTGTAGTCACGAGCCTGTCTTTGCGTGTGTGCAGTTTCATTATGCTCATAACAGCATGTGTGGGAACATGGAGGAAGCAATTCAATTATCAGTTTTAATTTAGTTGTTCTAATTTTTTTAAAAAATAACATGGTCAGTGAATTCCATAATTCTCGCTCTCGGTCGTAAATAAACCAGCGATTTTAACCACATAACAGTGGGTGTGAAAACAACCCATCATTGACGTTGCAATTTTGGAAACAACTGTTTTAAGAATTTCCCGAGCCGGTAAATCCGTTCAAGTCCATCGCTTTTTGTGGATACAATCATACATTTCCATTCCAATATCCGGTTGGGTAAGTAAGTATACGGTGATTTCAAGAATAATTTGTTGTATATTGTCCTGGTTCATTCGATGGCACAGTGGTTGCTGTGCTTTTGTTGTTGCTATTGTTTCTTTTTTTCGGGGCGGGGGGAGGGGGAGGGGGGTGGAGGAGGGGGATGGGGATGGGGAGGGGGAAATAATATCAGCATTACTACTATTGTAGTGGTTCTATTTCTATCAATGCTTCGTTGGCTTGCTTTCAATAGTATTGTGTAATTTTCTGTTGCTCAATGTTAGTGTTGGAAGTGAAATTTTATTACCTTCATTGTTTAAAATATTGTATAATGTGAACGTTATTGTTCATTATGTATGTGTCTTCTCTAAGAAATGTTTGTTCATATATACGCTTGCGAAACATGGACCCTCACAGCAGACGTACAACGAAGAATACAAAGCATGGAGATGAGGTGCTACA
>CM072516.1:43044320-43091820 GCA_036898135.1 Oncomelania hupensis
ATTTTCGTCCTCGTTGAAATCGTTGTTAACAAATGAAGAAACCAGTCTTTAGATGAGTTGTAGAAAAGTTAATAGAAGCTGGAACTTGACGTCGATGTCGCCGTTAGATCTAAAGGCTGTCCATGACCCACCAGTGACTTCTGTAGCCCTCGTTAACGTACAGTTCCATCTTAGAATCAGTCACTCCGATCATAAGCCAGACGTCAGTGAAGATTCCAGTGCCAGTCTCAAAGATGACATCGTCACGTAGATCCAAGACGATTCATACCACAGAATAAAAACACCTGCCGAACAAAACTAGTCTTAGAAATCTGCATGAAAATTATTTTCATACAAACTTAAACTCCTTCAGGTCCGGCTCTGCTTGGAAAAACATGTTACGATTAATCAACACATCAGTCCCCTGAAAACCAACTGCATTCAGACGAACCAACTATTTTTCTCTGGAAAAGAAATGCATTCAAACAAACAAACTATTTGTCTCCTCTGGAAAACAAATGCATTCACTGAACAAACTATCTCACTACTCTGAAAAACAAATGCATTCAATGAACAAACTATTTTTCTCCTCTGAAAAATACATATATTCAATGAACAAATCATCACACGTATCAATCTTCTTGGGAAATCATCTTGAATGAAGAAAAATCTAAATATTTACCCTACGGTGCCAGAATTTCAGCTAAAGCTGATCAAACGTCGAGGAACAACTATCTTCTTGGCCCAACCACATCTGACATCCATTCAGCCTCCAGCTAAACTGTCGTTGGCACCCCACAGAATAAGTTGCCTCGGAGCTTGGGTAGAATCCTCCCTGTCCAGTCTAGATCTCTTTCCCAACTGATTGACAGTTTTCCTAACCGATTTCGCCTCTGTTTCATTTTACTAAGGTTACCATACTTTTATCATTAAAACAACCAATGAAAATTTCCCAACGCAAACAAATGACCTATCACCTCAAATATTCTATTTTATAAAATTAATAATTCACAACCTCTTTTCTTTTCCTAAAATTTTATTATTGGCATTAATCACAAACTTTCACACAAAAGAATCATCGATAAAAATCGTCCATTTTATTCTTTTCCAGGAATACACAAAATGGCGATTGACAGGCAGCAAAATTGACGTCATATTTCTAAATCTAGCACAGGCACTCTATAAAACAATTTGCACTTGGAAAATAAAAATACTCGCGAGCGTTTCGTTTCGCGACACTAAGGTAGCATGCAACTGGGTGCCTCTAGCGGTTTGAGTTAGATCCTGTATTGGTCAGCGCCTGGAGCGACTCTTGGGGCAGCTCTTGAGATAGAAAAAAGCGTTATAGGCCTATAAGAACAATGACAATAAGTAACATAAAATAATTATGATTAAGAGGAAAAACAACAAAACAAAACAAATTAAAAAACAAACAAACAAACAAAACAACAGATGATCTACTTGTATGTTTGTCTCTTGTTTGTTTGTCTTTCTAGCTGATTGTCTGTCTGGCTACAGGTGATTGACACACCGGGCATAGAAACAGGCGGCGTCACTCAGGACCCTAACTACGTTCGAGAGAGAGGCAGAGCTTCACAACTGGCGTTTCCAGGTCCCCATGCCATTCTGTTTTTAGTCCGACATCACCACGTAACTCGAGAAGACATCGAGGGCTTCAGCTATCTTCAGAAGCATCTAGGTCAAGGTAATGTCGCCACGACGCATGTGAAGGATGCCGGTCTTCGCTTTTTTTTCCTTTGTTTAAAATAACTTTTCAGGTCTATGTTTTATTTTAATAAGTAGCTTTCCACATATTTAATATTAGATGGCACACTTGTAGAAAGAGAAGGGAAGAGCAATGAACGAATCTTCAGAAACAGTTAAGGCAAGGTAATGATGCCTCGACGTATCCCAAAATATCCAATCTTTGCTTGTTTATGTGTTACTTTTTTTTAAAAATGCCTTTTCAATTATAGAATTTTTGACCATTTTCAGAGGGGAAAGAAGAAGCTGGGATGCATTTCTCTGCCCCGCCCCCCACCCTTCCCCCTTCCCAATTTTTTTTTTTAAAGGCCTGGCCGTAGAAATTTCGCCACGGTGCACGTCAAAATATCCAGGTTTTATTTCTTGTTGATCGACTTAGCTGCTCGCTACATTAGGGTGGAATTTTGGCAGGATTATCTCCACTCCAAAATGTCGATCATTGATCATGGGTCATTCATTTTCACGTATATAATTTTGAACAAGAAAGTTCTGGAAGGAAAATACCCACGTGTGAGTAATCTCTGTTATGTGTTTATTTTGAGAGTGTGAGTAATCTAAGTTATGTGTTTATTTGGAGATTGTTTAATTGTCAATGTAAAATGTGAATACTTGTACGTCTAGGGCTAAGTCATCATACGGTTGTTGTTCTGGTTGGAGCTAGCACACCCAAAGAGCCGTACAGGCAATTATCGGTGAGCAACAGTTTTAAAATGCATATGCTGTCACATTTAATCTGTTTTTCACTGTCTTACTAATAGATATATTTGTAATCTCCTTCGCTCTCCACAACAATCCCATTTTTAAAATTTTTAATTCTTTTTATCAAACATACACTCAATATTTCGCACATCCTCCTCCTCCTTCTCCTCCTCCTCCTTCTCCTCCTCCTCCTCGTCATCATCATCATCGTCGTCGTCATCGTCATATCGGTCCAAAGACATTGGCACGAGAATGTTTACTTTATGTATTAATTAATTAATTAATTAATTTATTAATTAATTAATTTATTTATTTATTTATTATTATTTTTTTATCTGATCTATTTACTTATTTATGCACGTATCTGCTTATTTATCTATTTTCTAGCTGGGTGTATCGATGGACTCACAGAATTCTGACCGAAGTTCAGACGATGAGGATCCTTTTGGCGACACCTCTTCTACAAAGAATGGAAAAGTGAGCCTCTCTCCAAAAGGCGGCAAGTTTCAACGATCCGTCTCTGAAGCTGATGCGGGGACTTGGAGCAAGATGCGCAGAATAGAACATGATGAAGGTTTGGTGATTTTATTCTTTTTAATTATTAGTTCTCGAGCGGTAAAAATGTATTTATTATTATTTTTGTGTGACATTTTATGTATTCTCAGGATGTTTGCTTTAACATAAACCTCATTTCAGGAAACTCTATCCACTTTGATTTCAACGAACCCAAATATCTTAAACGAAACTATGGTATACTGAGTGACGTCATCGTGTGACGTCATTATGGTGACGTCATATATTGTTGTTGCTTTTTCTAATATGATTTTCTAACAAACTATTGGAGAGATTTGGTTCAAGTTTGTTATAATTATACATAGACTACCTAAAACCAAAATTAAGCAAATCGATTGATATAATCATAATGGCGACCCTCTCCCCCACTCCCCCTTTTTTTCCCTCACATTTTCTTCAAACTTTGTCCTATCCTGTCCTGTCCTGTCCCGTAACCCGGAGGTCGTAGGGGCACCACAGATGATCGTTTAACCAGCATACTCCATCTTTCTCTGTCCTCAGCAGCCCTGATGGCTTCGCTCAGTGTCAAACCAATCCATTCTCGAATGTTGTCCTCCCACCTCTTTTTCGGTCTCCCTCTTCTTCTACCTCCTTGCACTGTACCTTGCAGAATAGTCTTTGAAAGGCCTGATGATCTGGTGACGTGGCCATACCATCGGAGTTTCCGTTTCTTCACCGCTCTCTATCGGACTTCGTCGTTGGTGATGTGTTGGGTATAGGAAATGCCCAGAAGTCTTCTGTTACACCACATATCCATGCTTTGTATTCTTCGTTGGAGATCTGCTGTGAGGGTCCATGCTTCGCAAGCATATAGGAAGATGGAGATGACAAGGGAGCGCAGATGTCTTACTTTGGAATGTAGACTGATGGTCCTGTCTTTCCAAATGGGCTTCAACCTTGTCAGGGCAGCAGTTGTTTGTGCGATCCTGGAGAGGACTTCCTGTCTGGACCCATTGTCTGATACAATGGCTCCTAAATATTTGAAGCTATGCACTGTGTTGAGGGATTGGCCTTGGACTTTGATGTCCGTGTTGATGCCATTGGTGTTGTTGGTCATCATTTTGGTCTTCTCTGCACTTATTTCCATTCCATAGGCTCTGGAGGTGGTGTCAAGCCTCTGTACCAGCTGTTCAAGTTCTTGTTCCTCTCCAGCCAATCCATCAGCCTGGAGAGGATTGGGCACCGCCAGGTCTTTGTGCCCAAGACACACTACATGACGACACTATCCAAACTTTGTACGTAATGAGAATGTACAGTGCATTGAGCATTAGTCAAAACTGATGTATCTCGAGTGACCTCATCGTGGTGACGTAATATTGTTACTTTTATTTAGCTATTTATTTTGCGCACTTTTCTCTGAAACTAATGGACGGATTTCCTTGAAACTTGGTATTTAGTTAGTTAGTGTGTGAGTGTGTGTGTGGGGTGTGTGTGTGTGTGTGTGTGGGTGTGTGTGTGTGTGTGTGTGTGTGTGTGTGTGTATGTGTGTGTGTGAGTATGTGTGTGCGCGTGCGTGCGTGTGATAGAAAACTCAGGAACTCAGGAAACTTTAATACAAGGCCACCAGCCTATACGCATGGGGTAACACAACAGATATGGAGAAAAAGAAAAAAAAGAAAAGAAAAGAAAAAATCACCCCAAAATTTGAAAAGTTACCAGTGATGGAGAAAGTTTTTAAGCTAGGGGTATTTATACCCTCAACCAAAACATGTGGAGGTTTTCATACCCTCATTGCAAACATAAGGGGGGTTTTATACCCCCTTTCAGTTTTTTATGGGGTACACCAACATACGTAATAAACACTTTGCGTGGAAAGTCTTATTCATCAGTTTGAGTTTCTTCAGCCGGGCTCGGTTGCGGCTCACCTTTTTCTTCTCTTACCAAGCACTCAAAGCCAAAGGCTGAAAAAAGGGTGTTTTTCTTTTCCTTCATCTTGTTTAAATTTTTTTGTGCAATTAGTTTTGTCTGCTTTATTTTTTCCTTTTCTTCGGTTTCCCCTCAGATCGCTGCTTGTCGGCCATGTTTAATGTTGAGTTGTTGTCAGTCTTATATAGCCAATCAAAAGCGTCGAGAAAAAATAGTGAATATTATCGTGAGTATGATTGGCTGTTTCTTGGAAGCGACAGAATTAATAGGAGGGGGAGAGAGGGTGGTAGGCGGTCGCGTAGGACGCACAGGCACACGATCCAAATCGAGCGAAAGCTGTACGCACGACCGAAATAGTTGTACCTGATGATACCTCCCAGCAACTTAGCTTTACGTTTTCATACCCCTTTCGTACTGACTTTGTGCGTGTTTATACCCTTTCATTACATTTTCGTTACGTGATTTCCCAACTCAGTACGCGAAACACGTACAGTTGTACGTGATCTCCATCACTGGTTACAAAAATAAATATGACAAACACGCGTCATTTGACAGACTGTGTCTAAAAAAAGAAAAAAAAGTAAAAATATTTTAAGTTACTTTTAAGTCAGCAATTCTTCACGTTTTTTCATTGCATAGTACGTAAACATCGCTACAGAGAGAGAGAGAGAGAGAGAGAGAGAGAGAGAGAGAGAGAGAGAGAGAGAGAGAGAGAGAGAGAGAGAGAGAGAGAGACAGAGACAGAGACAGAGACAGAGACAGAGAGAGACAGGGAGAGAGGGAATTCTGCACACTTGTTTTAATAGTTGTTAGTACCTCTTCGTTGTCCTTATCCTTCTTCTCTTGCGCTAAAGCTTATAAGTGTCTAATGCAGGTTAGGAGATTACTAATTGATTATAAATATATTCCTACATTTATTTGGTGTCTAATATGTGCGAGATACGAATCTAAATTTTCGGTCCGAACATCCAAAAGGACGTATGTTGAGGCACTCGTTGACTTAATGATCTTAGAAAACATACAGGCGCTGAAAACCTGTAGTTATACGAGCGTGACAGACAGCAGTTACTGTCAGCGGCTGTTCGCTTTAGCTGTTTCTACCTTACTTTGTTCTCGGCCTGTTTTAGAGTTTTGACGCGTAATATTTTCATAGTAGGGAATTCGCGAGGTGACGTCATAATAGGGTCGGAATGTTTTTATAAGCTGCGTACACGCTTATTTGAGACCTTCCGCCTCAACAATGTGGTTTTACAACTCTTCTTTGATCGTGCTATATCTAAGTCTAACAATATGACCCCATGCGCACTTTAAGAACAAATTTGTTACTTTGTATTTAAAAATTAAAGTTCATGTACTTACTGTTCCAGGCTTATTCTTCAGCGATCTTCTTCAGGAAGCGGGCGGCAAAGTGTGGATAGTGGACAACCTTATCACCTACAACCGGGGACAGCAAGTGAGAGCTCTTCTGGACATCGTGGACCGTATTCTGGACAACTCTGGTGGTCAGTGCTTTCAAGGAAAGAGCCAGATAAGACCTCAGGGCGAGGTCAAAAATCAGCACATTTGCTGGTTTTTATGAGCTCAGGACTGTCAGCACTCAAAACACACGTTAGTTTAAAAAAATATTATATATATATATAGAAAAACAACAAACAACAGCAGCAAGAAGAAGAATAACAAGAACAACAACAACAGCAACAAGAAGAAGAACAACAAGAACAACAACAATAGCAAAAAGAAGAAGAACAAGAAGAAGAACAGCAAGAAAAACAACAACAAGAACAGCAAGAACAAGAGGAACAACAAGAAGAACAACAAGAAGAAGAACAACAACAAGAGCAAGAAGAAGAACAAGAACAACAAGAACAAGAATAACAAGAACAAGAAGAACAACGAAAACAAGAAGAAGAACAATAAGAACAAAAAGAAGAACAACAAGAACAAGAAGAAGAACAACGAAAACAAGAAGAACAACAACAAGAACAAGAACAGGAAGAAGAACAATAAGAAGAACAACAAGAACATAACAGCAGTAACAAGAAGAACAACAACAAGAACAAGAAGAAGAACAATAAGAACACGAATGACAACAACAAGAACAAGAAGAACAACAAGGACAAGAACAAGAAGAAGAACAACAACAAGAACAGGGAGAACAAGAAGAAGAAGAAGAAGAACAAGAACAAGAAGAAGAACAACAACAAGAACAAGAAGAAGAAGAACAACAAGAACAAGAAGAAGAACAACAACAAGAACAAGTAGAAGAACAACAAGAACAAGAAGAAGAACAACGAGAACAAGAAGATCAACGAGAACAAGGAGAAGAACAACAACAACATGAACAAGAACAACAACAAAAACAACAATATGAACAACAACAAGAAGAAGAACAACAACAAGAACAACAACAAGAACATGAACAGGAAACAACAAGAACAAAAGACATTTTCTTTTATTTGTTTTTTAACATGAGAGAACGGAATACAATCCTATGTATTTGATTTATTGGGCAATAAATATGTTGATTTGACTTGAACTTTTTATTGCCCTAATAATTATTGCAAGATTCGGTCTTCTGTATCAGTTTGGAAAAATTTCAATTTTTTTTTTAAAGCACTGAATGATTTTATATTGTTGTTTTATTGTGATGAATGATTCCCCCGTCATTTTCTTGTCTTAGACTGATCTTATCCTTCACCTCTATCACCACCACCATCACCACCATCACCACCATCTTAATCATTATTATCATCGTCATCATCATCGTCATCATCATCATCATCATCATCATCATCATCATCATCATCATCATCATCATCATCATTATGATCATCATCATCATCTTCGTCGTCGTCGTCGTTATAACAATCCTCATCATCTTCAACAGCAACTTCAACTTCGTCTTTGTCGTCGCTGTCTTCCTCGCCCCTCTTATCCCTTTCCTTCTTTTGCTACTTTCCTTCTTCTCATCCTCTACCCCCTCCGTCATATCTTTCTATGCACCCGATACACATTGGTCGAACGCTACCAGAAGCATGCGTTATTAGTCGCCTCAATAGGCGATAAAGCATGCTCCCATGCTTCAGAGCACTGCTTTCTATACGCATCAAGCTCTGTAGTCACGGAAAAAGCGCAATTTCACTGAATTCATGAAAATAGAAAAATGTAAGTTTCGTCTCCTCTAGGGGACAAATTAGGTCAAACTGTATTAGTTTCTAGGTCAACTGTCTTTTACGAACCGTTTGACAATGTTTTTGAACCGTTTGTTGACGCCGGATAGTGTCCTCACTTGGTTTCATGCAATTTAAGAATCCAACAAGGCAATTGGGTTTTTGAGACGGAAAGAGCGGATTGTTTTAGAGCAACATTCTGTATATATTTACAGTGAAATTGCGCTTTTTCCGTCACTATAGCGCTTGAAGCGTGTAGGAAGCAGTGCTATGAAGCATGAGAGCATGCTTTATCGCCTGTTGAGGCGACTAGTAAAACATGCTTCTGGCAGCCTTCGACCAATGTGTACCGGGTGTTCTATTTATTTTTTTCTACTCATCCCTCTTCTTCTTCTTCTTCTTCTTCTTCTTCTTCTTCTTCTTCTTCTTCTTCTTCTTCTTCTTCTTCTTCTTCTTCTTCTTCTTCTTCTTCTTCTTCTTCTTCTTCTTCTTCTTCTTCTCCTCCTCCCTCCCTCTCTCTGGTTTATGATGTCATAATGTCTGCTATCGGTTGCATTGCCGCTTTCAAACGACATACATGCAAGGGAGGTTATCAGGTCACAAAGTAAGCAAAGTTATCTCCCATCACCCGCTAATCCTTAATTGATCTGTGAACCTTTGATTTCTGAGAGAGAGAGAGAGAGAGAGAGAGACAGAGAGAGACAGAGAGAGAGACAGAGAGAGAGAGAGACAGAGAGAGAGACAGAGAGAGAGGCGTAGTCACAGTTTTCCATGCCGTGTGACACATCCTTATCATGCTATGCCTTTCAAAGCAACTCCGGTAGTTTGCAACCCCCAATGTGCTCTTTAATATTACAAACACCAATTACGTTAACACGCCACACTCAATCCTTTAAATCAATAAAAAGTAGGGTTTTTTCCTCCCATATCCGTCTTCTAAAAACTATTTGTTACACTAGTATTACGCATGCTTGAGTGATGAGTGTGTGTTCGTTGTGTAGGCTATGTAGGATCAAGTATGTGGGCGTGTATGCTGGTTTTTACAGATCGCCTCTCATTTAGTCTGATTTAAGAATAAGGCGCTCATAGCATCCTTTATTATGTCTATAATAGTTTATTGTATATGTGTGACAAAAATAAGTTCATAAATAAATAAATAAATAAATAAATAAATAAATAAATAAATAAGCTTAGATAAATGAATCCAATATGCATTTGTTGTGTTTTTCAAAAAAGAAGCTCGTAATAAATAAATACACAACCAAAATAAGCATTAGACTTGGAGCCTTTCCATACCGATGTCTGTTTTACTTCAACAATTTATCATCTCTGACAGGTTTACCAAACGATTTTACGTTTCGAGGAATTTCTTCTGAAAATCCGCAAAACATCTTAAATGTATGGCATACTTTATTATGGAAATAAAATGTACTACTAAAAAGAGAGTTTAGGGCCAAATATTTGAAGACGTTGGAGCTGAACTGAACCTTCAAATAGTTCTACTCACATGCAAGCATTGGTATGCGCTGTACTGTACCTGTACAATGTTAATACAGACTCAATCTGTGAAGAAACTGCGCTATCGTTTCCTAGGTCATCTCGGTACAGCATGAAAGCATTCATACTGTTTACGAGTATTTCATAGTCATAACCATTATCCGTTTTTCAGCTGCGAACGGTTGAGAACACAGTCATCCCGTGTTAAATTGATATTATGGTTCTTTGTTAACTATGCTCCTTTCATTTTTCCCCTCTCATTTCCTTTCCATTCCTTTCGTTTCCTCTCTCTCATTCCGTTCCTTTTTATTCCTTTTCTTTTCTCCCTCTCTCTCTCTCTCTCTCTCTCTCTCTCTCTCTCTCTCTCTCTCTCTCTCTTTCCATTCATTTTTTCCCTCTCTCTCCTTCACTTTCCTTTTTCATTCCATATCTTTTCTTTTCTCTCATTTCCTTCCCGCTGTGGTTATGATTCGGCTCTTGGCAGTCCGTTGGACTCTATAAACACTGAATATCTATCTATCTATCTATCTATCTATCTATCTATCTATCTATCTATCTATCTATCTATCTATCTATCTATCTATCTATCTATCTATCTATCTATCTATCTATCTATCTATCTATCTATCTATCTATCTATCTATCTATCTATCTATCTATCTATCTATCTATCTATCTATCTATCTATCTATCTATCTTTCCTTCCTTCTTCCTTTACATTCATAACATTTTCTTTCCTTTCTTTTTCCTTTCATTTTTTCTTTCTTCTCCCTTTTCTCGTTCTTTTTCCTTCATTGCAGACGAAGAATGTTAGTAGTACTACTGTCAGAAAAGCATGTCTTAATTTCTCTGTTTCAAATAATAAAGTATTGTTGAATCTTGAAGAGTAGCATACAGCGTGTTTGAGACTACATTATACACACTCCCTCACTTGGGAGAAGGAGAAAGCCTCGTCTAGTCTCAGCTCCGATGTATGGCTTAGAGGTACCACTTCCCTGCCCTAATAATAATAATAATAATACAGGATGCTATACGCGCCTTACCCCAAATCATTCAGGCTCAAAGCGCGGCGATCTATACCAACATACACGCTCACCCGTCTTATCCACACACCAAACACACATCCATCACTCAAACAGGTGGTGTAAAGGCAGGGAGATCGCTATTAGAAGACGGAAAGAAAATCGAATTTTTATTTTTGAAATTTTTATATTGACTGCGTCCTGTACCATTATTGAAGGGAGGGAGGAAACCGGAGTACCCGGAGAAAACCCTCGGTGACCTCAATAGTCTCGTACCTAAGTCAAACACGTTCGCCCCTTGAGGGAATCGAACCCGCGACCTTCGGCATAGGAAACCGGCGACTTATCCACTGCGCTACGAGGCCACCCCCTGCAGTAGAACCTTAGTTCGCATTCTTAGTGGAGACGGTTAGACTTTTTTCTTTATTTTTAAGTAATGACTCTTTAATTGGTGGTTCACGTTCTGCCATGATGCCCAGCAGCACGTTAAAGATTTTGGTAATTCTGTCACAAATTAGGTCAAACTGTATTAGTTTCTAGGTCGACTGTCTTTTACGAACCGTTTGACAATGTTTTTGAACCGTTTGTTGACGCCGGATAGTAGTTAAATGTATTAAAAACAAAAGAAATGTATATTGATTTTAGAAGGAAGAAAGATGAGGATGTGAGTAGTACGATTCATGGCAAGCCTGTTGAAAAAGTGGATGAATGTAAATATTTAGGAACTGTTTTTGATATTCAATTAAAATGGGACGCCAACACTGCGAACATCATAAAAAAAAAGGCCAACAAAGAATGTATCTTCTTCGTAAACTTAAAAGTTTCTCTGTTAGCTCTTTTATTCTTAGCCGTTTTTATCAGTCTTTCATAGAAAGCTTGTTGTGTTTTTCATTTGTCTGCTGGTTTAACAGCCTTTCTGTACATGATAAGAACAGTCTGCACTCAATAGTAAATATATGTTCAAAAATAATTGGTGACAGGCAAAGAGACCTGAGTACTTTTTGTGATCAACAAACACTTAGGAGGGCTGTTTCGATTATTTCTATGCCACATCATGCGCTAGCTGAGGAATTTGTTTTGATGCAATCTGGGAGGAGGTTTAAAATGCCACAGTGCAAGACCAATCGGTATTTAAAATCGTTTGTGCCTCATGCAATACAGTTGATGAACAAGAGTAAGAACAAGTAATGCATAAAACTAAAAGTAAAACAATTAGCCTAATAATAACTAATCTTAGCTGCTTTTTCCTTTAATGAATCTTCTACCTTGTTATTTTTATGCCTGTGTCTGTGGTGAGTGCTGCTGGTGACGTATGCCTGTGTTGGGTAAATGTCTATGAACTGGATGTATGTGTGTGCATGGGCAGTGTGTATGTGCGGATGGTGTCGGGGGGGCTGCCGCTGTC
Organism: Oncomelania hupensis; assembly: GCA_036898135.1. Taxonomy (NCBI): domain Eukaryota; kingdom Metazoa; phylum Mollusca; class Gastropoda; order Littorinimorpha; family Pomatiopsidae; genus Oncomelania; species Oncomelania hupensis. The sequence goes on from CM072516.1 coordinate 43,056,296, forward strand.
TTTTGTGCAAGTTGTTTTGTGCAAGTTGTTATTGTTTGTAGACATCCTCATGCATATCAGATATTGTTGTGATTTTTTTTTAAAATTAGAGAGCACTCATACCCCCATTGTAATTGCCAAATCTGGATAAATAAAGTTGTTTGAATTGAATTGAATTGAATTGAACAAATGCATGACAACAGGCTCCATCATTCCATCACATGGACTTTAAAGCTGTCTTAGACGGGTGAGTGACGGCTACACAACCACACTCAGCACGCACTATAGGTCTTTCTCCCCACATACACCGTCGCCCAGGGTTGTGCTCAATCTTCTGGGCGTCATACTATGCGCGCAAAGGCTGCCAGTGGGCGCCTCAGGCGGCTTGAGTTAGATCCTGCATAGGACAGCGCCTTGATCGGTTCGTGAAATGTTAAAGCCCTTTATAAAAGTGATTAAATTAAATAAATAAAGAAATAAATCACATAAGCACGCATAACCTACATTCTATTAGGTTGATAAGATCGCCCCAGTCATCTGAAGCGTTGGACCGTTCGCCTGATGCTCCAAGTGAATATCTTGTGCTAGTTCTAGATTTCGGCCAACGCTTCGAGTATTTCTTTGAACTGGTCGGATTGATGCAGATCTAATTTCGAGTTTCCTTTCTTCTTCCAATAGAAATGATGATTAATGAGAAATGTGTGTTGGACACACACTTCTTTTCAGAACAAAACCCCACAAAATGCGCACATGTAATAGTATGTAAAGTCTATGGTAATTCGTCTTTCATCAGAATAGCTCAATTTTCTTATTTTCTTCACGCAGCGCTAGATATTCTCGACGGCGTTGTTTTGGTTTTCCACGTGCTTGCAGATGGGACGTAACTCTAGCCTTGCCGACACAATGAAGGAATTGAGTTATCTCCCGTCTTAATCTAATGGCGGGGTTGGTGCTAATTGGTTCTATGTCCCAAATAAGGGTCAAGTTTCTGCGCCCTCTTTCTTTTTGCAGAAACGGTTTGTACGTTTCAAAACATGCCACTCTTGTTGTTGTTGTTGTTGTTGTTGTTGTTGTTGTTGTTGTTCTTCTTCTTCTTGAAAATCAAACCTCCACCACCCACCCACCCACCCACCCACTCTTACCCCGGCAGCTGACTGTCTATGGGAGTATATAGCAGTCACAGGTGATTTTAATTATCTCCCTTTCCCACACATTTTCATTGCATCTACGTCACCCGCCCCTTGCCATAAAGTCTCTTTTAATCCTCGCTCCCACGTGACTTCACCTCTCTCTCTCCCTCCCCCTCTCTCTCTCTCTCTCTCTCGCTGTAGGCCTATGTCTCTCTCTCACTCTATCTCTCTCTTTCTGGCTCTCTCTGTCTCTACATCCACGCCTCCCTTTCCTCTCTCTTACCCCTCCCTCTCCTCTCTCTCTCTCTCTCTCTCTCTCTCTCTCTCTCTCTCTCTCTCTCTCTCTCTCTCCCTCTCCGTCTCTCTCTCTCTCTCTCTCTCTCTCTCTCTCTCTCATTTCTTCTCCTGTGTCATACCTAGGCTACACCAATCCAGCGTAAGAGTCATACAGCGAGCCAGGGACTGACCGATCGAGGTCCTTTACCCATCTTTCAACATTAATAAAAGGGAGCAAGGCCTCGCTTAGTGTCGCCTACGCTGTGTGGTTAAGAGTGACATCTGCGAATGTAAACTCACACTAGCAGAATGCCTCGAATTTCACCTCCTGACTTCTGAACGCGCTAGCACCAGACGGTGACATCCCACATGCTTACAACACTGCCAGAGCCATTCATTGGCCTGCAGTTACAAATCAAGAAAACTCGCCGAGCGAGTTTGTGAGTTTTAGCACGGACTGAAGGTGCGCGCTATACAAGTGCACTGCATCAGCGTCATCAACGTTAACGTCGACATCCACATCCTGTTGTGTTGTATATATCACAGATTTACTTACAGTTCGTGTTGAAAACTCGGGGAGCTGCGCTTGCTTGCTTCACCCTTTTTTTTTTAAAGTGAAAGATGTGTATTATTAAGAAACGTGAACATTCAAGAATAGGCCTATACTTATAGAAAAGGTAAGAACGATTCGTGGTTGTAGGCTTTGGCACATTTTGTTCCTAAGCGTGTGAGAAATTACAAATCACCTCAGAGGTTTGGGAAAAATAAATGATTTTTTTTTTCTCTTTTCGATATCTCTCTACCAATTGGTTGAAAAGTAAATCGATCCCTATTGAAAATTCTTATAACTTCATAGGTAAACAGTGCAGCATTGGCATGAGGCAACATGTGGCCATTACTGTACCGATCTGTGATTGCATCTCTGCAGTGACGAAGGCAGTCGATGGCACATCGCTTGACACTTCATTGTATAGTCTTTTTATGTCTTATGCCAGCAAATCTCACTCTGGCAGTGTCAGATGAAGGGCCATTTTAGGTTCCCAGGGAGATCAGAAGTTAAATTCTACCACTGTAAAAGGATTACAATACGCGTTGTTACTTGCAAAAGAAGAAGAAAAGGGGAAAGTAGAAGAAAAACAAGAAGACTAAAAATCCAAAGTAAACTATAACTGCATGAGCGAAAGCGAAGAGGAAGAAAAAGAAGAGACGAGGAATGTTAATTTTAGCTAATGGTGATTGATGAGAAGGCTTGCTATGGAAGTCTTGAAGTGATTCAACTTGCGCTAGTGCTGTATCCAGCCATTTTACAGTCTGTTGTTTCATGTAGGTCTAGTGTACGCTGCGGAGTCCACGACTCAGCAGTGTATTTGAGAGTGAAATTCTGATGCTTTTTGGTTAAAAGACTATCAAGAATACAGTAGTTGGTTGGAGCTTCCCAGCCTTTTGCCTAGAGTGAGAGAGAGAGAGAGAGAGAGAGAGAGAGAGAGAGAGAGAGAGAGAGAGAGAGAGAGAGAGAGAGGTATCCTATCAAATCGTAAAAAAGGGTTGTAATACTAAATACTGGAGTTAATGAAGACGAGATATAGGCCTAGGCGGAAATATCCAGAGTATAGGGACAGCTACAGACAAACAGACAAACGCACCTTCCCCCTCTCTCCACACACACACACACACACACACACACACACACACACACACACACGCGCGCGCGCGCGCGCACACACACAAAAATAATTGAACAACTGCGATTTACGGTTATTTATAAAGTACCACTAATTTATTATAATTCGTGATGATTTAGGCAAACGTGCCCTTCCTTTTGAATCTTTTCCACAAAATTATCAATATACGGTGTGGTTGAAAAATAAATCCCTATCTAAAATTGCTTATAACTGTTGTCAGTAGTAATGCATTTGCTTGAAACAACACGTTTTGTGATCCTTATAGTGGTGTTGTTTGACTTCTGTCTTAAATTTATCTTACAGTAAAGAGAGGGACCCACAATGGGCCGTTATCTGACACTGCTTGAACGAGATCAACTAACCAACAGTCAGGCCACGGACCTGCTATATAAGGCTAAGAATATAGTTTTGTTTCATGCAAGTACTGTACTATGTTTATATGCTATAATCTTCTCGTAACTCGAAAGTCGTCGGGACGCCACAGATGATCGTTTAACATGCTATATACGAATGTTATCATTAATACGCAGAAATACTACTACTAATAATAATAATAATAATAATAATAATAATAATAATAATAATAATAATAATAATAAAGGTATTTATATAGCGCTTTTTCCTAATGACATCAAAGCGCAGTTCTCACGCATTTGTACTTAACGTTAACATCGAAATACATATAAAAAAAAAAGTGAAACAAAAACAGGACTAATAACTATGCAAAGAATAATACAAACATGAAAAGGAATATTTACAAATAAAATATAGAAGAAGGGGGGTGTAGGGGAGGAGGAGAGCAGCTAAGGAGTATGGGGGCTGGGGACGTGAGGTGTTCGGCGGTGGTCTCAATCAGAAAAGAAGGAATGATGACAGTGATAGCAGACCAGATCACACAATTTTAAGGAAGAGATGAGTTTTTACGTTGGACTTGAAAGTGGCTATGTTCGGAGAGAGGGAGGGGAAGAGAGTTCCAAGTTGAAGGACCAAGCACTGACAAAGACCTACAGGCTGCAGAGGAAAGTTTGTAGCATGAGGGTTTCAGAGGTAAAAAGTAGGTGTCCTGTGGAAGCGAATGGTATGGGTGAGGTTGAAAGGGGCTACTCCATGGACGCATTTGTAACAGAAAGTACAGATTTTGTAGGTAATCCTCTGAGATACAGGAAGGCAGTGGAGAGAATGTAGGAGTGATGTGATATGATCAGATTTTTTTTTCTTTTTGAGAACCAGACCAGCAGCCGAGTTCTGAACACGTTGGAGCAGATAAACAGAAGAGGAAGGAAGTCCAGTCAGAAGAGAGTTAAAGCCTGACAGGACAAGAGAGGAAATGAGTTTGGTTGTGGCGTCAGTCGACAGTATCTATTCTATGGAGCTGAAAGTTGCATGTTTGTCAGGTTTTGTGGATGAATTGTGACATGGAGAGGGTATTAGGAAATAGGGAATAGGGAGTTAGCCTACTTTTCAACCGCTATGTATTATTTTTATCTGTACGGAAAGTGTTTGCCAGCCTACGTCTACTATAAAAGAAAAATCAACTACGCGTGCATATTGTGACCATGTGGAAGTTAGCTTATCGCAGGAGAACCGATGTCTGTTAATTGGTTTATGTAATCTGCCGTAGACACGCACAGTGTGACTGAGACTGGACAAAGCATCCACTCTCTCAAAACTAGAGGGAGTAGACCTCGATCAGTCTCCTGCACATTGTATTCTATAGCCCAATAGGTGCTTATGTTTCTACTACGTTATGTTTTTCTCAAGATATGTTTTACCAAGCGTAGTGATGCTCAATATGAACATCTAAACACGTGGAACAGAGGGTTACAAGGCGAAGAATATAACTAAAACATCCAATGCGGTTTTATACGGAGGAAAATGAATATCTAGAAGTAGACGTACTAGAAGAATACATTTTGCTCTTGGCCTCGTGTGTAACACATAGATTGGTTGAAAGGTAAGTCCCTATTAAAAATGTGTTATAATTTTGGTAAATAGTAATGCATAGACATGAAATAAACTTATTGTGATTCTCGCGCTCGTAGAATATAATTTTGTTGTTACAGTGACGAGAGTAGCTCGTAATAGCCCGTTTTTAATAAGGTGTTACTTTTCAGCCACCCTTACAAGGAAACTGTGATTGCATTATTATTATTATTATTTTTTTATTTTTTTTTAAATAATATTATTATTATTATTATTATTATTATTATTATTATTATTATTATTATTATTATTTATTATTATTATTATTATTATTATTATTATTATTATTATTATTATTATTATTATTATCGTCGTCGTGGTCCTCCTCCTCCTCTTCCTCCTCATCGTCATCATTATCATCATCATCGTCATCATCATCATCATCATCATCATCATCATCATCATCATCCTATCCTATCCTATATCGTAACTAGTCGTTGGGGCATTACAGATGACCGTTTAAACAGCGTACTCCATCTTTCTCTGTCCTCAACAACCCCCATGGCTTCGCTTAATGTCAAACCAGTCCATTCTCGAATGTTATCCTCCCACCTCTTTTTCGGTCTCCCTCTTCTTCTGCCTCCTTGCACCGAGCCTTGCAGGAATGTCTTTGCAAGGCCAGATGCTCTGGTGACCGTGTCCATACCATCGGAGTTTCCGTTTTTTCACTACTGTGAGCAGGTCATCGTGTTGTCCAATGGCTTGTGTGATAGTCTGTCGGACTTCGGCGTTGGTGATTTGCTGGATATAGGAAATGCCCAGAAGTCTTCTGTAGCTCTTCATCTCAATGCTTTGTAGTGTTCGTTGTAGGTCTGCTGTGAGGGTCAATGTTTCGCAAGCGTATAGGAAAATGGAGATGACAAGGGAGCGCAGCAGCCTTACCTTGGAGTGTAGATTGATGGTCCTGTCTTTCCAAATGTGCTTCAATGTTGTCAGAGCCGCAGTTGTTTGTGTGATCCTGGAGAGGACTTCCTGTCGGAACCCATTGTCTGATACAATGGCTCCGAAATATCTGAAGCTATGCAGCGTGTTGAGGGATTGGCCTTGGACTTTGATGTCCGTATTGATGCCATTGGTGTTGTTAGTCATCACTGTGGTCTTCTCTGCAATTATTTCTATTTCAAAGGTTCTGGAGGTGGTGTCAAGCCTCTGTATCAGCTGTTAAAGTTCTTGTTCCTCTCCAGCCAGTCCATCAATGTCATCCGCAAAACGAAGATTGGAGATTGCTCTACCCTCTATGCTGACCTTGCCTTCGTGATCTGCAAGGGCGTTTGACATAATGCGCTCCAGGAAGATGTTGAAAAGTGTTGGAGAGAATAGGCATCCTTGACGCACGCCGATGGAAACTCATCCTTCTTCTTCTTCTTCTTCTTCTTCTTCTTCTTCTTCTTCTTCTTCTTCTTCTTCTTCTTCTTCTTCTTCTGTAGGCCTAACATCAATTTTGCTAATGATTCCGTCATTCTTAGACAACTCAGCATCGGGGGAACCAAATTGCACTGCCTACCATAGACATAACTGTGCAGACGCTACCGTCAGCAAGTAATTATGTGAAACATGATATGAGGCCATGACTATGTCTTCAGTCTTATATCGGTGAACCTACAAAAACTGACCAAGCAGTTAAGTTGCGTTGTATGTGAAAACTCATATAACACTTGCTTCTGTGCCATTTTGTGGAATTTAATCAGCTGTGAATTAAACGTGTATTAATACAACCATTTTACCAATTTTGAGAACCCATTTTTTAAAACCAGTTCTACCAATTTTGAGATCTCACTTTTCTTGTATCCTACATTTGAATTTCAAAACATGAATCCATTGTATCAAACCCGGAGAAGCCAGCATCGTCATTTTCAACTCTCTTCATCTGCGTCTCTGTTGATGAGGACTACTTTATCAGTCGTGCTTCTCATCGTGGTTGCGCCTAGCAACGGATTCAAGCTTTACGACGGTTATTACAATTCGCTATTTCGACCAATGGCAGAGCAGTCCGTGTCGTTCAAGGCCAAGGTCGAGACGTTGGGCGCTATCTTGAAACGTCACGTCCAGCAGCTACGATCCACACCGAACAGAATGGTACGTGAATGAATGATTTGTGCGTGTGTTTTTAGCTTTTTCAAATGTATTTGATTGATTAATTTTTGGATGGAGTGATGGAAGAAATTGTGAACGAAAAAGAAGAAGATTCGGTTGTATTGTTGTTGCTGTTTTCGACTTCATTGTAGGCCTACTTCTTTGCTTTTGAATTGGGCATTGACATTTCTATTCCTACCCGTTCTGCTTTGTTTTCTAGCTACTCTGGACGACTTTTGAGTATATACATGCATTCGATTATTTATCTACTTTGTTGCTCGGAAGAGTCCGCTGGACCTAAAGCAATAATCATGTAATGTAATGTAATCTACTTTGTTTAAGAGTTTTGTTATTTTGATACTGCATGTAGCCTACCAGCTTGAATTTGACTTGGTTACCCCATGTTTGACAGCTTCATTGAAATGCATAAAAAGCATACAAACGGTTGTTAGTTCACGAGCTGTAAAGCTCGGAAACTGTTGTTTTTGGCTTTGAGCGTCCGGCGTCCGTCCGGGGGTGACATTTACGCATTTTTCTCTAAAATTAATGGACGGATTTCTTTGAAACTTGGTATTTAGTTAGGAAATAGTAAACCCTACCAGAGGAAAAAAATTGTTTTTGGTATGCTGGGTGACGTCATCATGGTGATATCATAATTTGTTTAATTTTTCTAATCCTATTTTCTCCCAAACTACTGAAGGGATTTGGTTCAGGTTTGGTATGTACTTAGACTTCACCTGTGTCTCCAAGATAAAACCAAACTTATGCAAATCGAGTGAACTAATCATCGTGACGTAATTTTTTACAGGAAAATTTTATAATGGTTTTGTTGTTGATAGACTGTTGTTGTTGTTGTTGTTGTTGTTGATGATGATGATGATGATGATGATGATGATGATGATGATGATGATGATGATGATGATGATGATGATGATGATGATGATGATGATGATGCAGGTGGACCTAGTATTCTTGGTGGATAGCTCAGCCAGTGTGGGAGGTCTGCACTTTTTGGATGAAATCAAGTTTGTCCGAAAATTACTGGCTGACTTCACCGTTGACATCAACACCACCAGGTCTGTCCAAGTTTCATAGTTCGCAGTTATTTTGTACTCTCTGTGTCAGTTATATTATACCACAGCAGTGTTACTCACGTTGGGTGCCTATAGCTCTCTAGCAAACCGGTAGAGAGCACACATATGGGGAATGAGCGTAAGAGCATACAGAAAAATAAAACGTCCATCCATTGATTATAGCAGCACTATCTTTTCACACACACGAAAGGCCATATAGGACTACATTAATTAATTCGTCTTTCATTCGGGTTTCATCAGTTCTAAAAATAGACACGCAGGCACCTCTCAAACATTATTCAGGTCTTCCACTTACACATACACACCCTCCTACAACATAAACGGACACCCTGCACGCACACGATCCCTTCTCCCCATTCCCGGTCGTCCAGGATTGTGCTCAGTCGTCTGGGCGACAGGCTATGTGCCCAAAGGCTGCAAGTGGGCGCCTCGGGCGGCTTGAGTTATAGCCTGTATCGGCCAGCGCCTTGAGCAGCTCTTGAGCTGGTAAAGCCCTATATAAAGGTGATTTAATTAATTAATTAATTAATTAATGTCCGACAATACATTAAGAAGAACAAGTTAGCCTATTAAAAACCTGCAAAAAAAATGAATTAAAAAAACATTCTTTTGAAATGTGCAAATTAGGGGTATTGAATCTAAAACTTAAAGTGTGTTCCTAGAGAGAAGAGTTGCTATATAAGCCTATAGTTTGGCCACGAGGTTTGCGGAAGTTTGTGTGAGTTGCTGTGAACATTGCTACAAGAAATGGATATGATTTTACGATGCCAGTGGTTAAACGCGATTATAATAGATTACTTCAAATGTGTTGTGACATGTGCGGGGTCCCAGCAGAGGACAAATGTGTATTCCAGCGGCGTCCTCTGCAGTCGACAAACCCGTACGTCTGTGTGCTATCCAACGATTTGCTGTAGAGCTACAGGCACCCAACTTGTGTGATGCAATTTCAGTTATACGCATGCAGGCTTGCAGGAACTCTTAAAACAGTTATTATTGTATGAAATCCTCTTTTTTTTTTAACTAAGCAAAGTCAAGCAGCTCAAATTAGGAAAGTAGGGTCACAGTAGGGAAAGCGACGACAAAACAATTGAAACTGACCAGTGTTTTAGGTGATATTATTCCGGATATTATTATTCCGATATTATTCCGGATAGTGGTTCGAAATATCAAGGTTTACAGCTTATTTTATTTGGTAGCTGTGCTTAAAAAAGATTGATTTTTAAAATTATGTCATCGTTCTTGTATAGCGGTTTCCTAGCTCAAGAGCTGCTCAAGGCGCTGGTCCATACAGGATCTAACTCAAGCCGCCCGAGGCGCCCCCTACTTTATTATTAGAATGACATTACTTGCGCCAACAATGATCATGAATGGCTCTTCTTTACTCATCAGATTCTCTTCTTCACCTAGTTCATCTTATACGTGTGTGGGGTGAATGGGGGAGGGGCACACCAACTCAACCAAAGCTTTTTAGTTTTGAGGTTAAGTCAGCCAGGCTAGCTATAAATAGCTTCGCCGATGCTACCTTTCCTTTCCTTTCACTGGAAGTAAGGGTGCAGGCAAGCTATAAATAGCCCGCAGCCAGCAAAATGTGGAGGCACTAAACAGTGCTGCTCACATAGGCATTGAGCTGGCTTGTGGCGGGGAGGAGGGTGAGGGATGTGGGGGGTGGGTGTGTGTTTGTTGTGCGTGTGTGTGTGTTGTGTTTTTATTTATTTAATTTAATGTCTTTTCACATTTGTGATATTAGACAACATATTAAATTAGAAACAGAATAACTTAAAATTTTAGAAAAGGAATTTACTTGAACAAAAATTAATATAACGGCATTAATATATAAAAGAAATCTATTGTTATTGCTTATTTATTATATGAATGGATAAGAAAGCAAGATGACAACATTTATGCTTAGTTCAATCATCGCGGAAATGATATGTAAAATTATATTAATTGGACAACTAAATGTTGTTGTGTGTATGTGTATTTAGGTGTTTTGTGTGTGTTGTGTATGTGTGTGTGCGCGTGTGTGTGCGTGTGTGTTCATGAAGAGGTTACTGTGTTGTGAGTTCGTTTCCAGCAATGTTGTATGGATCGAGGTGAATGCCTTGCAGTAAGAGTAGGGAGAGTATGTTTGTAATGCTGAATTTTGTTAGTTTAAAGATGTGATTTTATTTGTACGGTCAGATATTTTTCTTTCCCTTGTTTTTAATGTAGTGTATGCTTATGTAAAATATGCTGCCCACAATTTTCCTTGTCATGTATTAGGGGATACTGAAGGTATGTATTCTGTATGTTACACAGGGTGGCAGTGATCACGTTTTCATCACGTGACAAGGTAGTACGGCAAGTGGACCATTTCACGTACCCAGGCTTGCAGAACCACAAGTGTTCTCTGCTGGTGGACGAAATCCCCAACATCAAATATGTCGGTGGTGGAACTTACACGTTAGGGGCATTCTTGGAAGCTCAGGTGAGGCTGATTTATTTCTTTATTTAGAACACAAATGGCGGTTGTTTGGATTGAGCGGACTGAAAATTTCGCTTATAAAATGAAGGTAGGTCTATATATGAAAAGTTGGTAAAAAAAAACCGCAATAGAATACAGTTGATTCCTAGACGTACAATCTATGTTGAAGTCAACTTTTGTGACAAGCAGAGTTAAACTGTAAATTTGCATTGAGCACAAGCACGTCCACACGGAGAAACAAACATTTTCCATAACTTCATTTATGAAGTTTGCATGTATTGAAAGCATGAAGATTATTCAACTCTTGGCTTGCATGTACATCAACATCAGAACGTCTTGCTAATTTTCGGCACTCACGGCCGTCGACCTTAAAATTTCTAGCTATTGTCTGCAATGATATCGCTTAACATTTAAAGCATCAATTGTTTTGCCCTTGCTTGCACCACTGAGCGAATGAGCCCCAAATGCTTTCTGGCTGTTTTACCTTACATCTGCACAATCTGGGTTAGGAAATCAGTCTCTGCATACGAAGGGAACCTCGTACAGCACCTGACAGCACCTCATTAGGAAGTCATCACTCCAGCGCTAACCCCATGACCTTTCTCGTCTGCTGTCTATTAATTTCAGGTGCCGGAACAGAGCACCGAATGTAGCGAAAAGAACCAAAACGATGAAAACAACAAAAAGCAATTACAGTACCATTGGAGCATGACACTTTCCTTCAACTATGATAATGTGAATGCATCGAGTTACTTTCGAACTGATTTTTAATTTGACTTTAATAATAATAATAATAATAATAATAATAATAATAATAATAATAATAATAATAATAATAATAATAATAATAATAATAATAATATTTATAAAGCGCTTTTCCTAGTAAGGAACAGTTCAAAGCGCTCACTCACGCATTCACACACTCATTAATTTAAACATTATTCATGTTATGATGTTTGTAATGTAAAATAGTATTGTATTTTAACATTCATAATTTCAGAGCGTCCTGGAGTCGGCAAGGCCAAATGCAGAAAAAGCGGTCATCCTCATTACGGACGGTTTCTCCAACGGCGGTGACCCAAGACCAGAGGCCCGAAAGTTGAAGCAGCAAGGGGTCAAGATCTTCACCTTCGGCATCCGCAACGGAAACGTCAGGGAATTGTGGGAGATGGCGTCAGAGCCTCGAAATGAAACCTGCTACATCCTGGACAGCTTTGAGGAGTTCGAGGCCCTGGCAAGGCGAGCTCTGCATTCTGGTAAGTAGGGGAAATTCATTATTGTAGTTTTCATCATTGTTTTTGTCATAGTTTGCTTCATAAATGGCACATGACCCGAAAGATCCAACCGAGAAATAGTGCCTGTGCGAAATATAATCTGCTGCAATAATTGATTGTTCAAAACATGGTTTCCGTGATTTCTAGTTTTGCCACATTATTTCACAGCCCAACACTTTTATGCTTAACACTCACTGCTTAACAGTATCACAGACAATTAAACTTTGAATTTATTACCTGGATGATCATGAATGGGTTCTGGTATGGAATTAGGACTGGTTCTTAAATAACGCTCAAGCTCCAGCTCAAGAGGTGCTCATGGCGTTGACGTAGAACAATGTCTCACTCAATCCACCTAAAGCGAATCGTTAAAAAATACTCTGTGTGTGTGTGCGTGTGAGTGCGCGTGTGCGCGCGTGTGCGCGCGCTTGGGTTTTCGTTTTGCCATTGCTCAAACGTAGGGTTAATTAGAGTAAAATTGTTCGCTATTCCCCGTTATTTTACGGTAACATTTAATACGTAGACAATATGTGTTAACTTTATTGGTAACCTATTTGATGTGAAATGTTATGACCGTGCGTGTGTTGTCAGATTTGCAGTCAGGGACCTTCATGCCACAGTCGGATAAAAAGTGCAGCTCGCTGTGTGACGCAGGCTACTGTTGCCATGAAAACGCATCCTGCACGTGCGGCACTCACACGGGAAACTACGAGTGTCTCTGCAAGCCCGGTTACTATGGAAACGGCCTTGGTCCTGATGGATGCAAACGTGGGAATATTATTAAATTTGTATTTATATACATATTCATGTATTTATTTAGATAAATAGATTAATAGCTGTAGAAAAATGGATTCGAGTGCTACAGAAGACTTCTGGGCATTTCTATACCCAGCACATCACCAACGACGAAGTCCGACAGACCATCACACAAACCATTGGACAACACGATGACCTGCTCACAGTGGTGAAAAAAACGGAAACTCCGATGGTATGGCCACGTCACCAGATCATAAGGTCCTGCAAAGACCATCCTGCAAGGCACAATGCAAGGAGGTAGAAGAAGAGGGAGACCGAAAAAGAGGTGGGAGGACAACATTCGAGAATGGACTGGTTTGACACTGAGCGCAACAATCAGGATTGCTGAGGACAGGAAAAGATAGAGTACGCTTGTTAAAAGATCATATCTGTGGTGCCCACACGACCTCCGAGTTATGGGATAGGATATGAATGATAGGATAGAAAAATGGAAACTCCGTGTTCCTAATGAAGATTTGTCATCAAAGGTAGGACGGGACACCAAAGGTGCGGACGGGACATCAAAAGTGGGGACGGGACATCACATCAAAAGTGGGACGGGATATTAAAGGTGGGACGGTACATCACAGGTGGGACAGGACATTAAAGGTGGGACGGGAGATCAAAGTTGGTAAACAATGAGTTAGTGTTCTTTGTTTTTTTCTACATCATCGTCATCCAGTGTTGGGTTACGTAACCCGTGTCCTACAGATTGATAACTATTTCTGTATTATATATCCGTTAAACAGAAAGGTCGTGGAATGCAAATGAAACCTTCAAATCGTTAGGGGTGGGAGCAGAAAGGGATAATCTGTATTGATATAATCTTTTTCCTGAAAAGTTCAATACTGGATTTTTTCTCTGTGTTTTGATGGGTGAGAGGCCCCTTCTGTCAATAATAGCCACCCGGAAAGAAGAGTTTAAATTGTGCAAAACATTAAGTAAATTTTCAGGTTTTTGCATTGTATTGCATTGTAATGTATTGTGTTACAGTGTAGTGTGTTATGTTGTATTGTATTGCATTGTACTGTATTGTAATTCATTGTATTAGTATATTATTATATTGCATCGCATAGTATTGTATTGTAATTTATTGTATTGTTTTGCGTTGTACTGTAGTGTGTTGTGTTGTAATGTATTTTATACAGCCTGCCCCTCCGGCACCTACAAGAACTTCACAGGCGCTGGTGACGTCAGCGCCTGTACAAATTGCCCGGATGAGAACCAAGAGACGTTGCCAGGGGCCACACTGGTGCACGAGTGTCGTTGCAAACGAGGTTTCCGGAACTTCAATTCTTCCTCTGAGGAGTGTATCGGTACGTACCTGATAAGCCCGCATTCGGTGCAGCAGAGTTAACAACTGTACCGTTTGGGTAACTTACTGGGAATTTTGACAGTACTGTTCCCCAATGGCAAGCTGGATCCTATCAAGATCTTTCTCGCAGGGAACTCAATTGGGCCGCTGAATCCTGATACACATATATATATATATATATATATATGTGTGTGTGTGTGTTTTCTTAATGGGGCAATAAAGTTGAGATGTTTGGATTGCATTCGTCTCCCGTGCGGACGAAATTCTGGCTGCCTTCTCAGCAAAAGCGTAGCAGTCGCAAGAGCAGCGCCATCTAGGAGAGGGTGGGGTGGGTTGTGGTGGGCACAACTATAGTGCATACTGGGTGCATTGGTGTTTCTGGCACTCATCAGTGTTGGACCTGAGTGTCCGGATCTTTAAAGTCCGCGCGGTGGAAAGAATGCGTTTACAGATTAGACCTCGGTGTATATACTCTCTCATCCGAGACCTGAATAAGCCTCTTTGCTAAGTTAGTTATGTGGCAGGTCTACCTATCACACAGATTGCTGCTTTTTGCAGTATTTATGTGTACATGTTCAGGCCAGTGTATGAAGAACCGTACAATGTTTAATTTATTTATGTATTTTTGTTTGTGCATGAACAATCAATACAATAGTATATTCAGCGCTCTCTGGTTTGAGCTGATTCTGAATAAGCGCACTACCTAAACACAAGATCACCATAATTCATTCAGTTGATTTTTTTAAAATTTATTTGCAGTATTTCGCTGTCCTGAACTCCAGGAGCCAGAGAACGGGTATTTCGTCAACAATCAGTGTAACAACGTTTTTAACGCGGCCTGTGGACTGCGATGCCGCCCGGGATACGAACTGCGAGGATCCGGCCTTCGGATTTGTCAGGAGGATGGATTTTGGTCAGGCCAGGATACGCATTGTGTCTGTGAGTATAAAGTATAGCGCAGTCTAGTAAGTGTTGCCACAATGACACATTAAAGAACTCGATTGTTCTTTTACAAGCTCTGTCTAGACGACGATTCTTGGTCACACACTGTGCCCAAGCACACATTTCTTGTTCACAGGTCCTTTTAAAATGCACAGTTAGTATTGCATCACCAAGAGTCAATAGTGATATTGCTAGCGCTCAGTCCATTTGTGCTATAAAGCAAAACAGTAAAGTAAACCGAAAAGGAAAGTAATAGTTCTAAAGAACCGAGTACTTTGGTTGACAAGGATCAAAGTTAAGTCAAACAAAGATACCAACTTTCTACCATCCTGCGCTCCGCCTGGCGCCACTGACCAGTGAGCGTTACTTGTTTTTGTTGTGCTATGTGCAGTGAAAACCTGCCCCGCCTTGCCTTCACCTAAGAACGGTCACATGGTATGCACGACGGACGACTTCCGTTATCCAACGGTCTGTCGGTTCACCTGCAACGCCGGCTTTCAGCTGTTGGGATCTAGGAAACGCAGTTGCCTCGCCATCGCCTACTGGACTGGCATTGCTGCAAGGTGCAGAGGTGAGGCCTTTTTTGTTCTTTATTTTCTGTGCTTGGCGTTTCTTACCGTTTTCTTTCTTTCTTTCATTTTTTTTATAAGGCATTTACATTGCTGGAGATGCTGGAATAACCGAATGTACAATTGTAAACGGCCAAGATAACTCAAAATCCAATCTGCCTCAGTGCAGGGTTTTTAAAAAGTATCCAGTATAGTACGTCATATACCATGCATCACGCAACACGTCATAATGTATTCCTCTGTCTCCGTTTTGGTGTAGAAATTTCTTGCCCTCCGCTGGTTGAAGTCAAGGATGGCATCGTGCTGCCGCAACGGTGCACGGAGAAAGACGTACCTTTCGGAACCACCTGCCAGATTTCCTGCCTGAGGAGCTACCGGCTGCACGGACCAGCTGCCAAGCAGTGCACTCCAGATGGCACCTGGTCTGCAGATTCCAATGAACCGTCCCAGTGTTCTGGTGAGATGACCAACATGATACTTACATGTGAAATCGTCACACCACGCACTAACTGTCCTTGTGATTTATGAGAACATTAAAGATATCTGGAATCTGGAACTTCCATTGTGTGATTCACGGCCTTCTGTGTCTGCTCGTTAAAGCGGTTAGTTAAAGGGCTCCAAGATCACACATTTCAGCGTCATCGACACTTTTCAAATTCATTGTGAGCGTTGCCCCACCGAGAAAAAATTACATTATGATTAAGCCCCCCATCTTTCCCCCTCCCACCACATGACCTTTTTAATGAGTTTTTAATATAAATCGATGAATTCATTTGTTTGTGTGCCTGTTAATATAATGGGATTCTTTTTGAAAATAGCACCTCTGAGAGAGTGTGTATATTGACATAACAAAGAATAGGCGATCGTGTGAACAACGATTACCCATCATATCATCTAGATCTTGTGATGTGATAACAGTGCTATTTCTCAAGTAAACTCATTGTGACAAAACATAAACATCCTTTAAATAATCCGGCGACTTTGTCTAAGGAGCGGCTGAAGTTGATGTGAACAAATAAAGATGGCTAAACTTTGCACGCAAAACTTATCAGTTAAGTCAGCGGGTAGCAGCGGTTTCTGCTTGTCACTGGCACTGGTCTATGAGGAACTAAAATAAAACCCACACCAGTTGGAATAAAAACGCAACGAGAACGCTTTAATAAGGTCCACGTTAGAGGAATAAAAGACTTCTATCTTTGTCATTACCAATATTATAACGATTGTTTCTTCTTTTTTTTTTTCATCCCAGACATGACCCCACCATACATCCAGTGTCCAAACGACATCGAGATCTCCGCCAATCCAGACAACGACACCACGGAAGTGACGTGGGCAGTTCCGGTGGCGGTAGACAATTCCGGCTTCATCCCCGTGCTGACCTCTGACCCCGCAGTTATTCCCCCTACCCAGTTTCCCATTGGCTTAACCGTGGTGACGTATAGGGCGGAGGATCTGTCGGAGAACGTGGCCAAATGCAAGTTTTACGTCAAGGTCAAAGGTCAGTGTTGTTGTTGGGTTGTGGTCGTCTTCATCGTTGTCGTTTTTGTCCTCAGTTAAACATTTCGTTAATTTTTGTATTTCCAGACTTTTCTATCCGTTGGAAGCCATATCTCAAAACCAGCTCATAATGGCCCTCGCCTAACACTGCGTGATCGAACTCAGCTGATGTAAGAAATAAGACCAAGTGTCAACCAAGGTGACGGGCCATTGCGGACTGTTATCGTCGCTGTGAGATACAATAAGAGATCAGCAATAAATGAAAATCTACCTGTTACACTGGATGTTGGTTTTGTTTTTATCAGTAGTTGATTCAGCCCCAATGCTGAAATCCTGATAAGTGTAGATTAATTCGGATTCGTTTATCCACACAACCTGTTCACTCAGCAACAAGGCACAAGTCGTCGTATGAAGTTGTCCAACTTTATTCAGCGTACATCAACAACTGCATACAATTGCTCAATCGCTTTTCACCCTTCTCTCTCTCTTTACAGCTTTCAACTTTCCCTTGAAACAGTGCGGCACTTATATAGTCTCTATATACTCCAGAAATTTTTTAAAACACTCCAGCGTGACGCACCACAACCATTCAAAACAAACTTCGTCATCACTGTCTTACGTCGTACAACTTTCTTCATCATAAAAGAACCTCTCAGCTTCTATTGGATCTATCTAGATCCTTCGATCGATGGTAAACAACCAACTCTAGAAAAATCTCAAATAATATCGATCAACTAAAATTATCAACGTTATACCAAGCTTCTTCTGACAACAATGCAAACTCAAATCAAAGGTAAATACACTCTATTATTGCATGCTTTGCAAAACAAAACGATCGGATCTATCGCGCGCGTTTCAACGTAACACTACCACTGCAAGGGTTACAGTAAAATACAGTACTATTGACAACAGCTGGAAGCAATAGGGAGGTACTTTTCAACCATTTGTATTAAAGAAGAGCTGTAGCTGACTAGCTTTTTCGTTGTACAGATGACACACCCCCACGGATCGACAAGTGTTTTTCTCCGGCGCCTGTGGTGTCGTCGGGCGCCTATGGCAATGTGACGTGGGATAGGCCTATTTTCACGGACAACTCTGGTGTGTCTGTGGAGGTTCAGGCCAGTCACAGCCCTGGGCAGTTCCCCCAGGGTACCACCACCGTCACCTACACCGCCTTCGACAACAGCGGCAACAACAACACCTGCACCATCGACGTCGTCGTCAACGGTAAGAATAGAGAGGATTTCGTTTGCAAACAGGACGGGTATGTGTATCCCAAATGTTTGTGTTCTTATTTCGTATATTCATTGCTGTATTTGGCAGACCTTGGTCTATGTGTGCAGTGTTGTATGATTGCGCAATCGTAACTGGACACGCGAGTACCTGTGGATTGCATGCTATTTTGTGACTGAAATATTTTGAAAATACTTTTTTTTAATGGAATGCGCTTGTTTCTTCCTTGCGTGAAGACGACAAGCGTGATTTCAAATGGGTTGTGTGCAGACAACACCGACATTGACAACTAGAATGTTGGTGTGTGCCGATATGGGTTGGAAATTCATGTGAGAGATTGACACATGACAGTATGGTTTGGGTTAATTTGTTTGTTTGTTTGTTTGTTGTTGTTTTTTTGCGGATACTGAAAGGTATAGAGGTGTTTTGGCAGATTCCGCATGGTTGGTGGTGGGTTGCGATCAAGGTGGCGGTTTGTCGTTGTAGGCTATGTGGGATGAATGTGAGAAAATCGAGTTTACCATTCCGCTGGCTAGACATATATTTTGATAGTACCTTCACATGCAAGGATGTTGCTAGGAAATTTTTTCTTCGGCGATTTGGCCGAAACAGCCGTGAAACTTTCGGCTTTTTACAGAAAGTTTCGGCTCTCTCTTCCAAAGCAGTCTCACATGTTGTTGTTGTTTTTACTAGATTCACTACGTTAACGTGAACCCTCCACCTCCATATATTAAAGGTATTCTGTTAATGCATATCTTTGTAATAAAACATGATTTTAAGAGTAGAATAAGAACATTGAAAAGAAATTGCATTTTCTTAAATTTTAGACACACAAAAACAATAAAAAGTTTAGACTATCCCTTGACAGACCACAATACTGTCAGAGTTTCTGGGTTTAACCTTTGTAATTATCGAATCCTCACCTAAACAGCAAGTGTACAGCACAGGAATATCGCAAAAATGGACAAAACCGAGCCGATTCACCCGTGAAAACTTCGGTTCGGCGAGCCGACATGACGGACAGTTTATCGGCTTTTTTTATAAAAATTTCGGCTAAAAGCCGAAGATCCGACCCAAACGACATCCCTGCACATGTATGAAAGGAAATGTTTGATGTCAAGAATGTTGTAAATTTTAAGTGGGCGTTCAAGCTGGTAAAATTGTTACAAATGTTAAGATCCTGTATCGGCCAGCGCCTTGAGCAGCTCTTGAGTTGGAAAAGCGCTATATAAGAACGATTAAATAAATAATAAAAAATAAAATCTTTTTAATTCTCTAATTTTTTTTAATGTTGTTGTTGGTTTAAAATCACTATGTGTACAGACCTCAAATAAATGAATAGTTCTTATTATTATCTATATTTGTACATTACGTTGCTGCATCCAGAATAATGTACATGTATATGCCATTTTTGCAAGCAACATGAAGATTAAAGGTTATTGACGCACTATCGGCAATGAAGTCGGGCGACAAGCCACATTGGCATGACACAACTTGGGTGCCTGTCTAAGCGGATCCTCTTCATGGAAGCGGTAGACAGATTAATTACGTACGAATGATAGATCTTTCATTATCTAATACGTGAGCCTTTGTGCTATCTACCGCTTTGCTATAGAGCTACGGGCACCCAACCTATGTAAAGCCCCTGCGGACAAACCTTTGGGGATTTGAGTGGACGTAAACAGGGGTAGCTTATAGCCTGTAGAGTTAGGTAGTATTATTTTTTTAATGGATTCAAACAAACAAAACGTTTTAAACTGTTCAAAATACGTCCTGAATAGAAAGTCTAGTGTGTTGTCACAGCACACTCGTGCCAATATCCAGACCCGCCAGTCAACGGGGATCGCACATGCTGGGAGAGCGAAGAGGGCGTGCACTGCACGTTCTCTTGTCATTCAGGCCATGCCTTCCTTCAGGAACCGCCTCCTGAGTACTTCTGTGCTTATGAGAACATCTGGACGCCAGAAGACCGACTTCCTTTTCCTGACTGTGCTGGTATTCTCTCTCTCTCTCTCTCTCTCTCTCTCTCTCTCTCTCTCTCTCTCTCTCTCTCTCTCTCTCTCTCTCTCTCTCTCTCTCTCTCTCTTTCTCTTTCTCATCTCCTCTCCTCTCCTCTCTTTTCCTATCCTATCCTCTCCTATCCCCTCTCTCTCTGATGTTGGCGTGTGGTTGGTGAATGCGTGCGTTGGCAATTGGCCTAATGCCATATCCCCCTTACGCCAACGCCAGGACTGTTCTCGTCTTATCAAATCGCCTTGATGATGTAACGTTAATTGACATTTGACCTTTATGACATAATATAGTGACATTTTATGGTAAGACTGTTTAACATGACCATAGTGGCATGTTTACCATAATTATTGGATATTACGACCTTGAAATAATTTTCATTTGTGACCTTTAAACACATGGCCTTGATAACATTTAAGCAAATTGACTTTGATGACTCTTTGACCTTGACAGCGCAGCACATCGCGAACGAAGTCCTTCAACCCGCATCCATTACTCTGACAGGAGATCTGTCATGCGCGGAACACAAGTTCCTCAACAGGGTGGAGCAAAACATCGAGGCCAAGGTCAATGACAAGGTCGGAGTCAACATCACTGATTGTATTGGGCCTAGTATAAATACTACAGCATATATTCCACCATCAACTATTTATTATACCCCAGCCAAAGTAGTTAAGGGGGAATTGAGGGAGTGAGGGATATTACTTTCGAATTATCCCATCTTCTCTATGTCTGTCCTCATTTACATTATGAGCGTTCATATAACTCTTTGATCCTTGAAGGATTAAATCTAATGAAGATTAGTCAATGCTTTCGGGAACTTGCAGTCCTCTTGCAAAAGGCGATACGTCATATGCTTTGTACCCACATTTTCGTCTACGTCAGTTTGGTGTGTGCTACAGGTGAGAAGTCTGTGTGAGGACAACGTCATTTGCGAATTGGACCAGGTGCAAACCACCTGTGATGAACACGACGGTAGGATCTTCTTCTTCTTCTTCTTCTTCTTCTTCTTCTTCTTCTTCTTCTTCTTCTTCTTCTTCTTCTTCTTCTTCTTTTTCTTCTTCTTCTTCTTCTTCTTCTTTATTGGAGGCCGTGTCATGATAGTGTTGTTGCTGATGCTGTTGATGTTGGTGGTGGTGGTGGTGTTGATGATGATGATGATGAAGTTGATGATGATGATGATGATGAAGTTGATGATGACTTTCATTATAACATGTCTTCGCATATTTTATTAACAGTAAACGTGTGATTTTATTTGTAACGAATCTCGCGAACGGTTGCAGACTTCAACCGGATCAATGTGGTAGCCAATCACAGAAGACGTAGGGCAGTAAAGACAGGAGGGGCACGTAAAAGCAGGGCCTCCATCACCTTTGACTTCACTCTAGAGGGTGAGTAGAGAGATGCTGAGCAAGCTCTACAATATTGCGGTCAAATAATCCGTTTGCTGGGGTAATTCACGGTCATTGCAAAACACTACATTACAAACAAATCCTACTATTATGAGGGTGCTGTGCTATAGAGGTCTTCGCTCACACTGCATCTGCAACTTCACTTTGTCTTCAGTTCTGTAGGTTTCTGCGCAGAAAAGGATAAGAGGATTAGAGTGTTAGGCTTGAGGGCAAAAGAAGCTAACAATCTCCTCTATAGAGTTCTGTTAGCTGCCCGTTGAGTTCTGTTGGCTGCTGTGGACAGGTCTGGCAGGTTACGTCCCTGACGCTGTCGGACCAGCGCTCTCTCTGCCGTCTTTGTATGTGGCCTCTTCGACTGTGCTCTGCGTGACGATCATGCGGTGTAAAATGTTGATGTGGTATGGCAACAAGAGTAGACCTAATTCTGCGCTACTGGTAGAAGATAATTTTTCTCGCAGGAGAGGACTTTCTACATGGACTCTTTAGCATATGTTTCACCTTTTCCCTTGTTGCCTCATCGGCCTCTTAAAGAGCCCGTCATTTCCTAGTGTGGTTTTTTTTCCAGGCACGGTCAATTCATCACAAAGCTACGAAGAAGCATCAAGGAAGCACAAAGAGCTGTCAGACTCCATGAAGCGTCTGTTGAAAGGTCTGCAATCTCAGGCCAAAGACGGGCAGTTTGACATGTACATCGGCGGACGATGGCTTCGGTTCACAGACATGGATTTTGACGTCAACCGACAGCGGAACGCTTGCCCGCAAGGCGCCGTGCTTCTCAATAACACATGTGGTATGCTATATTTCATCACTCCCAGTTCGTTGGGCGACGTTAGAGACGACCCCCTTACTTATTTATTTAATGTTTTTATTAAATCGCCTGTTTTCAACGCTTTTACAGTTCAAAAGCTGCTCAAGGCGACTATCGAGGAGCAAATTAGCTGCCTTAGGCGCATCGTCTGACACTCATCCACCTGAGCACAATTGGGGCGATCCGGGATAGCGGAAAATGGACCTAGTGCTTGCTGGGTGTAGGCTGTTTGTGTAGCTGGCCGTCTAAAACACGAACGTCAGGATCTGTATGCGATGAAATGCGTGCTTGCACAGACTAGACCTCGGTTTATACACTCATCCGAGAGGGCGTGTAAAGGGATTTGAATGAGATGTCTGTCCCCCGCCACGTGACTGCGATGATGACATGATGATCTGGTTTGGTGTTCCAGTGCTGTGTCCAGTGGGCATGTTTTACAACGTGGTCAGCCACAACTGCCACAGCTGTCCCAAAGGAACCTACCAACCCATTGAGGGTCAGCTGACCTGCCTCGTGTGTCCGGACATGACCAGCACCACCAACGACCATGCACGTAGTGAAATGGAGTGCACTGGTATATTGGTTATTTACCTGTTTGTTGTTGTTGTTTTTTTTAAATGTTGTTTTACATTTTTATTTTTGCTTTACGTTGTTACATACACACCTACTTAGTAGTCTACTAGTCACTTCCTTATTTCTTTAGTCTTACTTATCTGCTTAACTATTTTACCCCTCGTGGGGATGCCGGGGGTTTCAGTATAAATAGTATCCCCACTTTCTGGAAATTTAGTGCTTTACATTCTCACTGTCGCTGTCCTTCTCCCTTGTTCTTTCTCATTCCTACTCTGTTCTATCTATCTGCTATACTATCTTCTTCTTTGCCAGACCAGTCACCTACCTTTTTTCTTGAAAACTCTTCCGGGACAAAACTCCTCATTTGTGTGTAAGGTCTGTTGGATCAGCTTGGGAATATTAGACGCTTTCTGCCAGGTGGTCACTGGGGTTTCCTATGATGTTATTATTTGGCAATGTAGGCATTTTATATGTATGTGTCTGTTCATATCTTTTATCAGGGTTCGCACGGTCTTTAAAGGTCTTTGAAAGTTTGGGAAAAATTGTACTGCCTTTTCAAGTCTTTATAAGTCTTTAAAAACTGACTTGGGTCTTTGAAAGTTTGGGAAAACTGTCAAAGCAAAGTAAAATATTTATTTGCATCAATTCCATATTTGTGTTTGTTTAATCCAATCGTTAGAGGAGGAAAAAAAATGTTTACGATAAGCAACAAAAAACTTGCTCTGCATCATAGCAGACGACGTAATGGGAGCTTCAGCTAGAGTGCCTTCCCTTCGGTTACTTTTGTTTCCGTTATTCCAGGACTTTAGTTCTCTGAAAGAATTATTTCACATGTTAAAGTTGTGCTGGTTTGCCCGCACCTATTGCTTCTAAACTAAAGGTGAAAGAAAATTTATTATTATGCCTGGAGCTAAATTTTAAGATAGCAGTTGTTTTTGGTGTTTTCTTATTTTCTGTTGCTAACCCATTCTCAAATCAACATGAATGCTATCCAAAGGGTTAAACACTGTCTTACAACAAGACAAAGAGAAGGGAAAAAAACACAATAGTGTTTATGACTGACCATTTGTTTATTGGCATGAATATCCCAAGTCTAAAACGTGCTCACCACCAGGCAGTCGTGCAGGTACTGTTTTGAATTTGATTAAATTGACTAACTCCAGCAAAAAGTTTGCTGTGTCCTTGCTGTTACTCGACATATGTAGTTTCGTATTTTCCTCTTGATTTCTGTTAGAAGGTCTTTGAAAAGTCTTTAAAAAGTCTTTGAATTTTAAGGTTAAATGTCTGTACGAACCCTGTTTATATTCTATTTTGGTTTTGTAAACGGGGGTTCAACAAATTAGAGTATAGCCTCAGCGTCCCCTGCGTGGAATGTCTTTATTGTAAAGTGACCGGCTGGTGGAATGCCTTCAGTGTTACTACTAGGGTTGTTTCGGCAGATCTTTTATGCGGATCAGGGGTGAGTCCTCTTTCAGTGAAGTTGTGGTCTTGATTTTGTGGTCCTGATTCGGCTCTTTGCAGTCCGCCGGATTATCATGTCTTGCAGTGAGGACAGGTCTGGCAAGCTACGTCTCTGACGCTGTCGGACCAGCGCTCTCTCTGCCGCCTTTGTCTGTGACCTACTTCTATTGTACTCTGCGTGACGTTCATCATGCTACTGTAGCTTGCCCCCACATTTTTGGATCATCTTCTTTTCTCCTGCATACACATCGAACATGTCTATTGATGTGGAGAAGGCGCTATACAAGACCACATCATCATCGTCATCATTATCATCATTATCATCATCCTCATCATCATCGTCGTCGTCGTCTGCGATATTCTTAATGCATCACTGGGGGAAAAAAACACTGGAAAATCTTATTGGCTGTTCCTGCGGGCTAAGCCTCCACGTGATCGGGCCATATCCGTAGTCAAGTGCTAAGGTGGGTCCTCGAAATGTACGACGAATTCTTTCTACGAAAGGGTAAAACGTTACCCTCAAGACATTGGCTGATTGGTTGCTCTTCCCCGACGCCATCTTTGACTGCTTTGATCCAAATAGTTAAGCTCGGGCCATTCGGACTAGCCCGGTTCAACACCCGAGTCATGGACTGGATGTACGTGATTAGTTGCGCACCAACCGGGATAGCCCGGACCATCCCGCGAAAGTAAAACAAGAGCATTGACACTTTAAATTCCTATCTGTCCGTGTTACACTCAGTTCGATGATGGTGTTTTTCGTTATCAGTATTTGATTCAGCCCCGATGCTGAAGTCCTGATAAGGTGTAACTCAGATTCGTTTATTCACACAGCCTGCTCAATCAGCATACAAGTCACAAAGTCGACGTATGAAGTTTTCCACTTTTATTCAGCACACACCAACAACTGCATACAATTCTCAACTCAACTCAACAACTTTCACAGCAACTCTCTATCAACAACTTCTCTATCAACAATTTTACTATCTCAACAGCAACTCGGCACACGATTAAATAACCTCTCTCTTTTCTGGAACAATTTGGTACATGGTAGAAATGACGTACTGCCACCAATCGAACTAAAGATCGTCATCACTGACTTACGTCATTACACATTTCTTCTCCTTCCGGATCGTTCCTTCAAATTTCTACAATTATCCCGAATCTTCGATCGATAGTAAACAAGCCGATCCAGAAGATTCTACAACAATATCGACATCAACGTTATACAAAGCCTCTCCTAACAACAATGCAAACTCAAATCAAAGGTAAATAAACTCCATTATTGGATACTTTGCAAAACGAAACGATTAGATCTATCGTGCGCGTTTCCGACATACTTTCGTTCGCGTTTCAACGTAACATAACCCCCCACTCAAGAAGAAATTTACCTAATTTCTTTCAACAACGTTGAAACGTAATGCACAAACAAAGTCCACAATTGAAACTAATTTAAGACTTTCTGAATACTGTAATTGCGCTCAGCTTATCTACACAGAGTCAATGGTTTTCATCTTCAAGTCTATCTGGATATTGTCAATGTTCACAGTTCATCCACACAGTCAATGTTCTTTACTCACACACTCTGCTGAGGAAGTCCGCACCAACATTGTCCGATCCTTTGATAGATTCTACTCGCATGTTAAAGTTCTGCAAGTACATAGCCCATCTCATGATCCGACTGTTCACAAACTTGGCAGAGTTCAAGTAAGTTAGCCTTGTGATCAGTCTGTAGCACGAACTTCACTCCTTGAAGGTACAGTTCGAACTTCCGGATTCCCCATATGATGGCAAGGCACTCTTTCTCCATGGTCGAGTAATTTTTCTCAGCCCTGGACAGTTTCTTGCTGGCGTAACTGACCGGAAATAGTTTCCCTTCGTGTTCTTGCATCAGTATGGCGCCGATGCCTTCGTCCGCTGCGTCTGTTCTTAAGACGAATTCTTTGGAAGTGTCAGGCAGTCGTAGCACCGGATCCTTCGAAAGGAGGTCGCGCACAGTCTGGTATGCCCTCTCCTGAGACGGTCCCCACTGCACTTGGTTTGGACAGCCTTTCCGCACCAGGTCCGACAAGGGTGCTGTGATGGCGGAGTAGTTTGGTACAAACTCCCTGTAGTATCCAGCCAACCCCAGGAAAGATCGCACCTGCTTCTTGGTTTGGGGACGTGGAGCGTTCAGAATCTTGGTGACGTTTTCTAGTAGAAGCCCCTTTTGTCCTTCTTTCAGCGAATGGCCGATAAAGTCTACGTTGTCAGTCCCCAGAATGCACTTACTGGGTCTTACGGTCAGGTTGGCTTCTGTGAGACGGTGAAACAGCTCCCTCAAGGTCTGCAGATGCTCTTCCCAGGTGCGAGTGTGGACTAGCAGGTCGTCCCAGTAACACACGACATTGTCCATCCCTTTGAGCATCTTCTTCATCCCTCTTTTCAGGGTAGCTCCGCTGTTGACCATGCCAAAGGGCATCCTTAGGCACTCGTACGTCCCATCAGGGGTTAT
The DNA here is from genome assembly GCA_036898135.1 of Oncomelania hupensis. Taxonomy (NCBI): domain Eukaryota; kingdom Metazoa; phylum Mollusca; class Gastropoda; order Littorinimorpha; family Pomatiopsidae; genus Oncomelania; species Oncomelania hupensis. Next base: position 43,083,360 of record CM072516.1, read on the forward strand.
AAAAGCAGTCTTTGGTATGTCCTGTTGACGCACGGGGACTTGCCAATAACCTTTGCTGAGGTCAATCTTTGAGAAGATTCTACTCCCCGATAATTGGCGGAAGAGGTCTGCTGCGGTAGGCATCGGCTCAGGGTCGAAGACGGTGATCTTATTAACCTTCCTGTAGTCGATGCATACTCGGTTGCTCCTGTCCTTCTTCTTCACAACCACGACAGGGGACGCGTAGGGGGAACTGGACTCCTTGATGATGCCCATCTTCAGCATCTCATCGATGTCTTTCTTCAAGGATTCACGGGCCTTGAAAGGGATCGGGAAGGGCTTGGATCGAACAGGGATATTCGAAGTGAGGTGGACTTCGTGTTCGACCAAAGTTGTAGAGCCAGGGACATCGCTGAAGCTATGGGGAAATTCGCCCATAAGGTCCTTGAGCTCCATCTTTTGACCTTCCGTCAAGCTTGGTCCTATCTTAACATCATCGATGCCTTCTTTGCTGTGGAAGTCTCCCAGTTCCAGCAGTTCTTCGCTGTCAAAGCTGTTGTCGGTCACAGCTGCTGTGGCTGCGTGCACAGTCTCTGATGGCCTTTCCACGTACAGCTTAAGGAGGTTGGCGTGGTATATCTTGGAATGCTGACCGACCTTCACCTTGTAGTCGTTGATCCCCACCACGGTCTCCACTTCGTACGGGCCTTTCCACTGCATCAGCAACTTATTATGATCGGTAGGTAGCAGCACCAGCACTTTGTTGCCAGGTTTAAACTTCCTGTTCACAGCCCTACGGTCATAGTAGTGCTTTCCACAGTCCTGGGACTTCTTCAGGTTTTCTCTGGCTATATCGAGAGTCTGCTCAAGCTTCTCCCGTAGCTCAAACACGTACTGGTAGCTGTTCTTCACCTCTGGGGTCTCTACTTCTTTCGTCCACAGTTCTTTTAGGATGTGCATCGGCCCTCGGATGGTTCTTCCGTACAGCAGCTCGAACGGAGAGAAGCCGGTGGACTCCTGCGGTACTTCTCTGTAGGCGAAAAGTAAGGCGTTGATGTAGCGATGCCATTGTCTGGGCTGCTCGCTGCACAGTTTCTTCAGGGTGGACTTCAGCGTAGCATTGAACTTTTCGACGAGCCCGTTGCACATCGGATGGTAGGGTGTCGTAGTTAAATGCCGGATGCTCAGCAGTCTGTTGACCTCCTTCATGCAGTCAGAGACGAACTGCGTCCCGAGGTCTGTCAGAATTTCTTCAGGCACTCCAAGTCTACTGAACATGTCCACTAGTGCCTCTGCTACAGTTTCAGTGTCAATCTTCTTCAGTGGCACTGCTTCTGGGTACCGAGTCGCATAGTCTACTAAAGTCAGTACCCATCGATGACCTTCTTCACTCGGAGGTCTTATTTCGCCGATTAAGTCTAAGGCCACCCTCTTGAAAGGTCGGTCGATCAGAGGCATCCTCTGCATAGGCACTTTCGGGACCCTTCCTCGAGGTATGGTCTTCTGGCAAATGTCACATGATCGGCAGAAACGGCTGACGTCCGCATGAAGTCCTGGCCAGTAGAACACCGCCTGGATTCTGTCCGACGTCTTCTTGATACCCAGGTGACCTCCCATGATTGAGTCATGCGCTACTTCCATCACCTGGCGCCTTAGGGGTAACGGTACCAATACCTGACGTAGTGGTTTCCCTCCGTTGACCCTCGGGTGCTGGAAGATTCGGTACAGGATCTTGGCCTTCACCTCAAAATAGACCGTACCACTGCCTTTGGTCACGTGGTCTTGGCGGTTCCTGTACTTGTTTAAAATGCTATCAGCTTCCTGGAGCTGGATAAGCTTATCTCTGTCCACGATGGCAGCTTTAGAGTTGTCGGCGACCTTCAGTGGCGTAGACGTCTTGTCTCTCTTGGCCTGGGCCCTGGTAGTAACAGCACCGACGATCTCTGGTCGGCAGGGCTGAGCCGGAGTAACCACATTGTCCCGTAGCAGCTCTGTAAGGTCTCCATCGGGAAACGGCAATGGATCCTCCTCCACAACTTCGACGCGTTGGATTGAGGCAGGACTCCACTCTGGATCGGGGTCGTCGGGTCGTCTCGCTCCGTCGATATTCCCGATCATCAAATCATACAGCGGCTTCTTCAGGCAAACCGCTTCGACTTCGCCTATGTAGAAAGGGGTGTTGACATGAATCTTCGCAACTGGCGCTCTCACACATTTGCTGTCGGCCATAAGTGTCCATTTTGAATCGCCAGTGAACTGTTCTTTAGCGATTAGGTCTTCTCTGACGATGACCCCACTGCAGCCAGAGTCTCTTAAAACAGTCACTTCATGATTTCCGACGCGTCCCTTGGAAACAGGCATGTTCTGTACGGTCACAGCTGCGCTGGCGACGACGGGGATGGATTTTCCGTTGGCAAGGAGAAGTTGGCCATCGGTCATGCACTCTTGCACGTCCGCAGGAGTAGCTGTGCGCTTGGTCTCACTCGGAAGAATGACGCTCCCGCCGCACACTTGATGGTCAGATCTACTGGTTTGCCGTTGATTGGAGAACCGCCTCTGCCGGTTGCCCGCCGCTGAATTGTCCGTACTGCTCCGCTGTCCGCTACTTTTGTTTTGAGGACAGTTAGCCGCTCTGTGGTCTGTAGCGTTGCAGGTGAAACAGCCCCTTGAATGCCCTTCCCTGGGAGGAGGCGTGGAGTCTGTCTGTCTCTGGCTCGTCTGGCTTCCCTGGATCTGGTTCACATGTTTCCAGTCTTCTGAAAATGTTTCGTCGCGCTGGGTAGCCCCAGGGTTTTCCCATGAGCGATGAGATATCTTTCAGCAGCCTCAGTCACATCTTTAAGCGTCTGCAGCTTTTGTTCTTCTAAGTGGGTCGCTAAGTCCTTGTGACAGGCATTGAGAAATTGTTCCTTCACGATCAGGTCATGGAGACTGTCGTAAGACTTCGTTTCGCCTGATAACTCCACCCACTTGTGTAGATATGACGACAGGCGCTCCACAAACTGCTTTGGCGTCTCGTCTGACTTAGGCCGGCATTCACGGAAGCGTTTACGGTAGCCCTTCTCTGTAAAGTTGTAGCACTGCAACAGGGCCTCTTTCAAGACGTCGTAGTTTTTGGCGTCATCGTTCGACAGTCTGGTGTAAACTTCGAGAGCTTGCCCCGTCAGAAGTGCACTCAGTCGAATTGCCCAGTCTTGAGGTTGCCAGTTAGAGCTTTCGGCGAACCTTTCGAATCTCGCCAGATAGCTGTCGATCTGGTCCTTCCCGTCGACGAAAGCTGGCAATTTAGGAGCCGTATGGTCGTTGGTGACTTGTGGCGCATGCTGATTGTTTTGGATACGCGCCAACTCTAACTGGTACTGACGCTCACCTTCAAGACGCTTCAGCTCGAACTCTCTTTCTTCACGGCGACGCTGCTCTTCTCTCTCTTGACGTTGCTGTTCAATTTCTAGACGCTTCTGTTCTAACTCTATTTCTTTTTCTAGACGCTTCTCTTCCAATTCTCTTTCTTCACGGCGACGCTGCTCTTCTAATTCTCGTTCTTCGCGCCGTCGCTGTTCTTCTCTTTCTTCACGCAATATTCTCTCCTGGCATTTGACGTACTCCGTCAGCTGTTTGCCTTTTAGATTTAGTTCAACCCCTTTCTGCCAGAAGTCAGCCATCTTGATGCTTCTGGAAAGTTCTTTTCTGAAAAGTTCTTTTCTAGAAGGTTCTTTTCTGGAAAGTTCTTTTTCTAGAAAGTTCTTGACTGTAGAGTTCTTTTTTTCTGGAAAGTTCTTGACTGTGCTGTACCTTTCTAGACTGTTCTAGAACAGCACGCTTTCTGCAGTAGCGCTGATGCTTGTCACTAGTCGCCTTCGTTGACGCAGGCCCCGCTGTCCTCGTCGTATGCGATGCTGCACCACGCTGGTGTTGATGTATACGTTCCTGTGCTGAAGTAGACGCGACGTCCGCTCGCCGCTCTCTGTAACACTGGCGATGTAGCTCCGAGACTGTCCCTCGACGTAGTCTTACGGCAGCAACGTAGTCCCGATCTGTTGTTCGCTCACGAAGCAACTCTTCAGCGACTACACGCCCTTGCAGTCAACCCGAACCTATCGGTGATGTAGTCCCAGTATGTTGGCCCCTCTCGACGCAACTCGTTGGCGGCTACCCTCGATGACTGCCTCTCGTAACGTTGACTCGCTTGTTGTAGCAGTTGAACCCTTGGCTATGGCGTGAATCCCGGCTTGGCCCCCAAAATGTTACACTCAGTTCGATGATGGTGTTTTTCGTTATCAGTATTTGATTCAGCCCCGATGCTGAAGTCCTGATAAGGTGTAACTCAGATTCGTTTATTCACACAGCCTGCTCAATCAGCATACAAGTCACAAAGTCGACGTATGAAGTTTTCCACTTTTATTCAGCACACACCAACAACTGCATACAATTCTCAACTCAACTCAACAACTTTCACAGCAACTCTCTATCAACAACTTCTCTATCAACAATTTTACTATCTCAACAGCAACTCGGCACACGATTAAATAACCTCTCTCTTTTCTGGAACAATTTGGTACATGGTAGAAATGACGTACTGCCACCAATCGAACTAAAGATCGTCATCACTGACTTACGTCATTACACATTTCTTCTCCTTCCGGATCGTTCCTTCAAATTTCTACAATTATCCCGAATCTTCGATCGATAGTAAACAAGCCGATCCAGAAGATTCTACAACAATATCGATTAACGAAAATTATCAACGTTATACAAAGCCTCTCCTAACAACAATGCAAACTCAAATCAAAGGTAAATAAACTCCATTATTGGATACTTTGCAAAACGAAACGATTAGATCTATCGTGCGCGTTTCCGACATACTTTCGTTCGCGTTTCAACGTAACAGTCCGGTTCAGCATATCAGCAACCTGTTATCCTGGAGTGACTACAGATTGATAACCTTGAGGAGTTCTTTGGGAAAAGATACCTTGGGTTCATAATAATTAATTTATTTAAAAAGAGAAAACCATACAATTGCAAGCTGTTCTGTATGTTCAGTTCAGTTTAATTTAATTCTGTATGTTTGTGCAGCTCAGTGTTTGCCAGGCAGTGTGTCCCCCACTGGACTGGAGCGCTGTGAGACATGCCACAAAGGTTTCTACCAACCGCATTATGCCCAGACCACATGTCTGTCTTGTCCGGACGGGTCCACTACACTCAGGAGGGGTGCCAGGGGTGCAGAACACTGCAGAGGTAATTTTCTGTGTCTTGTGCATATTTTCACAAACATTTTCCACAGCTAGGTACAAAATGCTCATGTTCGAATTCTTTAGATTTTGCATAAATGCAGATACAATGTTTTTTATTCACACAATGCTAAAATACTCAAATAGGCGGTGCCAAGTCAAGGTAACGACAGCGAATAGTTTATATTTTTATTTATTCATTTGATCGTTCTTATATAGTGCTTTCCAGTTCAGGGGCTGCTCAAGGCGCTGACAGATACAGGATCTTACTGCCTGACGCCTGAGCACATCTGGGCGACCTGGCATAGGGGAGATGGTACCTAGTGGTAGCTGGGTGTATTTGTGTAGATTGCACTCACCTTTCTAGGACATGAACATCAGGATCCGTGCTATGGAATGCGTGCGTGCACAGAGACTAGACTTCGGTCTGTACTCTCATTCCAAAGATCACTTATTTCGAGGTAGCCTACATCCTTACCCTACAATATACATGTATCTAGATTTTTAATGCTTAAGAGTTATTCACAACTTTCCGGCACCTCTCATAAAAACTCGTGGGTATCGCCATTATAAATTAAAACGAGGTTATATGAAACCAAGTTCCGGTTTGGCTTGTTTTGCTTTTATCAAAGCTTGATGCGTGACTTTTAAATATGGCAAATTGCCGAAAACGACGATTGTTAGAGCCAGAAAACGAGTGGGATAAGTATAAAAACGGTGGAGGAAGTGCATGCTCAGTGAAAGAATGCAAAAAACAATCGTAGAGGCCTGTATTTGTGGCGACTTCGGAGGTGCGTCGATCATCGACAGAAAGTGAAACAGGACCTGAAAACTCTTGTAGTTTTCCATAGCTTCGCCGTCGCAACCTTCACAAAACACGAAGTAACTGACTATGTTAGGCTAGCGTTGTGGCCAAGTGGGCTAAGGCGGGACTAACTTGCCTTGTCCACAAGCCAGAAACCAATGGCGCCTGACAGGTGTGGGTTCGAGCCAGCATCTGGGCGTTATGTTTTTCCGAATATTTTTCAAAAATTCACAAATAATGTTAGGTAGGTAGGGTTTAGGCGCGCCACTGGCGATAGAAAGGGATAATAAACTGCAGCAAAAAAAATAAAAATATGTGAGGGTACGATACAGGTGGCCAGTGACACATGTTATTATTCTTGAATATTTGGAAATAACTCACTAAAACACGCGGAGAAAAAAAAACGGAAGTATTTTTCATAGAGGGGATTCCCGTTGGTGCATAGGATAGCAGAAAAGTGTGAATAGTTGTGGCAAATACTGAATGTGAGTGTGGCTCCAGTGCTCATAATAGTGTCTTGCATGCAATGAATCCAGTAATGACACATATTCCTACACTTGTGTTAAATATCCTTTGTTGACGTTCCTCTTGGCTTATGTTTCAAGAAAGGTGTGCACCAGGTCATGTGTCAAGAACAGGTCTGTCCCCGTGCTACCCATGCCCCTACGGCACCTACCAGGCCCAGGAGGGCCAGACCGTGTGTGTCAAATGCCCTGGAGAGGTGGACACGCACTACAGAGCCTCCACCTCCATCACTGAATGTATAGGTACATGGAAATAGTTTAGTATCACGGAATATCACGGAGTGTATGGGTACAGAGAAATAGTATAGTATCCTGTGGTTTCATAGTAGGCCAATCACGTGGTATTGTGGAGTGTATGGATACATAAAAATAGTAGAGTGTCGCGTGGTATCGCGGGAGTGTAGAGACTTGTATCGCGATTAAAAAAATGAATATTTGCACTTTTTTTGTGTGTGACTTTTGTTTGCGATAATGAAGCCTAAACTTCGTGTCTGATAGGTCGTGTGTTGTAAGCACTGGGCGACGTATCCCTTAGAATATCTAACAGGGCGAAAAAAACATTGTGTTACCGGTGTCGTGATTCAGCCTTTTTAGCGTGTGTTGCAGTATTTGCTGCGGCTCTTTCTATTTCAAAGGTGAACAGGTCTCATCACATTTGGTGGCAGGCAAAGGACATGCTTGTCGCGGACCCCCACGTGACCACATTTGAATGCATTTTGACCTTGCGCTCAAACCTTTGCCTCATAAGATAATTCCTATTTTGTTTTGAGCGCCGCCGAAGGTGTGTCCGCTATAACCAATCAGAGTGCTCTGATGCAAAACGTCCCCATTAGGTAGCCAATGAAAACAATGCCACTTTCATTTGCTGATTCAATCGGTCCATGTACTCTTTTGACTCCCGCTTTCCTTGGGATAATTCTTGCTGAAGTATTTGTGAAATAGTGACGGCTTGGGAATAAAACCTGCTGTTTTAGCGCGTTACAAGAACAACGGCAACAGCAGCTGCTGTAGCAAGCTTGCGTTTTCTATGGAAAATAACGAAAGCAATTTTGTTACTACGCAGTCAACGTCACATTGCAGGCAAAGCATTGCTGTGTCTGAACACAACAGACAAGTAAAGCATTGCCTGCAATGCTTACTACCTTTGCCTGCAACAAAACATGTTCACGTTTGAAAAGGCCTTTATAATAGGGACGGGATGCCATTATTAAGCTGCGTACACGCTTATTACAGAGCTTCCACCTCGGAAATGTGGGTTTTATGAACTGCTCAATGATCATCCTATCTAGTGTAAAATAAAGTTTCAAAATATGACCTCAGATTCACTTTTTAATTAAAGTTGTGTTTTTTCCGCCCAGGCTTTTCAGAACTTCAGAGTGACGATGCCGGGGCCTACCAGAACCAACAACAGGTGCTGGATGCCAGCGCCTGTTTCAACAACCCTTGCAGCAACGGCGGTATCTGTGTACCCAGAGAATCTAACCTCTTTGATTGCATCTGTCCCAGGGGCTATGAAGGTATGGAAACAAACAATAGCCGAAAGGAATAAGGAATGATAGAAAGAAAGATTAAAGGAAGAAACTTAAAAAGAAATTTAAAAACAACATAGAAAAAAGAAGGAAAGAAGGAAAGATACGAGACTTTCAGGTCACCGAGGGTGCTCTCCGGTTACTCTGGTTTCCTCCCTCCAGTCAATAATGGAATTGGATGCAGTCGTCCATAATTTCAAAACAAAAAATCAATTTCCTTTCTGTTATTTAATAGCGATCCATTTGCCTTTACACCACATGGTTTTGAGTTAGCAATGTTTTTGTTGGAATGTATTTTAGTACAGATCGTCGCTCTTTGTGCCTGATTAGTCATTTAGGATAGAACGCCCATATAGCTTCCATGATGATGATGATGATGATGATGATGATGATGAT